>CM021315.1:6253648-6552185 GCA_010645155.1 Tigriopus japonicus | reverse complement strand
GTCGCTTATAGCTAGTACTGTGTCAGCTACCGTTCAATAAAAAGGCCTCTTCCTTCATTCAGTTGGTGTTGCCTAAACGGACATAATTTGGAACTTTTCCAGAGCTTCAATTCCATTCATCCAACTCGTACCGGCCATGTGCTGGTATCTGGGAAGGCGGATGTTATTTCAGAAGGGTAGGGAAAAATGTGGCTAAGGATTTACTAACTTTCCCTTCTTGGCTATGGCAACTTTGTATTGAAGCTCTTTGGGGATCTCACCTCCCTCTTTGAAATTTTGCCAAAGGAAATTGATTTACTTTGGAGCCTCTTAAATTACCACTCGTTGTCTGTCATCCTTTCGTGTGAAGACTCTACAGAGAAGGTCAACCTTGTGAGCGCGTAAAATTTTCAACGTCCAATTTGGCATTTTAAGCTTGTTTCGCGAGGTGAGACAAAACCATGCGTTTTTTTCCTTTGCACGATGGAATTGGATCAAGAGTGTAATCTCTAGTGAAGAATGATGAAATGGGAACAAGATCCGTTTTCATATTAGGTTCAAAATCCACGCTTCCTTTGACAGACCGACAATTCCAGAACGAAAAGAATCCGCTTTGAAGGTGCTAAGTATTTTAGATGACGCAGTTTTAGGTGGAAGCGTTAATGTGACAATCCATGACAAAATTAACGGTACCAGAAAATTTCAAAAGCCACCCTTTTCAGTGCTTTAAATACCCATCTCGGTGTTTATTTCTTTTTCATTATCAAGTAACCGTAGGTCGGTTGTTGAGGTAGTTTTGAAGTATAATAGATATGTATATATAAAGCATATCTAGAAGCATAGAAGAAAGACAAAAGAAGCATATGAGATGGAGTAGAAATAACCATGCTCGATCAAGATTCGCTACGAAATTTTTTCAATCACAGCTTATGTAGCGAAATTTGAGCGAGCATGGTTATTTCTCCTCCATCACATATGCTTCTCCATATTCACATATGCTTATTCATATTCTATGCTTCTAGATATGCTTCCTCTATATTTCCAAACGCGCTCAACAACTAACCTCATATCAAATCGAACAAAAACGTGTAAAACAGAACGAAACAGAATCTCACCAATTCTCAATTTCTGCCGTATCAATGGAAAGTCTCCCATTTATATCCCCTAAACAAAGAGTCGTGCGATATGGGACAAGAATTTCCGGCGCAAATCCCAACAATCGCCAGCTCAAACATCAATTGAAGCCATTTCAAAGCCTGAACGACATCCTGATAGCATTTCCAGATTCGAGCTTCAAGGCCATTAAGTGGCTGACGTTTTTGCTGTCCTCAGCAAGAGCAGCGAAGAAAAAGAATCAACCAAATCGTCAAACAGGCGGAACTGCGGCAAAGGCCAGCCAGAGTCTATTCTTACGCCCAATCAAGCCAATCTTTTTCTGCTAGCCAGAAATTTTCATACGCAAGTGGTTCATTTAATTGCAAATACATATCCATCTTGAATTTTGGTTCCTAACGAGATGGATAGATGACAGTTTTAAGTAGTGAGATGCGACGAGATCTCGAGATGGAACAAGATGAACTTCTTCCAGGGATGTGCCATCATCAAGGCAAGGTTGTCCTAAGTGTCCTCTTCCATCAGGTTTTTTTTCTTCTTCGAGGAAGGCAAAGAAGCCCAAAAGTCTCTTCTTCATACGCAACAAGATTCCAATCTTTCTTGTCAAATTTAGCCGACAAAATCGATTTTCCACGTGGGCACGTGAGGAATGGACGACCGAGGAAAAGGGCAAGAAAAACACGTCCAACGTGGTAGGATTTTAATTGCACCATTTTGCCTTTCTTCTGCACAACTTCGAGTCATCGAAGAGACATTGGACTTACCAACCATTTTACAGCAAAAACAAACTAAAATCCTCTCAAACTTTCCTGTGTCTTTTAAGGAGAAAGTTTGCTCATTTCGACATTTCCTTCCAACTCTTTGAAGAGGAGGAAAAAAAACACAACAAGGCTCCAAGGGATTAAATGGAAAAACGCACTCTGCCCAAAGAAACCCATTCATATTGTCACTTCTTGGCTCGATCATTGAACAAGTTGGTCGATATTTGGAGCTTCGTTTCTATTTGTTTCCATTGGAACAACAAAATAAATGAAGAAACCAAAGCGATTGATCTAAGCGCGGAAAGTAATAGTTTTACTGACCAACTATCTGGTTAGGCTAAAACTTGCAACATTCCTACTGAAAGCTCATCGAGTTCCTTGGGAAATGCGATCTATTAGCAGATTGTGTATTCAGCTCAATCGTTGCGATGCAAATGGCTCTTGTAGTATGACGGTCTTGATCCATGGCCACTGGAATGTTCCCTGGACATAAACATTCCACTCAGGGAAAAGAACATTCACTTAACCGAATGCAAGTATGTTGTAAGCTTTTTCTTCCTCATTCCTCGGCGAGCCACATTGAAGGTCTTTTTCTGATCGAAGGGGTTCTTAAGAGGTCTCTAACATTCCCTACTCCCACTCTGCGTCCCAAGAGAGACGTTTCTTTGCATTGATAGGCTTAGATAGAAGACGTGATGCCTTCAAAGACATTCTAGTACAATTGTAAGTCACATCTAGTTATGAGTGATCCGAGTTTGATTAACTGGGCGTCAAAAAATTGTCAGTCATAGAATGGTAAAGAATTCAATAAATTAAATTGCTTCCTTGCCAACTGTCAAAAGCGCCCGTTATCAATTGGAAAAGGATCAAACGAGCAAAGAAGGTTTATGGGGATGGTTAGCCAAGATGTCAGTTCGCTTATTTACTCGACTATCTATCACCTCACGTTCAACGGGTGATCGTCCGTTGAAATTGAGCATCCTTATAGATTGGGGGATGGGGGTAGTTAGTCAATCTGGCTTTGGAGATCATGCTACAATTCTTGTTGGTGATAAATGAGTGCTACTATTACTCCCCTGGATTTCTGCTCATGCCAAAGACAATCAAATCCCTCTATAGGGTTTGGGAGACAATGTCATGATTGAGGATGTCGAGGATCCTCCGTATGAAATGAGTTGCTGAGCGTGCAGTTTCAGATCATTCTGCTCTTGTTCTGCTTCATCATCTTTGTCACCTTTCCCGATGAATCAGATTCATTGGGGCTTAATCATGAGTGAATTTTGACAGCCTTTGTCGTACTCTCAAGTACGCATCCGCACAATCACTAACTTGTGAAAACAACAATTGGATGGAGCGGTATCTTTTATGGTTTATTTCATTCCAGGTGTTCTTCAAGCGAGCTTCCCAGACCCTACCAGTCAATTCTTCATTGAAAAACCAGTCAATCAAACAGTAAACGAAGGCCAAGATATTCTGCTCAAATGCAAAGTGGGCAATTTGCAAGGCCGCGTCCAATGGACCAGGAATGGATTCGCAATGGGTAAGATCCGGTGGTATTCTTGGTTTTGGTGGTCAGTCGGAAAAGTTAGTACCTGGCTTGGTCAGCAAGGGATTGCGGGAAAAAATCAGGTCAAAGCGGGGGAAAAGGCCATCTAAGGTCGATCAAGGGAATAGTTGTAGGAATCAGACAGCAGAGAAGCATAGGAGTTCCATCAACGGATATCCTCAGGTCTCTTCCATCTTTCAACGAGGTAGATATAAATCGGTCCCATTCAAGACATGGATGAAATCCATTCCTGACAAGCTCGACGCCTTTCTAAGTCTATTTTTCTTCTTCTCACTTTACACTTCTCACTCGATCTTAAGCAAACGAAAGAAGAAGGGAAATCAGAGTATTGATTCCTTACAATCTACGAAATTTATGAGAGAATGTCAAGTCATGCCAAGGAGAGCGTTTCCACTCTCAGAATGCAAATTGTACCCAAAACGCTTGAATACACACTGTTCAAAAAAAACCATTCTAAGAAAAGTCCTTGAAGTGAAATGCTCGTCTTTTTCTTAGGTTATTCCAACGTCCAAGTGAAACAAATTTGCTCGCGCTGCAAATTGATGTCATCACCCGCGGATGGGGAGTTCAATCTTTTTGTCAAGTCCGTCCGATTGGGAGAAGACGAAAACTTTGAGTGCCAAGTTCTTCCCGGTCCCAATGCCGCCATGAAGGTGCCCCTCCGGGCACCTGCCTTTGTTCACATCCAAGGTAAGATCTCAAATGGGTTCTTCATGGACCCGTGTGCCTCGATGAACTAGGTATGGCCCGTTTGCTAAAATAGCCGAGCTTGACCCAGATATGGATCATTGACGAGTTCTAAGAAAGGAGTAATGGGATAGAAGGGAACCATTTCAAGTTCATAGTCCATGACCAGTTTCCTCTTGGCAGATCAAACTTCATTCAGTCATTGGATGAAATACCTCCACGAGACCCATGTTCGATTCCAGAGACGCCAAATGCCTGGGGTCCTTCGAAGGGATCTTTCTTTGGAAACAAAGTGGGAAGAAAAACGCATCAAAGACTGACCTAATTTGTGAAAGGAAATGTTTTTTTTTCTCTGTGTCACTGTCCTTCTCCAAAACTCACAATGGCTGAAGAGCAAAATGAAGCTCCTTAAGGAGGTAGATAAAGGAGTTTTTCGCCCTCTTGGTTTTCTTCCGGATAACATACCTCTCTCAGTGTGCTATAGAGAGTCAGACAGACAGAGCAGCATCTCCCAACATGATGTCGCCTTTTTATAGCTAAGCCAATGACCATGAATTCAGACCCACAGTCGAAAACGAGAGAATGAGAGTCTTGAGAAGACACGACTTACGTATCTTTGGTGGTATCTACTATCTACGTAGTGTTAGCAGCTTGAGAAAAATAAGAACGCTCCTCCCATCTTTGAACGTTTGTTGTTAAGATCCCATTGGATGTTGGGTATTACTCCAAGCAATTCTACCTTTGAAGGCTCAAGATCAGGTACTCTCACTTAGTGGCGTACAGGATTCGTCCAAGATTGGTCAAGATGAGTTAGGAGAAAGTTAGTCAGACAGCCGAATATCTCATCCACGGAATTGAACCAAACCAAGAACCAAGAGCCGAGCAAGACCGTCAGTCGAGGAAGTCTTAGGCAAAAGTTTGGAGGGATTTCCACTAAAGAAGGATAAGGGGGAGAGGGAAAAAAAAGGACGGGAAAGAAGAGCTTCGTCTCTTCACGAGCAATCGATTAGTGAAGAAGCCTTGGCCAGGCCCTTGGGCCTGTTGAGATTCAACTTCAGCTAACCTCTTTAAGCTTCCAAAACGGCCTAAAAATCTGACCTTGAATCAAAGCGAGATTTGAGATCATTCTTAAAATCAATCAGTACTGACAATGAGGAGGCGTGCGACAAGTTCTCCACATTGTAAATACAGGGGTGTATTCTTCACTCTTCCGCACATAGGATTAACAGCCTTTCCTACGTGCATAGCGACATCGATACTAATACAAATGCAAGGTTGAATTAATCCTAAACAAGCTGCCTCTGCTCAATTTCAGTGGCTCCTTCGCGCGTGACACTTCAAGATCCTGCTCCAGCCCTCTCTGGATCGTGGATATCCTTGGCGTGCACTTCAGCGGACTCGAACCCTAAATCCCAGATCCTTTGGTACAGAGGCGACAATCTCCTTCGCAATGCAGGTAAGCCACCCAAGAGCCAACACACAATCAGGGTAAACATCTTTTGAACGTACTACTCATGTGGTGTTAGGCGTTTCCATGAGGCTTGTGGCAGATAAATGGAAGAAAGACTTGCTTGGGGGATTTCTAGAACGGAGGGACACTCCATTTAAGCGTGCTCAGGAGAGGAGAGAATGAGTTAGAAAGAGTAAATGCAAAGGGGCTTATTTATTGGCAGTGAATTTCTTTTATGGTACTTTTTGTCGACTCTTCTATCCATGGATGGACCAAGCCTCAGGAGATTTTATTTATTTCTCCTCTCAAATGTTGCCGTGAAGGCAAATTTGATTATATTGTACACATTTCTTGAAAGGTATCATATATGTATGCTTCAGATGCGTAAAATATCTAGAAAACCTAGCTAGTAGTCTGGTCTTAGGTTCACCTTATATTTGTTATTCATACCTACGTATGTACTCTAGAAGTCAGGATGGAATCGAAATAGCTTCATGCTTTCATGCAAATTTCTTGCACGAATTTGTATTTGAGTATGTTGAACTCACCTACAGAAACTGCCTAATTTGTATAGCAACAACTCGCTTTATTTAATTATTTGGTGATATCTTCGAACACTTTTGAAATGCTCGTCTTGCTCCAATGTCTCCCCTGATTTTCAAAATATTTGACAACTGCTATTAGAACTAATGGGTCGAAATCTGTTGAAGAAGAGTATGTACCCGAAAGCGGGACTCTCTTCTCGGTTCAATCCAATTTAAGTCCACTTCACGAGCAATAACACATTTCAAAAGTAAAAGTAGATAGTTCTTGGTTTTTGTTTCACTTTTTGCCCTGTCTGGTTGTTTTCCTGGTTGGAGGCTATGGAGCAAGCTCGTTTCTCTTGGTGTGTTTTCCTTGGTTGGTTGAATGGTCTGGGCTCATTCTCGTTAAATCCTGTAGAGAGGGGCAAAAACTCTAAAATGGCCGCCGTTGTAGGTCTCTACTTTTAGTAGATAGATCTCGAGACTAGCTAGCTGAAGTCTTCTTAAAAGCACTACGACTACTACTTCTAATGAGAACATAATCAACACTGACTGTTCCCGTTGTGGTTTGGCGAACTCGTTCAAGCAATCCATTTACTTTGCAGAAGTCACTGAAGATGTTTACTCCGGCTCCCGAAACGGCACTTTTACCACCGTAAGCAAAATCAAACTTAAGGCTCAAGCTGACTTCGATGGAACAAGGGTGAAGTGTGTGGCCCGCCATCCGGCAGTTGGAACCACTCGATCGGGGTCTCATCCGCAACTGGAGGCAGAAGCCAAGCTCGATATTCTATGTAAGTTATCGAAGACTTCCCATGACTTTCACTCTCTCTGGCTGTTGTTATTTGGAGTTATGCCCCTTTTCGAGTGCTCTTTTAGAACGAGCTCAAACTCAATGGCGTGACGGTTCCAAATTCTTGGATAAGATATATCTTGGAGATTAACTTTGATTAAAATTTTGTCCGCCGTGGCTATCGTTGTACCTCTTAAAGAAAGGAAGGAACGTAAAAGAGGCAAACCCTTGAGACAAAGTACCAAGCCACGCACATCATCAACCCAAAGGACACGAAAATAGAAAACCCTCTTTTCTTCCGACAGGCCCAAACCGGTAACATTCGTAACTATAGTGAAGACTTTGAATTCAAGGGGTAAATAGCCTGCTCTTTGATGGTGTTTTATTTGATAGATCTAAATTGTGCCCAAGACCTTGACTGCATCCTGTTTCTACCTAGTTAGCCTCTCAGACGTCTCTGAAATCCTGAAAGCTATTACACGATTACCAAGGGAAGTAACGACATTATCAAACATTTATTTATGCTCGTTGAGGTCGTCACCCTTTCTGACCTTGGACGTAGTGGACTCTACTGTACACAAGATGCGCAAACTAGGTCTTGGGAAGCGAACGTTTTCGGACACCCCAAAAAAGCCTCGGTTGTCCATTTGGGGACCCCTGGCCTTGTTCTAAAATGTTGTTTGTCAAAGCCATCTCGTTTGTTGGTTGGTTCGTAGGTCCGCCTGTTGTTTCGGATGGGTGCTGGCTTTGGGGTGAAATAGCCAAACTTCTGGTTAACAAATCCCCCGCTTTCTTGGTAAATTCTAGGGAATGTCAACAGGGATGCAGAGCTTTTTTGTCGGGGAGGAATTAGTCCAACGCAGAAACGTTTCTCTCTTCTTTAGGAGCTTCTTTCCGATTCTGGATGTTTTTGCCAGTTTATGGCATCACCTTAGCACGAGGTAAGCTTTTCATTAGGTCCAAATGTGAGAGCTATCGCGGGCATTCCCCGTGGAACCCTTTCCAGCACAATTTTATGTAATGGTGTTCAAAGAGACGTCATTTAGAGCGATGCTTTCATCTCGGTGAAATGACACCAATGGGAACGTTAGGGCTAAACTCTGGAAGGAAATGAAATACAAGAGACGACAACGCAAAGTCCTGTATTAGCATTGGGATAAAGAAACTCGGCCAACGAACCACTTCCAATAGCACTTGTTGTCTAAATGGATACAGTAGGGAGTAGGCTTGTGTTTGGAATTTTTATCCCGAGTACACATTAGACTACTAGTTAGCTGGCGAGGCTGCCACGACTTATCCAAACGAAGGAACAGTAGAGCAAATGGAAGAGGGGACTTCTCTTTAGATTAGCAAAGGCAACCACTTTTTCACACGACGACCGTTGCAAATTACGTAGGATGAAATTGTTGAAGGGAAGACGATGAGGCATGACCCAACCAGCCAAGCTCGTTCTTCTACCTTCTTCTCCCATAAGAGATTCCAAGTGAGCCTAGACAAAGAGAGGTCGTGAACGAGGAAGTCGTTTCCTTATGTACCATGGCGCCGAACGTAGAAAAACGACGCCAAACGGGAGCACGAAATAAATTGTGAGAACTCCTGCTCATTTAACATTTCAAAGGGCTCTTTGGTGTAAGGCTAGAGTAGTCGTTAGCGCACAAATTAGTTCCACCTCCCAACCGGGAAAAAGACCTTCATAACTTTGAGCTATCCGAAATATGGAGCCAAAGAGGAAGGATGATTGGTGTGCTCTCACTACACCAAACTGCCTTCAAAGGCATCATAAACAAATTAATCCCATGGCTCGTGTCGTAATTATGTACCTGTAGAATGAGCAGGAAGTACCAGGTAACCCCACAGCTGGCATTTTCATTGCCCATCAAAGAGGGATAAGCACTTCAAAAATCTGGTTCGTTCTCATCAACCGTTGTTGTCACCTTGGTGTGCCGTTTGGAACCATTTCCAGATTTTCCACCCTTCCACTCTGTGTGAGCCAACCTTGTAAATTGTGATCTCGTCTGGAACACTCGTTCCTCTATCAAATTGCAATCTCTAGTTATGTTCCATCGTGGTGGTTTTCACGCAAAAGAATTTAAATGGCTGAGAAATGGAGGATGAAGAAAACCAAAGCAATATTCTCCTCCATACGTGAATGCAAGTAAATGCCTTTCGAGACACTTTATGGTATCGATCTTGTTGGATGGTTGTCAGGGTTCATATATTGGCTCCATTCTCAAGAGTAATTGCCCGAGAGGCCATAAATGTGGCAAGAATAGAAATTCTGCTCTCAGCTTTCGATTTTGCCATTTTGAAACATTCAAAGGCAGCTCTTGCTCACTTTTATGATTTGAGCTCGAGAATGGCGCATTTTCCCGCGCCACCTCGGAAAAAAGAGATATCTATGAGCGCACGATGCAACGTAACTACTAATGTAGTTCCACGCGAAGAGAAGAACTTACGACGAACTCTGAAGATGTAAAAGTAAGTAATGCATGCAGTGATTCCTCGCGTCAACCATTGCGGAAAGTGATATACGAACCCTCGAGGGTCGACAAGGCCAGAACCCAGGCAACTCCAGGCAAGTGGGAAAATGAAAAGAAGGAGGAAGGGAGGAAGAGAGAGAGAGAGAGAGAGAGAGAGAGAGAGAGAGAGAGAGAAAGAACGAAAGAGCAGGGGAAAAGCCTTCCTTAGTTGGTGCCATATCCAATGAATGCTTGCTGACATGGAACATGGAGGCCTCGCAATGAAATCGAATCAGGGGTTCAGGAATTCCTGGGGGAGCATCTAGATTACACTCCTTCCCCAGCCAATAAGACCATGAAGATATTTTACCCTACCTTCTGTTGACAAACCACCAACGCTAGCCCAAGGGGTTTTGACTCCAGAGGTGATCTGATGCAACCTAAAAGTAGCATGCTAAAGATATCGAAAAAGGGAGCATTATTAGTTTAGCGGAGCAGTGGTCGTTATCCAGTTTATAATGCGATTGATCGACTATGCACCATGGATAAACTAATGGAATAATTTGGTTATTGAGCCATGGATATCTTTCAGGAGCTCTCTTTTCTTCCCATGATAACTAGCTATCTGTAGTGGGAACGCTTGGGGTCGGAAAGCTAATCACCGAAAAAGTTGTGTTCTTGCCCCGCTCAAGGCTTGGCAAGATGAATAGAGCCACCGATTGGTCTGAGGATCTGCCAATTTGAAGTGGGCTCTTATCAGTTATGACCCTTTACAGATCATTAGAAGGATCCTTGAGGGCTTTTGGCCCAAGTGTAATGGGTCGGAAAGAAGGAATTTGAACCAACGTCTCTTAATGTTGTCTTACTGAAAATTGATACATTCGTGATTGTGTGACCCTGCGACAACTAAGATGTCCCTTTTAGGGATCAACCACCATTGGAGCACACACATTCATGAACTGCAAATTTGAAGAGTGATGGCTCCTCGGTTTCTGACGAGTTTTTCAAATGACGAGACTAGGAAACTGTAGAACGAACGGTCCAGGAGCTGGGGGGCGTTGAAGGCACATGTTTAGAATTGGAATCAAGACAGAGCTTTTTGTCAGAATACAAATGGACCCGTCGGGCTGACTTTTCGCCAATGGTCTATTGACTGGTCGAGCGAGGAGTTGAGAAGGAAGAAGAAATCTTTGATCATGGCCACAAATAGCCTTGTAAGGACGTGAGTTGCCAGGCAGCTAATGTCTCCTTCTTGTTCGAGATGTCCTTCTTTCCCAGTCTCCATAAGATTTGGCGGAGGAAAAGGAATCGAGTGGAAACAGAAAGAGAGAGCGAGAGAGAGACCAAGTTTGCCAAGAGAGGCTGGATACCTTTCGGAAATTCAGACGCATGTTTTTGTGAAATGATCCACTAACAATTGCGGATAAAGGAAATCTTTGGGAGAATTTCAGTTAGCCATTGGACTTTTGCTCCCTTTCGTTCGTGTTCCACTTTGCTTCAAAATCGATTTCCTAGACTTCTCGTAAGATTTGCACCTTGAACGTGTGTGAGCAATTGGAACAAGATTCACAAAAGAGAAGATACTGCAGCTCTCATTTCATCACTCAAAGCTAAAAAGAAAACTCTTCTATCTCTCTCTCTCTCCACCTTTTTCGAGCATTTTCTCGTACCATCGTTAATAGTATGAGGCTAGGAAATAGTGTTGGTGTGGGATGACAAGCAAAAACTTGTGCTGAAATTTTCAGTTAGTAGACAACTTGGTTCAGTAAGTAGTTGGCTAAAACAAGGTTTTCATAAGGAGATCTGCTATCCCATAGGGTTCAAATATAACTAGCTGTGCATAAAAAGCCGACGGGGGTAAAGTTTATAGTTTATCTTACTTTCCAAAGAATTTGCCGATGCCAACGAGGGAAAATCGTCCTTGACAGATTTCATTCGAGCTTAGTCGATGCATTAAGTAGCCTGCGGTGGTCCGCCTTCATAGAAAGACAAAGGATTATTTCAATGCCATAGAAGACGTCCGTTGAACACAGAAAGTTGGGGTTAAATTATGACTTCCTCTGTTTGTTATGTTTTGAGCTATGCAACCAGATTTGGCAAATTTTCTTGCCAGGTTCGCGTGGCCTTAATAAGCCATTGTTCCGAGTTTTCTTCCAAGTTCTGTGGGAAGAGTTTTCTCCCTGTCTGCTTCTGCTTAGCCTCTTGTTCCTGGATCCATTTGAGCTGCTCCACGCCCCATGGTGGAACGAACAAGTTTGGCTTTGGTTCGCATTCTTGAGCGTCGTTCATTGAGAAATGAAAATGAAAGGATCGAGCAAAGAAAGAGCCTCCGACAAGTCGCTTTCCCCGATCCTTCTGTACTACGAATTTGGTTGTATGAAATATGAAAAAAGTCTCATTCTCCGTTTTGTTCCACCCCACTCCACTCTTTCTCTTCCGCCATTAAAGGCACAATGGGACATTTCAAATAGTAGACGAAAGTCCTCATCTAAACTTTCTTCTCCTTCTCTCCGAGTTCTTCCCAACGCCATTCGTACAAGTAGAAAAATATATATTCATTGGATATGGAGGATAAAGATGAAGGTTGTGATGGCCTGGTTGACTGAGTTATACACGCACACTGTTCTCGGGGTCGCCTCCGTTCTCTGCTCTCGATTCGCCTGTCTTTTACGAGAGGTTCACTTAAGGACCATTAAGACAAAAAGAAACGATTAATAGTGGGCATGACAGAGGAAGTTGGTTGGCTGGTTCGTTGGTTGGTTGGTTGGATCCACCACCGAAAAGGCCGCCAGATCTTCCCACAGACACAGACAGAAATACACACAGGCACATAAAGCCAACCTCAGCTGGCCTATCTTGAGCGAATGCATGTTTTCAGAAGTCGCAACTCGACTCAGGATGGGTCGAATGTTTGCACCACCGCTAAAGAAGAAGTGGATAACGAATGAGATAAACCAACAATACCACGGCCACGCTCGGAGATAATGAACCTCGTATTGTTTTACTTCCCGAGTTTATTATCCACTCGAAATGGACATCCATCAAGATTCATTTCGCCACCCATGCGAAACAATAGAACGTGGAAGTACATTTAGAGCAGCTCCTCTAATACGATAACAAATCATGGTTTGACGTCGCTCTAAGTCAATCTAGATCGGAAAAGGACAGAGCTGAAATGCGTCTGAAGAAAGGTACTTGGCCGATAATTCCACGTTTCTTATTTGTACTGAAGCACAATGAGCAATGTCGTTTTAAGGTCGATTTCGTAGCGGTCACTCGGGTGAGTTGGCCATTAAAAAAGTGATTTTTCTCAAATACTCAAGACCTAGTTGGGTTTGGCATTGGTCCAAATACCTCCTAAGCTTCTGTCGGTTGGTTTGTAGGAAATGGTGACCGAGGACCGAAAACGAGAAGCCAGAGATTTGAAAATTTTGTTCGAGGAACGAGTGCACTTTCGTACTTGTACGTTATTATATTGAAGAGCTCCCCCTGGTGAATGCTAGAAATGAAATGGAATTCTCGATCCAAAATTTATCGCTCATCCTCGGATGACAGCAATCTAATTTGACCTCTCCCTAGCGAATCTCATTGGTCGGCGAGTTTAGTTAAATTTACAGATCAGTGGAATATTAATCCTGGAATTTGCCAGCCCAATTACAAATGCCTTTGAGCGAGCTCGATTGCCCTTGGTTTTCGAATCGAGTCGTGGGTTTAACCATCCCTGTCCATGCTCATTGCATGCTTGGTTTCTCAATTGTTGAAAACCATTTCTTGCAGACCCTCCGAGGCCACCAATACTCAAAGGAGAAGGAGCAGGAGCATCAGGAGGAAAAGGATCCTTTTCAGTCAAGAAAGAGCAAGGCCAAAACGTCTTGGTACAATGTGTATCCGAGGGCGGAAATCCCCTGCCCGAAATTCAATGGCTCCGAAATGGCAGACCGTTGTCAATTGGTAAGTCGTTTCAAACTCATGTGCTCACTTGGAAACGATAGCATGTTCTCGAGAACCCCCTTTTCTCCATAGACACTTCATCCTATTCTCTCGTCATCACATTATGCAGAGTAAATTGTAAAGTGCTTGAGGTGTAAATGTTTTTTTCTCTTTGCCTTGTCATATTCATCATGTACCTACAAGCCAAGACTCTCTCTTTAGCTTTTAGAGTCCTTGGCACAAGATGGAATTGAGAGTCGAACACTTAGCCAACCAACACCCACTCACCCACATAAGTTATTAACAATATACCAAATGAGACAATTCTGACATGCTCTCTTTTCTCGATTCAACAGACTTCCAGGGTCAACCCAAGCTCGAAGTGATCGGTTCCATGAAACAAGTTAAATCCATCCTTCAATTCCAAGCTCGGGCTGAGGACCACGAGGCCGTTTTCTCTTGTAACTCGTTTTCGCCACAAACCATGGATTCGCCTTTAGAGACCGAGCAAAAGCTCCAGCTCAATGTGACTTGTGAGTACTGACTACCTGCTCTCTTTCTCATCTTTGAAAAAGGGGTTTTGAGATCTCGAGCGTGTGTACTCTTTGCGAATATTGGGCTTCAAAAAATGGAGTTTGGTTCAACCAATATGTCGAGATTGGCTTTCAAACTTGATATCAAACTATGCCCACTTTCGCTCGAGCTTCCGAACTAGCTCCAAGCAAACCAGGTGGAAAAGTGAACGGACGCGAGCCATAAAGTCCCCATCGGAAAAATGCATTTCTGCCTTAAATTAAAGGCCATCCAGCGGCGCGAATCGCGAATCCGACTGGCACAAGCAAATGCAGTTTTGCAAAAGTCTGTGCGATGTGTCCATGTTCATTTCTTGATGATGATATTGTCCAAATCCATTTTCAAATGCAATGGAGAGGCTCGAACCAAATTTGAGGATCACGCTTTCCTCTGTTCAGCCAATCATGGTCCACACTCAAAATCCAACGACGACTTGCCTACCTACCAAATGGCTTGCTTGCCAGTCAAACCAAATACCCGAGGCTCTTATCAGATCCTTTAACGAACGATCAAAAAGATCTGAGTGGGCACCAAAGTTTGAGTACGAGATGAGATTCCACGCTGAGAAGCCTTCCCCGTTCTACGTGTATATTTGCCCAATTCATTGCGAATCCGGCCAAACACTCATAGGCATAGACAAGTTGGGAAGGTCTGACTTATAAAGTTTTCCTGCAACAAGGCCCTTTTGCGAGCAGAGCAACATATATAATCCCTCCAGTCCATCCGGTGTGACACTTGTTACGTAGTTGCAAGAGCCTAAAACAATCCCCAAATGGGCTGGGTTGCTTTATGGGTTCGCACAAAAATGTCACACCACTCAGGCTTCATTCGTGATGTTCTCGTAAAACAACGGAGAGTGAAGAAAACCATGTTTCAGCTTTGAAATCTATGTGGAAACGTGGGCATTAAGTCAAAGTTCGAGTCCTCGCTCAGGATCACCCAGCCATTTTGTGGTTGACCGTGAAAGGCAGTGAAGATGGTGAAGCCTGGTGAAGATGTTGCTTGGGATGGATTGGAAATGGTACGAATGCGACGTTAGCTATCTGAACCATTCGAACTAGTACCATTCAGGAAAGCTCATGTTTCAAGAAAGTTTCTCTTTGTTGCCGCCGATGTCAAAGTTTTTCCTTCTTGTTCTGCTTCCTAGTAAATATTTTGTCCGTTGCTTTCTTGAAGCTCGGGAGATTTGTTGAGTAAGAGACAACAAACCGGTAAAAGAACATAACACACCAGTAAAGACTCAACAAGTATCAGAGAAAAACTTGTGCCTTAACTCTCTCTTGGGGACAAGGAAGAAGTAGTAGAGGTGGGCGGAAAGAATGGTTGTCCCCTTGTCGCTAATGTTTTTTTTTTCATGTTTCTTCTCACCAGTTCCACCTCAGAGGATCGTCATCACGGGCTCCTCCACGGCCACTGCGGAAGAGCCGTTTACTTTCCGTTGCCAGGCTTTCAATGCCAATCCCCTGCCAGTTCTCCAATGGATCGTCAACGGGCGGCAAATCACTCAGGGGATTACCGTTGACCAACATATCCCGACTTCGGGCAAATATGTGGATGTGAGCTCCGATCTGACCATTGAATTTAGCCCCAACGAAAGCGTCGTGGCCATCACGTGCCAGGCTGTGAGTCAAGGCCACTTTGGAGATCCGCTCACGAAAAAGGCCGAAAAGGAGGTCGTGATACTAAGTAAGTTGATTACATCGCCTGGTGCGAAGTGGATTCAGAATATCTCTTTTAAGTTTAGCTAGCATTTGCAAAGCAAAAAAGGAAGGATCTTGATCTTTGTATCAAAGATAACAGAATGAAAAATGTAGTATGTTATGTTTTTTCCAACAGGCTGAGACCCAATGTTCTCCTAATGATATTCATCCTACCTAATCTTAATTTGCGTCGCTAAACGTCTGATTTGTATGCATTTGGTGTCCACTGAAAATAATCTTCAGGATGTTCATGCAGTACAAAACAAGTTTTCCTACCTTTTCCACATAAAGTTAACTTGAGATAACTAAAATGAATATTTCGCACATCAGAACAAGGTGCAGAGTTGGATTGAGGTCACTATTAGTCTTCCTTTTTAGTTTAGAGAGCATAGTTTGTCTAAGTCTAAACTACATTCAGGGTTATTTGTGGCCGACATCACGACGTCCAATAATCGACACAAAACTTTCCCGATAAAGAGGTGGTGGTTGGGGCCACCGAGGACAACGGGTTACCCACAGTACACAGGGTTCTCCTCCTTGGAAGAGGATAGTTAGAGCTGAGAAACAAGTTCCGAAACTTGTGCCATAATAGTCTAACCTCTCCTTGATATCAGGGTGCGTCGTTGGTTCGCAAGGTGAAACTCCACCGGGAACCCATCCAACCAACCACATCATTATGAAAAAAACACCCAAATTTTCACACGCACACACAACAGAGGAGTAGGTGCAAGCATGCACTGTACTGTAGCTGTGCAGAACGTGTGGTAAATATTGCGGATATGAGCCATAACTTTTCCTTTCTCCTTGCCCTCTCAAAGGAAAAACTAGTTGAAAAGGTATTTTGGAAATTCCTCCGGATCAGTGGGGGCCAATCTACCTTTTTATTCGTCCCTCCCAGCGATCCCACCAATCCGAGCTCTGGTTGGGTAGATTGTGTTGGAAATTTATCCAAGCTTTGGTAAGATTTGAGAAGTTGAAGCTGGTTCGGTGGTGGTGGTCCATTTTTGGATCAGCTCGGGAGAGAAGAGGAGGCCATTCCTCTGGATTGAGCCCTGCCTAGCTAGTTGGGTAATAAAGATGTGATTGGTCAAAGTAGTTGGAGACTGAATGCATTTACTTGCAACTCTGGCTTGGTCCCCGGTCAATAAAGGACAGGCTTAGTTAGTGTGGGGAACAAAATGTACGTAGGCAAGCGGAAGCTGCAACCAAACCTACTCATGGTGTCAGATTATGCTCTGATATCCTTGTTTTTTGGCATTTGTTGTGACGTGAGTGAAACCTTCCAGTGGTCAATCCATATTCGCTATGTAAGCAAGCTTCCGTCATCTCTCCATTTCTGTGGGGAAAAGTGCTGCTTTTTTCCTAAAATTCAAGCGCAAGTGTGAAAGATTAAGAAGACATTCAATGTAGATTGTCCTTCCTAGGAAAATCGAGAGTGCAATAGATATAAGGGAATAAAATTGGTCCAATTATCAATATTGGTGTGCAATTTTCCATATCTGGGGTTTGAATTTCCATTCCAAAATAGGTACGAATAAAACAAAAAAAAAGAGTTTTCCAAACCGCCGAACTGATGGGAAATCAGCACGCTTATCTTAAATTCAGCCACTCCATCACTCACTATGACAACACCTTCTCTTTCATTTTCCAATAGCCCTTCACTTTTTACAAGACCAAGATAAATCCTACCCCAATCACTTCTGCTTTGATCTATGTCCTTGATAGTGCAAACCTTTAGGCGAAAATCCGGTTTTTTGCAACATGACAAAGAGACGACAGAGCCAGACTCTCTGTCTATTCTCAGCACATTGCAGACATCTGTTGTCCTTGGCATCATCTTAGCGTCTTCTTGCCATATGGGTGCGTCTCCATTGAGTTGTTCAGCGGCCATTTGCGCTTGACTCGAATTTGACGAGGGGATTAGGTTCCGTAAAATTTTGAGAACGGAGACAATCATCATCACTGTCATCTTGACGAGAACTTGAGATGGATGGCAAAGCCGAGAGCGAAGGTCAACGGACGGTGGCTTTTTTCTTCGGATCAGATTTCTGTAGGGAAAACAGTTGGATAAAATACGGCTTGAGCTGTCACAACCTCGGGAATGTACTACCCTCCCATGTCTTTGGGGAGATTGACTTTGGATAACCAATCTTTGCCAAGCAAGTTTAGAATCAATCCTGAAATGGAAACTAATATTTTCGAATTTTGGAATCATTGGAAAAGCTTCCAATCTCGTTTTTTTGTGACACGTTTCACCGCCCGCTCTAGACAATTCAGAAATGGCAAAGATGAAACTTTGAGTTGAGAACAGTTCAAAGGTGTATTTTTCGGCTCGTTGAAGCATGAATATGAACGAACCAACCAACCAACCAACGTGGTATTGGGATTTTTGCTCGTGGTTGCTCGCTTCAAAGCTCTCTCAAAACATCTCCATTTCTCTTCGAGTTCGTCCCCCAATTTCCCAATTTTTAGTCAACAACATTCATCTTACTGTTCCACTGTCAGCAGACCAAAGAAACAGGACCACGAGGAATACATAATCAACCGGAGGGTTCAACAACAAGAAAGATATTGTACTTGAAACGGTTGTCGTCGAATGGAATTGGATTCACCTTTTTTTGGAATCCATGGATTGTGAAATGTTAAAACACTGCAAGTGAGAGGTACGATTTTTTTTTAGGTTATGTAGCTATTCGGACAAGGTTAAACAAGCACAAATTAACTTACTGGCATTTCCGTATTTCACTTCCAAGTTTACTCAAGAGCCTCTTGGAGCATTGTTGGACCAAAGGAGTTTGGATAGAGGAAACCATCTTGAGGGCCCTTGAGAATTTCTATTGCAAACCTGTACGTCCGTCAGACATTTTTCCATTCTTTTCCATCCATGGGCAAGCAAACGATTAGAACATTAAGACTTCTAACCCCTCAGTCAAAATGTTGTCCACTTCTTGAAAAAGTGAATGTGGTTCAAAAACTACTTACGGTATTTATGTTACTTTTAACATCGTTTCTAGTCAACACTTTCTTCAAATTTGAAAATGCAATGTTCAAAATATATTACGACAAACTGCGTTATGTGAAACTGCGAATGCTTCTTTTGATCGAGAATAAGACGCAATGATTTATGTTTTGTTTGTATGACGTAATGACAAATCAGGGGCCACTTAAAATTCTGTCTCTAAATCTAAAGCGACACACGGTCGTTTATGTTGATCTTTAAAAACCACTAATCTAAAAAAACTCGTGTAAACGATTCCACGGTCATTTTGGCCTAAAGAGGTCTCTCTTACGTTCGAAACTCCTTTTCGACTCGACGTCCTTTCTATTCACCTCTCTCTTAAACAAGTATGTTTTAATAACACCCTTGAACTCCAGTGATTTATCGTTTCGATCCATTGTTTCCAAAGCTTTGATGTCTCACCCAATGGCATGGCTCAATTGTCTCAATCGGTTCAGTTGACTCTGCTCTTGTCGTAACTGTTATGCGCTTTCCCAAAACCAATCAAAGCAAAAGAAATCCATAAATGTAAATGGTTTGAGTACAGTTGATTATCATTAAAAGAGATTGCTACTACACGTATTCCTAAAAGACCACAGAGACGTGAGAACTAAAATTTGAGCAAGCCATTCTCTTGCAATTGGAATCAAATCGAGCTTTTTTGCTTCCCATTGAGGGTGGAGTAACCGATCGCCCATCTAAGATCGAACGATATGCCGATCCGATATTCGGTGTTCATCTATTTAAGTACTGTGGGTACGTACTTTCGGATCTCCCAGATCAACGCCCTAGAGATGAGCGAGAGAGCTCAGCCACTTGATCATCCGAAAGAAGATGACCCGTAACGTCAAATGGGGTCGTTTTACATTGTCCATGTGCAAATTGATCCTCCCCCGACGAAAATTCCTCATGTCAAATTGGAAGGTCTTCTCAGAACAGAATTTTGAAAACACTGCAAAAGAAGTGCTTAAGAATGGAAACATTGAGATTTTCTCACATCTTGCAAAAGACTACCAAGGAGAGTACTTTTTGAACCCCAAGAAAAGCTTTTTTTCAGTTGAAAGAAAGTCAAACTTTTATCTTGCAAAAGGTTTCCTTATGTCACTCTAAATATGAAGGAAACTCTTCATGTTGGTATCAATTAAGATGATTGTGGTAAGGAACAAATGGGCGAGATTAGATTCAGGTGGTTGCCCTTCGTCAGATCGTCAACGAGGCCCCATTTAGAATACGTCGTCCATACTCATCGAGAAACACACAGTATTTGTACTGTGCTCTCGGCTTTGGAGTTGATGTTATTGCCTTAAAGGTCCATTTTAGATGGTCAATTTGCTCAAAGAGACCAGACCCTAGAGATAGAGAGAAAGTTGCCTGCTGCCATCTTCCCAGAGACAGAGTGAACAAGAGAGAGAAAGAAGGAAGATAGAAGAAAGAAAGAAAGAAAGAAAGAACGAAGGTTTCTGGGTTTCCATCTATTTTGTGATTGATCGAAGACCAACTTTGCTGCTCTTTCTCTGGCTCTTACTACCAAGAGATTCGTTCGTATATCTTACTTACAATAATGCAGAGCTCTAGCTAGCTCTTTCCTAAACTTCCGATTGGACGGCTTCAAATTTGATTTCGCTTTTGTATTCAACCTGATCTTTGTTGTTAGCACTATACTATTGTTCGTCCTCTTGTCTGGCATATCCAGTATTCAAGTGGGAACGCCCTAAACGGTTCCTGTTTTGTGGATGGATGGATCAAGTCAAATGTGTTCCAGGCCAGCTCTCCAGTGGTCTCCCCGAGGTGCCTTTGATGATGGATGGGCCGAATTGACCGCGTACGCAAATTGAGCCCTCCCGCAAATCAGACAAAAATTCCCACAAAAGAATGATTTTTCTGGGTCAGTTCCACAAGAATGGCCGTCAGACAAACAGCTGAGCCGTTCCATGGCAGGGCTGGAAAAGAAAATGAAGGAAAATGGTTTAACTTGGACAAATTGAGTGAGCGGAAAGTCTAGAGACAACAATGTGAACCTGTTATGGGCAAGAGCTATTGTTTCGTAACCACGCTGGCTCGTTTTACTCGCTCCTTATAGAGTTAATGGCCTTCGTAATGCTGTTTCGGCGGTTGTTCCATTACTGACTATAGACAAGTTGCGTTCTTTAGAAATCCGCGGCCTACTGCATAAATCCAACCCATAGCTGAGTACGGAAAGTGGTTGGGGCTCGTTTTTTTCAGAGGGAATGAGCAAACCAAGGTCTCAATTGCTGAGAGTCCTTATCAACGTTACATTTAGCCATTGTTGTTCTCGCTGCTATTGTTGTTGTTGTTACTGTTGTTGTACTTCTTTCAATTCTGGCCACGTTTCCCTTTTATCTTCCTGTTTGAGTCTTTAGGGTAAAAAATGCGCGTGCTAGTGACCTACAACTGTGTTTACAAGAAGAAGAATGTAGCCCTCGCACTCACGCACTTTGAGGTCGTTTGAGAGAAAGAGCCTTTTGGACAATGTTTTTTAGAATGTTTGTTCAAGTATTCATCAAAAAGAAAAGCAAATGCAAGTTTAACAAAGGGGCTACTTTTTTATTGAATTAGTTTCGTCTACATCAGGGACCAAACCACTGGAGGCGATTTAAACCAAGAAGACAAAGGAACTCGTTAAGAAATTACAACTTTAAATTAACACAGATCAGGCTACTAGGTGGCTTGTCCAACCAGGTACACTTCAAGTAGAAACCGTCGTTCAATTGGGTCAAGTTACAAGAAATTGAGTGCAATTTCACCTTCATATGTTCTTCCGCATATGCACTAGTTAGGAGCCTTCTACAGGGTCGGCGGTCCAAGTGTAGATTTTGGCATTTTTAGGACGCAACCAGCGTCTGTTTCAGATCTAATTGAGGTTCATAGATTTGTTAGCTTGGTAAATCCTCAAAAGTGAGACATGCTGGGATACCTAAAAGTCCATTCCAACCCAAAATTCTGCCTTTCTCTTCTTGAAGGACAAATGCAAGGCACTGTGTCAACTGTCCCACTTACTTAATCGATGCCACGATCTCATCCATGCCCAAGAGCTGCAACAGGAAAATGTATAACACAACTTCTATTCCTTAATACATTGGAATTCTTTGACTGAAAATTTGAAAAAATCTATCAAAAACTACTTAACTTAAGATGGTCCTAAGGGGTCTACACTTGGGCCGCCGACCCTGTAGTGTCAGAACCACCGTGGTCCCTTTGCAAGGTGAGGTACTTGTGGTTGGGACCGCAAAGTAGCAGACAGTCGATCAAAAGAAGCAGATGCCTGCAATTCTGACGCCATAGCGAGGAAAGTGTGTTGCAACGGATATAGACATCTGTTGCGAGATGCCAGGGAACGAACCAACCACTATGAAATGATAGCACAATTTCTCCTTCCCATTCCTGCAGCTCTTCCCTAGAGGGTTCTAATTCCTCTCGAGAATCCTCTTGTGAATAAATGCATAAGCTAACGTCGAGGGCCACTCGGGCAACTTGTGGAGAAGTCCAAGTAGCTCAAGAGGACGACGACTAGTCATGGACCGAAAGTGCTTTCAACAATTTCGGTTTCGGTTATGCCTACCGAAACCAAAAGCAGACATGCACGATAAAGAATGGAGTTTGACACCAAAAACGAATATTTTGTCGGGTTCAAAAACTTCTGAAACTTAAATTTTCCGACTCATTAAATTTGAAATTACCCAAAAAATCGAACCCATGAGCAATTTGATTTGTAAGTACGTAGATTTTGCATTTAAACAATTTAGTAGTCAGCTGCTTTCGGTTTCGGTTAAGAGTCCTTTCGGTCCATCACTATCGACGACCCAACCAACAACCAACCAAAGGCCTTTTAGTCAGGCTCACGTCGTTCTGTTGTTGCACTTGTACGATGATTCGCCATGAAGAACCATTGTCGAACCATTATTGCTTTGTTCCCTGTCGTACCTTTCTTCTCACGAACTGCCACTTACTACGAGACGAGGAGACTCGCTCGGATTGCGATACTCGTTGTTGCGGCATGCCCGCAATCCCCATTCAAATCCAAAACGACCACGATGCAAGAGAAATTGCTCTCTAGTCTAATCCATCAACGCGACTTGACGTCCACACTCGGTTTCAGTGTCGCTGGATCCATCCAACCCAATTGGTTGAACGGAAGTAGTCAGGTTGGCGGCCTCCTCGGTGTTCGTCCACTTCATTTTCTCGCTCAAAGTTTGAAACCTCACTCTCCGATTTACACCGAGAACGACTTGGAGAAGTTTGAAAAGGCGTTGGCGAAAAATTTTCTGGCGTTCCTGCTTGCTCTTGGGTTCAATTCTCATATGAAGAGCAAACATATCAAATATTCTCAAGTACTCGTCGTGGAGATGCGATTGCAGGTTATGGAAGACACTTGCAAGGGGTATCTTGAGCACCAAGGACGACTCAAAGCACAACGAGTCAGAGAAAGAGGAACAATGACAGAGAAGAAGGAAAGGGGACAGATGGAGAGAACGGAGAAAGGAAGGATGAAGTTCGGTCACTTTCTAACTTTTCCATCGAAAGTGTGCAAATTTTGTGTGATCTCGCACCAAATGAAGCAAAGAATCGAGTCCTTGGAGACGCCCTTCCCTTTTTCTGCCATCCTTGAATTAAATGAACTTGCAGTTCGCAGAGACCAGAAGTTATCAAGGGACAGAGGGAAAGAGTTTGTGATTCGACTCTCTCGAAACGACGTATTATTTGTCAGTCAGAAATCGATTTGTTTATTTTGTTTGCTTAGCTCTTCGTAAAATTCTGAGGATGGGCTTGGCCTTCAAGGACACTTCTCGAACTCGGCCACAAAGTCTATTACCCCGCCTAACCGAGGGGTTCTTGCTTTTGAGGAGGGTCGTCTTTATTTGGCCAAAGCAAACAGGGTTGGTAATGGTGGCATGTCTTGGTTGAGGCCAGCCAAGATACTGCCTACTACTATCAAAATACCCAAAAATGAAAACTCGGAGCGCATTCAGTCTTGGCTTCTTGAAACGGACAAGAATCCATTCAACCACTAGTAGCCGGGGATTAAAATAATTTGAGCTAAAATATACCCGTAGGGAACAGCTTCGGGTTATCTCATGATGAAACCTGAGACATTTTTGGGCGATTGGGGGAATCTTGAAATATTTTTTTTGACTTTCTTTCGGCGTTTCCACTCAAGGAACGTCAGCTTAAAAGATTCGCAGATACCTTATTTAACCATCGGGGAAAATGAATGTGTAATATGAAAGGGAACTTGGCCCAAAAGTTGCACTGAGTCAGGCCTCGTCATCAAAGATTGTCCGGAACTTGCTCTACCTATTTAACAGAGTCCTCAGGCTAGAATATTGCCTGTTTGCGTTTCTCACATAGTGCTTCGCTTTGCTTTCTTTATCACCCATTAATGTTCTCTCGGAGCAAAGGTACCCGCGTCTCTTTCGTTCAATGGGACATCCCACCAGGGAATTCATTTCTATGTACGTGCCCTTGATGATGTGTGGTAGAAGCGAAAGCAATGAACAGTGCAATTGGTGGGCTTGCTAGAACTGACTACTTCCTATTACCTTCTCTACACCACATAATAGGTCGGTTATTGAGGTAGTTTAGGAGAATAGTAAAAGCATATCTACCGTAGAAGCATAAAAGAAGCCTATCAGATGGAGTAGAAATAACCGTGTTCAATCAAGTTTTTCTACATATGCCGTGATTGAAAAACGCAGCTTATGTAGCGAAACCTGATCGAGTATGGCTATTTCTACTCCGTCTCATATGCTTGTTCTATGTTTCTAGATATGCTTCTAGTATACTCCCGAACCACCTCAACAACTGACCTACACATGCAGAAGAGCCGCATTCATGAACGTATCCAGTGAGGTATTGTGTGAGTAAGTGTGTTTGTGGGTGGGTGAGTGACTGAGTGAGTGAGTGAGTGAATGGGCATTTTTTCTGTGTGTGTGGTTTCCATTTGCTGAGTAAATTAGTTCACATCGAAAAAGGGAAAGGAGCGTCATAGTCTGAGTGTGGGTGCACTTGGGCCTAAGGGATTGGTTTGAAATCAGAGAGGCCGGAGGCCCAAATTAATGGTCACTCAAATCTCTATGGGACTATTTGCTTTCGTGTTGAGCCTCATGCATGAATGCATTGAGGCCAAAGATGGGCCTAGAGGTCACGCAACTCTAGTGCAAGACAAAGTTGATAAGGTCGCCCGCGAACAAAGCTGTATTGTGAGCTCGGAAATCTATTGAGCCTTTTGGCTTCTATCTTGAGGAATCTAATCTTTCTTTCAACAATAAGCCGATTAAGTAACAAGGCTTGAACAAGGCCACGAACAATCCACGTACCATAATTAACCCAAAAAAAGACGAAAAGAAGGGCTGTAATCATAAAAACCGATTAGACTCGGGGTGAAAGCAGTTCGTTGAGGCTTATATCCATCTTTCAAAATGTTGATTATCTCGCCTGCGTCCCATATCATTGATTACTGTCGCTGTCACGTTATCCCTTTAGTAATCCACTTCGACGTGGTTGTTTGCTAACCGAAAACTTCTGAGATGTCCGTACAAACCACGAACACCGATAGGAACAGAAAGGGAGCTTATCTTTCACGGAAGTTATTGGACACGCAAACTTCTTGCACTTCATGACAATGTTGTAGCAAGGGTGTTTCAGTTTTCCCTTTTCGCAACTAGATTCATTTTTGGTCCAAGAACCTTGGGCTTCATAAATGTAAGAGATTTCGTAATTCTAAGCCAACTGGAGGTTCAACTTACCACAAACAGGAAGAAGCAATTTTAGAGATTGAAAGCATATTATGTTAAGTCCATTCTGTCGTCACGAATTGGGGGCCCTTTCTGGTTTGAGGGCGATTCTAGGTTAGTAGATTGATGCCTCGTGCAACCAGTGAATCGTTGGTTGGTTATTCAATAAGCAAATATATTCCTGAGAAAAGTCGCAAAGAAGAATAGAACCTGGTGTTCTTTCATGGTAGAAAAACTATGCTAGTTAGCTCCGACACCACGTCTCCTCTTACCTTTGAATGAATGAAAATGCACTCAATGCTCTTGAAGGATTGAATGAGTCCTGGGACTTCCAATTCTGTCGACAGACGCTTTCTTATGAAGGCTTTCAGTGCGGAAAACACACAAGCCTCATCGGTCAATGTACTGTTGCTCTGAGGTCTTACAAAAGCATTAGTGCACTAGTATACAATTCCAATTTCTAAGGGGAGAGATATGTCGCTCCGTAGTAATTACAGGCCCATTTCTCTGGCTTCCACTTTTGCACAGGTTTTTGAAAAGATCATGA
Source organism: Tigriopus japonicus (assembly GCA_010645155.1). Lineage (NCBI taxonomy): Eukaryota > Metazoa > Arthropoda > Copepoda > Harpacticoida > Harpacticidae > Tigriopus > Tigriopus japonicus. Next base: position 6,526,352 of record CM021315.1, on the reverse strand, counting down.
AGTCCAAGCTCGTAGATTTCGTATTTGGAAGTCCATGATGTCATTCCCGCTAGACAGCATGGCTTTCGAGCTCATTTTAGTACAATCACCCAATTGGTTGACTATTTGAACACATCATTTATAGGCTTGGAAGCCATGAGTCAGTTGATTTAGTTTATCTTCACTTTGCCAAGAGTAACCGGGCTTTAAACGGAATGAAATTACACACAATGACGTATGTGCTGTCAAAATTAGATGTTCCGCTCAAAGACAATGGAGGTTGTGATATTGAACAGGTATCGTCCATAAGGGATTTAGGAGTTGTCATCCAAGATGATGGAAAGTTTGATGAGCATATCCAGTTGAAAGTGGGGGAGGCATTTCAAACATGTGGCTGGATCTATCGCACTTTCAAGTCCAGAGATAGTTTTACGATGCTAACTGTGTACAAGTCGATTGTTCAACCTAGAGCACTATAATAACAGTTATTAGAGTGCTCTAGTTCAACCTAGTCATGGACCGACAGCGCTTTCGGCCGAAGATACGGCCGAAATTTTGGTTTCGGTTTCAGTTATGCCTACCGAAACCGAAAGCAGACATGCACTATAAAGGATGGAGTTTCTCGATTTTTCAAAATTTGCAACTAAAATTTGCGACACCGAACACATGAGCAATTTAATTTTTAAGATGGATTTTGCATTTAAGCAATTTTGAAGTCAGCTGCTTTCGGTTTCGGTTTCAGTTTCGGTTAAGCTCTCTTTCGGCCGAAACGGTTTCGGTTATGAGGCCTTTCGGTCCATCACTAGAGGCTGAACTTCAGCCTCATCTAAAATATGCCTCACCCATTTGGGCTACAATGAGTTTGGCAGGTTTGTAAAAGGTTGAACAGGTCCAAAGATGTATTACTAGGAACATCAGAGGAATGAGAGAGCTCTCTTGTTTGGAGAGGCTCCAGAAGTTAGGGCTGTACAGTACTCAGAGAAGGTATGAAAGGTATCTGATACTGTATGTTTTTAAGAGCATCCATGGGTTCTGAATGGGCTAGATATTTTTTTAGATACTATTCTTGATCAAGCCACTATTCAAGGGTTGTTCACTCCAGATCTGCCCTCAGTAACTCGTTGGTAGACCAAATTTCGTATAAATGTTAATTGTAGTTATGATTTATTTGGTTACAAGGGATCGCATTCCTTGTAGCTGTAATACAAAATCCGCAACCAACCCAAAAAGTAAAAGAAAGTAAAACAGATACAATGTTTTCGAAACGGTTTTAATTGATGCCAATTTCTAGATCACGATGTAGCCTTTTTGGCCAATGCTTGGCTTTGGCTCGAATTGTCCATAACATGGGGAGCACAATTTTCTAATTGTGAAAATCATCGCCATCGTTAGAAAACGATGGCGAAGAACACGTCTGGCTAATTGGACATCAAATTGCTTCCAACTAGATTCTCTGGCGAGTTCTTCTGATGTACTGTGGGCCAGGTAGTCTGCCCATTGACACTACTTGATTTGTCTCAAGTTGTGTCCACCAAATAATTGGTCGTGATTGGCAAATTGGATTGATTCTCGTCCAATCGCCGACTTTGTCTCAATAGCCATTATTATCTCCCACTTTCCCTCATCAGATTGTTCCACTTTGTGATGATCCAAAAATCACAAGGGCTCTTGGACGGCCTTGGCCCAGTCAGAAGGACACTTCTGGATTTTATGACTTGTACAAAGACCAGCTGTTCCACCACTCCCAGATTTGACTCAGCCGGGTGTTTGGAGGCCACGTTCTTAGTGGAGCTTCTGGGTTAGTGCTTCTCTTCCTCAGTCCTCTCATCCGTACTACGTACTGAACGTCGACGGATTTGTCGCCCCCTCGGAAATAAAAACAGCCTTCCCCACGTTATTATGAGCGATGGCAAAGTTGTGGGGCACAGTTTCCTGCCAATATAAAGAAAATGCAACTCAGAGAAGGGCGAGAAGTTGTCCACTGATTTATCTCTATGGTCAAAAAAATGTTGTCAGACATGGAAACTTTTGTGGGTCGGAATAGAACCGGGTGGCCTCCAACAAATTACTAGCGTGATCCCAACTGAAACAATGTTGGCCACTGAAAAGCAAGGTTGATACTTGATTTTTTTTCTCAAGTAACATGATGTCGTTTTCTTGTGCTCCTTTCAGAAGCCCCTAGTGCACCTTTGATCCGTGGTCTGCCTCAGAACAAAACCCTTCGTGAAGGCCAACTCCTGACCTTGACGTGTGAGTCCCTGGACGGATCCCCCAAACCTCACTTGAGATGGTTCATTGACGATCAAAGGGAAGAGATTAAACAGGCCAACTTCACTCGGCTTCCTTATCCCAAGTCGATGCTTCAGATCGTGACCTCTAGAGAGGACAATAATAGGCTATATAGGTATTGTTTACCAGAGATCTTAATCACATAAGAAAGCAGCTATACATGTACGTGATTCAGGCCAGGCCTCACCCATAAAGCCGTCGTGCCAGAAATCAGAACCTTCCCACGAAGGTATTACTTTTTGGGGGGAGGGGGAATTAAACCGCATTCTCTTTGTGGACAAAAACTGCCTTCCTTATCGGTACTACAACGATGGCCATAATTCATAAGCTAACTGCAGGCACGTTATAACTCGCCAATATCGATGTTTCAGATGCGAGGCTACAAACACTGCCAATCTTTTAAAACCCGTGTTCGCCAACATCCGATTCAACGTTTTTTTCCCACCCAAATCATTGGAGATTGAACTCGAGCGTCCTGAGACCCATTTCAACTACGACCGAACCCGCGCCTTCAAACAGGCCAAGAAGTTCAGTGACGACAAGTACAAAATTGTGATGGCCGGAGAACTCATCCGCCTTCTGTGTGTGTCAGGTGAGCATCGGTCGCGTTGGCCCATTTGCGGGTCATTTCCACAACCACCAACAATCCCCACTTGTTTCTCCTCCCATCTCGAGCATCTGGTCACATCTAGCAATACTTAAACTACTCACACGAGCCAGGCATTTCCTCCCTTCTTCCTTGTTTCCTCAAAAGAAAGTGGCCCTTTTAAGGTCGGTGCTGGAGACCAATCGCCGTGTTGCAACTCCCTTTCTTGGACTTCGAATATGTGCATAGCAACCTCTCACTTTAAGCCGCAGGCTCCTTCTTTCTCGGTCTTACTGTGTGTGTCTCTGGTTAGCTCGTCTCTTTGTTCGTTCGCTTCTTCATCTTGTGTTTGTATCGTGTCAAAGCTTGACTTTGGCCACAGTAGAAGGCTGATCTCACTTTGAGAGCCTCGATGTCCGCCATGGCTCAGAAGGCTAAAGATGAGAAGATGCTTCTGATATTTTTGAATGAGAGGTCCTTGTCTCCTCTTTTCTTTGGTGACATTGATGGGTGGGGAATCATTTGGAGAGACACTCTGAGATGACCTCTTTGGGTTCAGGCCAGTACGAACGAAGTCAGAGGAGATGAAGTCATATCGAAAACGTGACTGTCGAATGGTAAAGTCATTGGTTTGACCGCGAATATTGGCGGTGGTGGCCCAAAAAATTGGTGCACGAGAGTGAGAGGCTTTAAGTGCGCCAACAACACGATCGACCTCTTGAACAGGAACTTGATATGTGCAACACGTTTGGAGATACTGTACTATTGTAATGGCACGCGAATTTAAGTGCATCAAAACTCGCTGCCAACTTCCCCCGAAGCAAATAAAAGACCAAGAGAGGGAGGAATGAACAAGGTACGCCAAGAAACGAAGGGGCTGAGAAGACCTTTGTCCTTTATGCAAAGGCCAGATGGCCTTCACAACCAGAGACACCTCTTAAGACCAACAATCTCCAGTTTGGTGGCCGTTGTTGTTGTTCTTAGCTAGCCTTCTTTTGGAAGGGTTTTAAGCGTTTGGTTCCATCTACATGTTGAGAGAGCGACCTGCTGTTCTCAACTGCTGAACTAGCACAAAGTAGTTGAATGAATATTTGATAAAAAGCCTCGACAGAACAAGATCAAAAACCGTCGTCTACCAAAGAAGGCTTTTGTTCCTTAAGTTTCAGACTCCGTGTCCTCTTTTTTCCGTTACCTCAGATTTCAAACCCATTGAATTGAGACGTTCATTCTATCTCAATATATCGTGTTGGCACACCCATTGCAGCGATGAACTGATGCTTTCTTACTAATGATGAGTACTGGCTTTTTCAGATAGCTCCAAACCGCGTCCACTATTTCGATGGACGGAGAACTCGGTGGTGAGGGATGCCAATGAGACGGATTTCAAACCTTCGGTGTTCGGTGGAGAGGAGATCCGATCTGTGATGGAATTCCGTGCTCGACCCGAGCAAAACGGGAATGTCTATGAATGCTTTGCTCACAATCCCACCATTGAAGTGCCTCATGAAATCAGTGCCAAAATCACCCTTGTTGTCTTATGTGAGTAGCGCTTTAGTTTTTCCAATGATTTATTGCCGTCTTGCCGTCACAACTTGGATCGAAAAGTTGTCCTTGTCGCCCTCAGTAAGCAAGGTCGTTTACTATTGGCCTTGTGGGAGCTTGGTCTCTTGAAATTCCATCTGGTCGTCAGACCGGTTGTTTGGCCTTTGCCCAACCCGCTTTGATGAAAGATGGAAAGAAACTGAAACGAACCCATTTGTATTCATAAAGATGAATCCAATTTTTACTAGCCCACTCTGAGAAGGACTTCAAAGCAAATAAAACAAATGAGTGGTCCAATTGACAAAATATGAAGCTTCGCACAACCATGCTTGCATTTCCTAGTCAGCAAAAACTCTTCGTTGGCAATTTCCATCCGTTAAGGCTCCCTCCCATTCTATTGGCCCTCAAGGCCAATAAAGCTGTTCATGGACCAGAAAGAAATACTGCCAGCAAAGTAAAAAAGTTCAAGCTTTCAATCAAGGCAAAGGGGGTTTCTCGTCTACAATTAGATTTCATCTTCGCTCAGACCTTCTTTCGGTTGCTCTACCCATCTTGACGAAGAGTCTCACGTGCTAGTTGTCTCTCTCTCTCGTGGGTACCGCTTCGATGAGAATGAGAGCAAATTCTGAGTGTTGTCCATCAATTCGTCCGTCAAAGAGCTTCATCAGGACCTCGAAAAGATTTTGACTGGAACAACGTGGCGACAAAACCCCACCAAATCTCACTCGTGAAAGAAAAAAAAACTTCCACAAAGATATCCTTTCTAGGATCTTGGGCACCCGTAGCTGCTACCGGAATGGGATGACAACATTTAAATTAATTTTCCACTTTCAAAGGCGCTCCCAAAAAAACAAGCAAGTTTCCTTGGGTGTCTTCTTCTGAAATGGCTTATCTGTGGGTGACAAATACTCGGAACAAAAGCTGGCTTTCCTAACTAAGAGACTTTTTTCTGTCAAAAAACGGCTGAATTTACATAAGCCTCTATATTTTCCGATGACTACTGTAAAGTGAAAATGGAGATCTTCAAGAACAACTTCGTTGTAAGTGAGGCTTAACGATCGAATCACTTTCAAATGAAGAAAAAATGATGCTTTAGGGCAAGGATCACTAAATACCTGGATGCCTCGGCTACTGGCAAAATCCATCTTTGGAATTCTGTGTTATACAGAGAAAAATCTTATCAAACCAAGTGTTTGATTGGTAATGCAAAGCTCACATGCTTAATTTCACATTGAGCGACTGAAATTTGTGACAGTTAGAGTAATTTGAAGCGTAGAGCATAGTGCGCTCTTCCGACCGAACATTTGCACCTACAATTGTCCAAAAGGACGATTGTAGGGTCAATTTTTCTCTCGTTTCCGCGCGTATGTATTGCCACTGTAGCAAATTTGGAAACGTGTTTCTCGTGGATAGAGTAACATACCATGCTGAAATTCAGCGAACGACATCCTTATATGATTGTTTAATCATTCTTATCAAAACAAAGTCGTTTACTTGAATGGAATTCGATTTATAAAAAATCCACAACTGAATGCCTGAGCAGAGGCTTCCATGTCTTACGATTTCCTTGCTTAGGGTAACTCTTTCAGGGGTGACCGACCATCAGAAGACGGACAGTCGTTGGATCTGATTAATAGTGTTTGAAGGTGTCCTGAATCCCTTGAAAGCCACATTCAAAGCAAGGGATGTCGATCAACCGGATATGGAGCGTTTAGTTTATGCGGATGTGGAAACCCAAGGTTCTCCATCCATTTCCAATATCCTGTATCAGTACTCCTCACGACTGATTATAGCTCTCTTTTTATTAGGTCTCGCCTAGAGCGAAACCATGTATCCAAGGTTCTCCAAATTTGTGATAGTTGATATGAAGACCCAAAGTGGGCTTGTTATCTGCAACACTTTTAGTTATATCTTTTTATCCGATGTCTTGAGCAGAAAATTAGCGCAGTTGCGGCTAAAGCCACGCACCGTTGGCTCTTGAAAGTACTAACTCGTTGTACGTTGTTAAAAAAAGAAGGAGGATGCTGAATGGATCATTTTGGCGATATTGAGCCAACTTTCTTGCCTCTTTTCCTTGATCTGAATCACATTGTGGCCTGGATCTAATTTGAGTGGGCGGTTGGTGTCTCATCCAAAAAGGCGTTGTCTCAGCCAGGCCATTGTTCCCTCATTGGATTCTTCATCCATGAAAGTTTTTCGTTATAAATTATCGGAATCCACATGACTGTGCCTATCTTCCCCGACTAGTTTACACGCGTTCTCAATTGTTTGTGGACCAACCTACGCGTGTAGAACGGTGCTATCCTCATTTTTCCAGATCGAAGTCCCATATGCACACACGCACAAACACACCTGAGCTCACTTTCATTTTCGCCTGAATTCCGCACCCAAGCTGGGTTTGAAGGGGTTCACTGGATGTTCCACTTGAACCAACCAGGCAGTCAGCCAGCCAACAGCCAGCTATTCCCTCGTTCTCTCGTGTTTCCACGAAAAGTATGTCAGAGATAAATTTCGGTATGAAAACTTTTCCCTTTTCCTTATCCTGGTTCCTTTCCATCAGTAAGAGATTTCAGGGAGGAAGAGAAGGCTTGGGCAATTGGATGCTCAGGGTATCTAAAGCCATTCATCTCTGGCGGGAGGAAGTTCTTTTTTAAATGGGCTTTTAATCACTCATTTTCCATTTGTCTTTTTTTTTGTCTCATAACCTTTGAACAAGTTCAATTGTGCCGTTCAAAAATCAGAAAGGTTATGAGAAACCATGTTGGAACAAGTTGGGCACATTGGAATAACATGAATGGAAAATTGAAGCCGTGATCATCAAAGGGACTCATGCTGGGCAGAGGGGAATGAAATGTAACTGGTTTGGCTCAGTGTATAAATCATACAGTTGGGAAAATGAGTTTACGTCTTGCTTGTCGGTTCTTGTGTCGTTGGAGGACGACAGCGTCTCGTAGCATCACGTCAAGGACTTTTGGATGGTATATGAAGTTGTTGACATGACTGGAAATCCATAGAAAGAGCACTTTTCTCTGTTTCTCCTTGAATCTACATTGACATGGTTTTCACCGCAAGTTTTTCTACATCTGGTCAAAATACATTCAGCTCAATGAAACTCTTTTACCTGAAAGGGAAGTTGCGGTCCTTGTTTTTTGGCAAGCGATAGCCTTGTTCAATGGCTGCAAAACCGGACTCAGATTTACATACGAATACTGTCGTGGCCGTCAGTCACATAACTGACAGGCTTTGGTTCCCAGGGAGCCCTGCAATTTCCTACCCTTGTACATACGTGAAACCGACTTAATCGTTGGGTTAGTTTTGGTTTCAGTCTCCTTTCCGTTTGTTCATTCATGGTCATCTTGATCGAAACCATGCTCCATCTCGATTCTTGAACATTGTCCTTTTGGCCATTAGTTGGGATGGTGTATAGTTGGTCTTGGTTGCCTGATGGATCCCCCAACTGCGCTTTTTCCATATGGAACAATGTTGAGGATGATGATGGCCTTGTTTTTCTACTATTCTCCACAATGCCCATGTTGGAAGCTGCAAAATGGTGGCTGAATCTCTCTGATTTGTACCCTCAGCCGTCTTCTATGAAAAGAGGGGTGATGTAACGGGAAAAGGGGACTAAGTGTAAAAATGTACGAGATCGTTGGCTCGTGGCCATGAATACATTTGCCATTTACCAACGAATTCGCTGGATTATGGACAATCTCCTTTTCATGCTGCACCATGCCTCCTGGTCCCCATAATGGTCAATCATATAATCAAGGAGATATATTTCCTTGTTTCATTGCCGCTATCTCAAGATAAGTTTGTGGCATTCAGACGGCCTTATATTGTGCGTGGGTGCAAGTAAACGAACGAACAATGTCCTTGCCCGAGGTCTGGAGGGTCCATGGGGTTGTATGAGCTGTACTGCGTGTCCTTGCAGTAAAATGTTAGTCCAACATCCTCCCCATATAACATTGAGCACAGTGGCGAAGTCAAATAGGAAGATTCTTCTATGCCCCACGGCAACTGACAAATAAGTCAATTTTGCTGCGACAACAAAGCTCCTCCCAAGCTCTACTTTATACGAGTGTTCTGGGCAACAGAAAAGCCCGCAAACTAACTACATTCATATCCGAGCATATTTGATCTACACAATTCAAAAGAAGGCACCATCAAAAAGAACCAAGGAAGCATGATGCACTCTCCTCCATCATGAGATTGGGTTTGCTTGGTGAGATGAAGGAATCACTGGAAAAGATTCTTGGAATTTATTTTTCACTCCCAGCTAAAGTGCATTTTGAATTTTGCCTTCACGGGAGCAAATGCATATCTACTCAGAAAAAGCTTTGTTCTGCACCAGGTTGGCCAAGATTCTCTTGGTAGTCTGAATGCGCACTTCCAATTGCTGAATCGTCGTTCGTTCCACTTCAGGTTCCACAAAAGAGACGAAACTTGCAAATCGGACTCCGCTTCCCATTGTTTGACGACCAGTCCAAAGTGACTTCAATTTTAGACATTCCATTTAATCATCGTCATTACTTTCTAGTCAAACCCATCTTCCTTGCCGAGGTTATGGGTACCTACACCGTTGTAGAAGGCGAATCCCGAAACCTGAGCTTGAAAGCCACAGGCAATCCTCCCGAAATCGAGTATGCGTGGACATTTCCCTCATCAGCCGACCTCAACCGAATTCACCAGCTCAAACACTGTTTGACCATAACCAACACTCAACGTTCTGACGCGGGCAATTATTCAGTGACGGCATCAAATAGTTACGGCGATTTCAAGACCAATATCTCCGTTTATTTAGACGTTCTCTATCCACCCAAGTAAGTCACTTACTTAATACGATTTTCTGTTCCTCTTTTGTTCCATTTGACCTGGGGAGAGAATCTGAAACAAGATAATGAAGTTTGAATTTCACGCCTAATGGTGCGTTGTTTTCTTAATACAAAATTATAAGTTCCCTTTGCTGCAATCCTATTATACAGTATATATAAAATGTTCATTAGCTCTGGAAATACCCCATGAAAATCCCAAGAGATAATGACAAAGTAGTTAATAAAGGTAAAACCCTAGAAACCAGGGAGACAGGAAACCGGGAAAAACCCTGCGAGTGTTCTTTCAGGGGGAACATTCCATGCATAGACGAGCGAAATAAATAGATGCAAACGAGAGCCGTTATTCGAGCTCGGAGTGCATTCATTCTCAGGGTAGGGTGAATGGCAGACTACTACTTTAGGGCTATCAGGAGAACAGGGCACGAAATGTGCTTCCCTAAAAAGGAAACATCTTTTCCATAAGGAGAAAAAGGTGCACATTTTGCACGCGATAAAGACCCACCAGAAGCAGAGCAGAGTGGATCACATCACGTACTTTCTTGGAATGGAAAGTGATAAACGGCTTTTGCACTTGAATCCAAAGACCTTGATTCCGATCGACACTCCATCTTCTTCTACCTTTTTCAGGATCAATTATATGACCTCCGATCAGACCATTGTCGAGGAGTCCAAAGCCGTATTTCAGTGCTCCGTCCAAGCGAATCCCTTCACTGAGGACACAATCTCGTGGCATTTACCTGACCGTCCCGGGGGTCTTCTAGCCTGGCAAAGTCGTCGCGAGGTGTCAGTGGATCTGATCAACCAGACTTCGACCCTGACAATCCACTTTGCGAACCGTGAAGACCGGGGTCGAGTGGTGTGCATGGCCAATAATGGGGTTCGTGGTGTGGAGGTTACCGAGACTTCCAGCCTCATCATCAATCGTAAGTCAATCTAACTAAATCGACTAGTTTGATGGCTTTCGGTTCTCGATCCTCCCCCAAGTTGAGGCCAATTGATGGACGGAAAAAAATATCGAACAGGGCTTTCCTAGTTCTTTTCTTTTTTGTTTGGATTAACGGAGGCGAGGGGAAGAGATAAAATGTATCGTCTACCAGACTCCGATTGAGTTTTAGTGCTAAAGTCTTCCAAATACGTTGCAAGGAAAACATCGAAGAGAAATATAAAAAAAGTGGAAGCGGCTCAATCCAATCAAATGAGCCAGCACATTTTTTGGAACCTTTATAGAGGTGCAAGAGGGAGAAACCCAATGCATTTCCTTAAATCTTCTCCTTACGGTGAGAACGAAGTTGTTAAAAGAAAGCACTGACCAAGGATAAAATCAAAACGGCAATTGATCAGGGACTACACAACTACATTTCATGGTTCTAAAGCTGACTTTCCCATTTCAGACGAGCCGTACATCTTAAAGGAGATGGCTTTTACTAAATTTGCCGTTCAACGTGGCTCTCCAGCGTATTTGCGATGTCGATCCATCAGCATGCCTGAACCTTCATTCACCTGGCATATGACTTCAAAATTGTCGCACATAACCAAGCAGGTTCATCCGACTGATCCGAATCGTGGCGAATCCGTCTTGCCCACGCAAATCGTCCACGGTCAGATCAATACCTACGATTCGCTCCTCAAGTTGGACAACATCCGGACCGAGCACTACTCAACAGTGTTCAAGTGCGTGGCGGAAAACGGATTTGGAACTGATGAGCATCTCATAAGTCTGACCGAGCCAGGAAGACCCGACAAGCCATCACAATTTCATATTGTCCTCACCACGCCCAATTCAGTGCGGTTATCCTGGAATCCGGGATTTGACGGTGGTTATAATCAGACATTTGCTCTGACGGTCTATCAACAACGAACCGGTCGTGAAGTCAAGAAGAAAACCCTAGAAGTGAACGAGATGAATTGGTGGCTTAACGAAACCACCATCTCAAACCTTGTACCGGAGACAAGCTACTTGGTTCGCATTCAAGCGAAAAACAAGGCTGGCCTTTCAGAAAGCTATGAGGAACTCTTTGTCAAAACTAGAGGTGCAGGAACAAACGGATGGTACTTTTCTTGGGGAAACTTCACTCTTTTTATTTTCTTCAAATTTCTAGCTTTGGAGAACGCTGTGAAAGAAGAGGAAGTCATGCCAAGGGTTATGATAATCTCCATCGTTTTAGTAGTGGTTATGGCCTTGGTTCTCGTTGTGGTTTTCTTCTATTGCCTCTGTAAATGCCTGGGACGAGAGCATTCAACGCCCACGTTGATCACCAGGAATCGAATCAAAACCGAATGTAATTTGAATAGCTCATGAACACCACTTTGCAATGGCAAAAGGGCCCCTTCATTCAACATTATATCCCTTCCATTTGCAGCTCAAAATGTGCTGCATTCAACATCCACCAATCCCCTGATTGAAAGCTACACGCCATCCAAATACAATCGCGTTTTGAAGAAAGAGTTCCTTTACCCGACTTTCGAAAAAGGCCGAACGAGAAGCAACAGCACTTCATCCTCGGCCAAACTAGATTACAAGGTAGGCAATTTCAAAAGGAGTCTCGGTTACAAATTGAGTTATCAAAAATGTATCTCCACCGAACCCATCCATACATAGGAATTGGCAAGAAGTTTGAGCATGCCTGGACAAGAAGAAAGTGGCAATGGCCCGCCCTTCGTTCCAAATGGGGATCCATTTGGCCTGACTCGAGGATCCTGTTCCCAACATGGTACACTTCGACGAAATGCCCAACGTCACAACTCTGTCGGGTACAACACCACTTTAGAGGATGACGTGTTTGAGGATTCGGATTCTTTGGGTTACCCACCGCCAACACAGAGCATTCACCACTTTTCGGAAGTCTCAAGTGGGAGACAATTGATAAACCCAATAATGGCCCACTCATCCATTGGTAAGTTAGATTACTACCAACATTCGAGCTAAATTCGAACTTAATTCGTGTTAATACTAGCCAAATCAAAGACAACGGTGCTGAAAGCATCTAGGTTTACATCAATCTAAAATTTCAAAAAAGCTAGGTTGAGTGGTAAAAAACACTAACCTCCCGTAGATGAATGCATACAAAATTGAATGCTTTTCAGGTTCGAGGTTAGCCAGTTCCGGGCAACCAGATTCGACATATATACCACTACGGCACTCCTCCGTGTCTTCAACCCGTCAAGTGCCACCACCTTTGAACGGGTTCACTCCCACAACTTCTTACAAGGACATGACAGACGGAGGAGGCCCACAGCAATCCTCCTCATTCTATTGGGGCCAATCGTCGCCGCCGACCTCGCCTATTCGCCCTTACCCCTATACGGCCACTTTGCCTAGAAAATCTCCGGGAAATAATTATCAAGTGCCAAATGGCCATATACAACACCACAAACGCACAAGGGCAAGTCACAATGCCCGATTTCACGGTCTACGGAAATTGAATTCGGCTGATGTACTCATGACAAGCGGCGAAGATTCGCCCCCACTTCCCCCACCGCCACCACCACCAATGACATCGTTTCGACACTTGCCCTATGGAAGCAAGTCGTCTATGATGGTTTGAGATTAGAGACCGATTGAGCGAACGACGGCCTTTGTTCCCCACGAAACCTCACAGTATTCCAGTTTTAGGATTTACCCATAGATAACGAAGGTTCTCTATGGATTAACCACTTACCACTTCCTCCTCCACTCATCCATGGATCTCATTTTGTTTGTGGCGGGAAAACACTGAAACGCTTACATCCGAATCAAGTAATGATATTCGAACCCTCCCCCTTCCCCCCTCAAAAACAGATCAGACGCATTTAGTTTGCTTATGCCCAAAAATATTTCGAAGGACATCTTTTCGCTGATGTAAGTTCATTTACACTCAGCACTAAAGAAGACACCAGTATGGCTTTGTTCTCATCGTTTCTTTAAGAATCGTGCGCCATTCTAGCAACCCCACCCAAACCATTAAATCGAGTCTTCATTGCCCATCTGCACAAATTGGGTGAACTCTGATATTTTTATACGTATATTTTTATACCAATCCACCGTGAAAGATGAATAGATCTTAATGTTCCAGGATAGCGTTATCGATTGTTTCAAATGAATTCCGAATGAATGGATTGCAGTGCATATCCTTCTTGTGAATGTGTATGGTATCAGTTGGTATCAACCATTTTTTTGCTCTCTGCACCAGAGGTCGATAATAAAAGAGCGCACTCATGTAATTGGGACAATCGCTCTTGCCTGCCGAATTTCCTGTTCTCAACTTCAAATCAGTGCGTCTGACTTGGATTTCCAATTTGGAATGTGTCTGATGATATTCTTATTAACTGTGCTACAAGGAAGTCCAAGAACAATAAAGAGACACATACATTCTTCTTGATATCCTGGGCTCAATTGCGTTTCAGTTGCCAGTTGTTATTTGGTTTCGATCTTTCGCCACTTTGCAAGATAAAAGATCGTTTAAAGGTGGCTAGCGAGGTAGACTTGCACAACGCTGAATTCGTCGATATCGGTATTTTGTTGCCTTTAATGAAATGCGACAGGAAGTCTTGATTGAAATCGGAATCAAGCTATTTACGAGTCTGACCAGATCATTACGAGTAAGCACTTCATCCACACACTGAATGGGTAGAAGTGATCCCAAATGTGCCGTTTAAAACTTTGTCTTACATAAAAAAGCTGTTTCCGTTATCTTGTGAACACATGTCATGGAACAAAATAAATTCATGAAGGAATTAAACCGGAACACACAGGAGATGGAGGTGCTCTAGCATCGTCGACGTCAGATTGCTTCATTTCAACTGTAATCAATCAAAGACAAACGTTGAGTTGGTCGGTCAACACTCTTTTTCAATTAAGACACACGAAGAGTACTTGTGAACAACTAACTTACATCCGATTGATCAGTGTTAATCATGGAATTTTTTTTGTTTACTGTTTTTGTTTATTGTTTATAGTATATTCCACTCCAACACTGTACATGAGCTTCTTTATAAAGAAGTTATCCAACACCAAGGAGGATTTTGAGCTCATTCGGATTTTCAAACCTTTAATTTTGGATTTCTTGTTTCTTCATATCACTTAAGGTTAGAATATCAGCCGAAATTCGTCAATGGCGTGGCCAAAAGTGCAATTAATAACAAATACTTTGTTCAAAAGTGAAACCAATTACAATTACTCTCCATCTCTTCAAACTCAGGCAAGAATGATGGAGTCAAATTTTTGAGAGCAACCCTCTCGAACTTGCTTGACGAATTGCCCATTAAATCATGCTATGGTGGCGCCTGCCGGCGGTTTCGAAACCAAAACCCTTTTGAATTCCTGAGATATGGATTGTAAATGAAAATTGTCCTTGATCGGCTACTTTTGTCAATGGGTCTTGGGTGAGATGACATGGTTGATAGTTGAAGCTAGTGATGGACCGAAAGGGTTCTCAACGGGAAGCGAAAGTTTTATCCAAAAGAGGGATTACCCGAAACAGGCGTATCAAACCCGGAAACCGACATCAAAATTTTAGTAATAATTATTATATTTATTAATATAATTTATTTATTAATTTTATAAGAATAATAATATTTTAGCCGAAAGCACTTAAGGTTCAAGCCAAAGTAAAAATGTATTTCTGGAGATCTTTCGGTGCTCCTGGCCCTTGCAGCATAAGTGGAACCTGTTTTTTTCCATGGTATTACCTTAGAGCAGGGGTCGGCAACCGGTGGGCCGCGGCCCACATATGGGCCCAAGTGGTCTTTGCTGGCCCCAGGAGCTACATATGGGGAAAGTTCAAAATAGTGGGCCCAAAGCTCTTTGATCGTTAATTTGTGGGCCCCTGAACCTACCAACGTCTGATTGGTGGACTTTTGATAATATGTATTCAAATTTGGTGGGGCTTGACCCAAAAGTGCTTCGCGACCCTTGCCTTTGAGCATGTTGGTGATAAAATGATTCCTTGAAGAGATCTTCAATCTGTTTAGAAGGTGAGGTGATCCTTAGAATGAAATAATCCGTCACCAATCTCTTATGTTAGTTCTCAAAATATATATCAAAGTAATAAAATATCTACAAATTCAGTGTCCAGAGTGGCCCTAGGTCCGTATTGATTTGCATTGACCGGATTTTATTGGTGTTAAAAACGATGTATGATCAGGTGACAAGACAAACCAATGAAACCAGTTACAATCGTTTTTGAGTTTCATTCGTTTGTTTTGTAGAGTTTGATGCCAAATACTCTTTCCCTTTTATCATTTTTTTCCAAGTTTCCGTACATCAAATGCGCTCATTGTGTCAGAATTATGTTTATGCAACGAGACAAACCCCAAAGTGAGTCTTAAACCCCTAGAACAAAATATCTTTATATGGTAAGGTAAAGATAATTGTCGCAAAAAAGATTGATTACTCCATAAGCCTACAATGAATAAGGTTACTCAAGGATGATTATACCAAGCTCAAAAATTCAAAGGCTCATGGGGTACCATGCAAAATTCTAAGAAAAACAGTCAAAGGTAAAGGAATTGCAAGATTTCTCATACGCAAGGTTTTTCTGATTGTTTTTTTTAAAAGACATCGAGGCCCAAGACCCGGTCCTTTGCATTTTTACAGCAGCATTTGGTCAACATTTTGGCTAGCCAAGCCAGTTTTGGCAGTTTTTGACCCTGAAATTGACGACAACCATATGAATGGTCGTTCTCAGGTCTTTCCTTGAAGTGAGTTTCCAAGGCTGTCACCGTTGATCGCCAATAAGTCTTCATCGCCCTGGCATCTGTCCAGAAACAGACAAAACCTGTGAATTCGTTTGTAAGCACTTAAGGACAAATTTGAACAATAGCACCAAACAAAGACAATACTACATGTGCAGAATAGCACAGAATACCCATCCGGTAAGGCAGAGTCAAAAAAGAGACAATAGAATGATGATTGTATCTTTATTGTATTCACGCCCGGCACCTCATTTCCGACTTAAATCTTGATATGCGCTTTCGTTAAGTCAAGAACCTTTTCCCCCACTATGAACTTATGCACTTTCCGTCTATGAAGCTTCGCTTACGAGCTTTTTGGAAATTCGGACCTGACAAAACTTGATTGTGGTGGCTTTGGGGTGAATGTTTGAAAATTCGTACTTTTTCCGAGCTCCTGTGGCAACATTGTTGCATTTGGATGCAAGGTGCCGCAATTTCTTATTAAATTACCTGTCTTACTAGAATTGGATTCAGGGCTAGAACCCCGTGTTAATGGGAATGAACTTGGCAACTCGGGCATAAAAAGAGATGGATGAAACACGTTTTTGGCAAATAGTAGGACTGCAATCCTACCACTAACTCGCATGCCAATCCTGGCGAAGTCAAGGAGAAATTCCTTTTCAAAGAGCTTCAATCATGTCACTTCATAAATCGAACTCGACCCAAAACTTCCTCTTCAAGGGACAATGGTTGACGTTCTTAGAATCAAAGCGTTCCAACGACGTGCCTTCGCTTACCTCAGATGCTCTCAATAGCGTGACAACGATGATAACTTGATCTCAAGAATGTTAACCAACACTTTTTTCTCTCTCGGATCAAAGTGTTCGAAGCAACGAGTACATGTGTATGCATGACATTGAATCGTCTTTGGAGCCAAGTTTTACAATTTCATAAGCCTGAGTCTGATCCTGGACCTTGGCTCCATTTGGAGAATGATCTTTTCTGAAGTGTTTGTGTAACAAAAGAGTTACTGGTTTGTCAAGACAATCGTAATCAGCTTCCACAAGGTCAGATGAAAGGATAATATTTTGTACAGCCATGATATACGCAGCCGATATTAGGGCGAATGATGTGCCTGCCCACGCCCACAGTTCTCCCGTGTCAATGACCTTCGTGCCTTCTTATTCATTTTCAATCACACGTGCTTTGACCACGTTTGGGCCAAAGTCAAAGAGTTTGATTTTTGCATCAGACCCTTCAAATGGATCATTGGTTTGATTCCCAATCGAATTCTCCACCTCGGATAGAAACACTGCACCACAATCCTCGTTCATATTGTTTTCTTCTTTGGCACTTAAGTACTTCTGATCCACATACTTGCACGTACGCTTGAAGGAGCGGAAGTTCTAGATTTGGTCAAGATTTGCAACGGATTTTTCTTCTGAGACGAGAACCAACGTCAATCTCTGCCAACCAGTGTTGATGCATGAACCTGATGAACACAGCGTGGCAAACCAAACTTCCCCGTAAGCCACTATCCCACTTCAAGGTAGACCATAAGTTGTTTTTTATCGTATCCTTTTGAGACTCAGCAAAGATCAGGGCAACATTATTAATCAATTGTACTTTTCGGCGAGGTGTTTTTTTCATAACTCCACTCTCCTTTCCTCTTATTTACAATCGTGAACAAAAATTTCCAAAGGGTCGAAAAAACCCTTTCGGGTCCTCGTTAGTTAATTACTCTAAGACCCGGGCAACATTGACTTGAACTGACCTTCCCTCCATAGTTGACAAGCATGTAATTTAGGAGATTGCTCCATCACACTGTTGCTGCTCATGCCAATTTAAGGGGACGCTTCATCTCTTTGCCATCATTAGAAAAAAAGACACAACGTGCATTAGGGTTTCGAACCTCGCTGAAGGCTCTTATTCACCGAGATCATAAATTTTAGAACTGGAACCTCTTCTCGGGGAAGGCCGATTTTTCTTTGCAACGGCAAATCAAGTGTTTAAAATACGTCAATGATTCACCGAAACATCTCTGTAATCAAGATGTAAGTCATCTCTAACACTTTTGCAGTTTTCATTGGGATGAAATTGACAATTAGGGAGCAATGTCAGTTAGAGGAATAGCAACATAGCCAAGTTCTTGAGATATCCGGTCATTAGCCATGCCTTCATTCTGATTTGGTTTCCGCAATGCTGAGTGAACGAGAAAGAGACCTTGAATGGATGCGGTTGGGCTGGTCTGACAGGCCTTTGCCTCCCTTGATCAAACTGACATGCTTGGAGGAGTGGTTTCGAAAAGAATAGAAAAGTAGCAACAGCTACTGACTGCCAGGCAAGGTGAAGATAGCGATTTAAAAGGTGTCCATGATCAATCACGAGATGTTCAGCAATTTGTCATCACCCAAAGCGATCATCTAGCACCAATACACACACGGTCTACCTGAAGTACGATCCAATAAAGGTACTCTGACATGGGCTTCAAGGTTTTTCGCTGAGAATGTAATGCAATGAATTTTGCAGGAAAGGAGAAGAGAAGTTGATTGGCCAAGTTTGAAGGGTGTGGAGATGATTGGCTAAATATCGAAGGCACGAAATCAATCCGACTTGTTTTGATCGCCTTTTTATCGGCGGGAGTCTGGGATAATCGTGAACCAAAACTTGCGAACCTAATCCAATTATCCCGGTTCTTCAAGTCATGAGCTCATTGTGAGCAAATACTCAGGTGCAAAAAGGTTTTTTAGAGCAATGATAAGGCTGTTGGCACCTTGAGGCCCATTGCTGAGAAGGATATGTTCTATCTGAGCAGGAAACTCGAGTATCAACCATCTTCATCAGATTGCAGATTAATTTGTCGACCATGGAGGAAGTGTCTAAATGAGCCCTATCATTCACAGTAGTGAATGTATCAAGGCCGTTTACCATTAAGGGTGTTTAAGACTTTAAGCCTAATTATGTAGAAGAAATTTCTTCTATAGCACATTTCAAATGCATCAAGCGCCATATTCTATTTAGATGAGATATCACGGTACAAGACATCTTCAATGTTTGTGATACCTTGAGCCGAAACCGGCCATTCGCCACCAATGATGAAACGAACATGTCTTCTTTGTTCGTTTGTTTGACATAAGCGAAAGAAACACCGCAAACTCCATTCAAAACAAACAAATGATGATTGAGGAGGAGGCAGGCACACCTCCGGAAGATTGCCTGGTTAGAGGTTATTGGTTATCTTAAGTACAATCAGGAAAAGGCTTATGATGATGATCATGGTGGCAGTAACGATCTCAAACTTGGAGATAGGCCTCGCTACCTGAGCGTCCACCCATTTGTTAGTTTGAGCCATTTTCCCAGCGAACCCGAACTTACAAAGAAAAAAGTCTCTTCTATGAACTGGACTAGCCAAGAAGCCAGTGAATGAAGTGCAGGTCGAGATCGTGCATCCGACGAGTACCTAGTTCGTACAATGACTCCTTGCTTGTGCGCAACAAACTCAAAGGATGGTGATTAACATCTCCTCAAGGCAAAACGATTGTCCCTGACAATGGAATAGGAAAAATGCATGGATGGAAAGGGTGACTATGTGCCCAACAACCAACCCACTCTCGGGGTCCAGCCTCGTCTTTAGTTTATTCATTCTCATTCTTCGGATTGCAAGTCACCAGAAATCTGCAATGGGTGGTGCAGCATTTAAGGCTTCATTATTCAAAAAAGTAGAGATATATGATTAGCTACTCGTTTTGTGGAGCGCCACTCATTTGCATTTGAACATTGCCAAAAGTGCCATCATGGATAGGTGGGTGGAAATTTTTGGAGCCCTGTTCAATGCCCATGGGCAACATATTCACGACGTACGTAGTGCCAGGCCACAACAAGGGTGGTTGGTTGATAAGACATGACCCCCGAGTTTCCATTAACCAAATCTAACCTTAACCTTGCTCCTGATTTTAACTCCTAGAATGATTTCAATGGTCCGCGACGATCTTCTCAAAGAGAGGAACAAAATGATCGAATTAACAAACCTTCAGGGGGCTTGTTCACACTCTCACCCTTGCCATGAAAGACGAAAAAGGTATCAAGATGGCAATCATAATTATTAATAATTGACAAAAGTGAGCTCGTCATTGCGGTCAGAATCCGTGTTCCCGTTGGGGACATAGATTATGTGCAAGATCTTGATCGAAGGGTCTTCGGATAAAGACCCCTGAGTATGCGAATGAATGGTATGATATCCTGGTTTGTCCCACTGAAAATGTTGAAAGTCATCGCGCCTTCTTCTTTGGTCGATCGTAGAGATTCTTGGTGTCTGATTGTGGGTCGCTTTCTGGAGGCATTATTCCAAGATCTTTTGGTGTCAGAGGGAGGGAAGATGAATAGAACGGACGAGGATGTCCTCGGGCCACAAGTCTGCCCCAAAATGGATGAAAATGAGTTGAGAGACAAGTTAATTGCACTGGGTGTATGTATTGATTTCAGGAAGTGCTCGCCTTACCCAAATTTGGCCGTTAGGTGTCCGTAAGTGGACAAGAATGACTTGAATCCCGATCATCATTATCCTCAGAATACATGCGTGCAACAGTACACACGTGTACAATTGGAAGATAGCCAGTCGATAGTTGGAGGAAAAAGAAGGTCTTCGTAGTCCCCCAGGAAACGTTTGACTGTGGTCATTGCACACTGGGTGATGTGTCGTTACAAGATTGAAATGTGCGGTGGCATAGTTTCTAATGGAGCAACAGACACTCAAGGTCATCACTGTATGAAGCCACGTCAACTGAATCTTGAGAAGTAGGTTTGTTATCAATTATCAGGCTGAGAAGTATGTCTAGAAGTCGACCTTTTTCCTCCCTTCCTTAATAATATGGATTTATTTCGGCATATTGTCAGACCTTAAGGCCACGAGGAAAATCTGGTTCAAAATTTCAAGGCATGTCTTTTATGACAACCCTGGCAACGGCAAAGTAGAAAATTCAAATCTGGTTTTCCTGTCAGTTCTTTTTGTCTCTCACAAATCGTCGTGGTCGGCAACAATCAGGGTCAATTCTGGCCACTTTAATTCTCAGAATTGGACTTTGAAATCCACAAGCGGGATTACAATGAGGGCATTGCATCCTAGCGTGAATTCGCTTTAATCTTCTGAAATTGAGTGGCTCCGTAAATTTCTGGTTTCCTCGCCTCGATTTGTAATTTCATTCCTCAACCAAAGGTCACGCACACTTCAGGGCCACATTTTAGTTATTGTAGGGTCGTAAATAAATTGATGAGTTACTGTCCAGAAGTGAGAAAAATTCCGTCAACAAATGTTCGGAATTTTGGGTAGAGAAATATTTGCGGCATGAAAGTAGCTTTTATTTTCGGCAAGGTCATTGTGGGAAACTGGTTCAACCTGCTTGCATTGAGCTAAATTGCATGCATCGATGCACTGACCACGACACCGTTTTTGACCGTGGGTTGGGGCACACGCATTAAGGGCAGTAGAAATGTCTTTTTCAAGCGTTGCTTGACAAATCCATAAAAAGTGACGCTTTAACATGCTCTGAATATCAGTGTTTCTCATTACCAAATTTGCTTTGGCAGAGGTTTGTGTTTCAACTTCAAGATTTTCTAAAAGTAAAAGCTTAAGCACAGAAATCAAATGTTAAAGATCCAACCAAACCGAGAAACAAAAGTTAGCGAAAATGGGGTCAGATTAATCGATCGTGTGAATCCTTGCTTTGCTTCGTTTCAAAAGGAAATACTTCGATCAGTCACAGTTACGTTTTACATAGCATTGACCAAAATTATGAATCGGAATAATCGTGTGACTTACGATTAACAATAATTGAAAACGTGTCGATCAAGAGTATATAATTGCGGGTTTCCAAATATGACCATTCGAACGATATTTGCTCTCCTGAGTTGTTTCTACTTTGCAAATTCAATTGACCTACGTACGGTTGAGGTAAAATGCACTACCATTGAACTTAATCGATCTCAATTAGCCACGCTGATGTCCTACTTGTGTCTGTCTTTAACATTTAAACTGCATCTCAAACGCATTTGTCCAAGTTCTTTCATTCAAGCCATCCGAAATGCATGACTGGAAAGTCTAACTGATTTTATTCCAGTTTCCCATTTATACCACTGTTAAAAGACAATGATCAGACAAAATTATTTCGGGGAAGTAAGTCGAGTTTTGCCAACCAATTGATCTGTTTTAGCTTCCGTTTGAGAACACGTCCACGTTTTCTGCTTGTAGTACGTACAGTACGTAATGTAAGTAACCCAATTCCCAAGGAAATGGCTTCATTGTCTGGATTCGTCGGTCAGTCGAGTCGCGGTCAAATGTTATGAAAATACTTCCTCATTTCGTTTTCCTCTCGACCTCTGGGGGTCAGTGCTCGAATGGCGCGAATCCATGAGAAGTAACAAATTCGTAGAAGTGGTGGTGTTTCCGCCTTTTTTGAAGGGAGAATGAGTTGCGCTCAAGTGGATTTTGATGTGAAGAATAATAAAAGCATTCTCAACTCATGGGACGCCAATGGGTTCTTGATGTCATGTCATTTATTTGGCGAAGAAATTGGCAGGACATGGCGTGACTGCTCTTGACAAGGCGGCAAAAAAAATTGTACACTGCTACCGGCAAGGTCGAAAATCTTGGCGATATTAGTGAGGTGTTGCCTGTCCAATTAGTTTTTCTATAGGACGTAATTTATGGGCATTTTTCAAACCTTATCTATTTCATTCAATCTGCCTCATATAAACGTACTCATTTCAATCTCAAGCACCTTCAGGCGTAATATCCTCGTCGAAGAAAATATCAAACTTCTTTTCTTGATGTCCAGCTAATGCTCAACTGACCAGGATCCCGTCCCAAGTCGAGCTTTATCGACTGAAAAGGCAGAGATCGAAATCTAATCTGGGAGACGTGTTGCAATTTCTTGCACTGATGTTACCACGTGTAGCATTTTACAATCCTGCGTAATCGACGCACTGGCTTTTATGCTCTAGTAAAATAGAACCGGAGCAATTAGAGGCAAATTCACTGGAGGGTCATCCATCAAACGGTTGGCGTGTCTGCAGCCTCTTTTTCCGCTCTTTTATAGGAGCTTAACCACTTGTCGGCAATCGCTTCGCCATCACTCAATAGATGAAGACAAGCCACAACGAGGGCTGCTACTACTACCATGCTTAAATACAAAACAAAACGCAACAAGGACAGGGACCAAACGCTTTGTTTCCATGATCTTAGAGGAAAAAATACATCAAGAAATTCTTAAGCTGCTTGACGGCTCGATCGAATTTTCGGAGAATCTTAATTAACCATTCGCGGACCAACCAAACGGTTGACGCATTAAATGAAGGACTCGAACTCCCCACGTGCTTGATCGAAATGAGAAATCGCTCAACCACCGAGCGAGACACCCGATTGCCAAGATCGAGGACTTACTCACTCATTCATGTTGATGGAGGACATGGGGTTAGGCTATGAATTGAGTCGAATGTTGATGCCACTGATCGGCAGGGGGCCTTTTTTCTTCCAGCCTTGTTAAAAAATGACACGGCACTTTGTCCCAGCAAGGTCCTTTTACCTAGTAATCTCGAAACAGGAAATACCAAAGTCCTTTTGACTCCTATTAGAAAGAAGTAACTTGATTGCGAAAGATACCTTTCATATTTGCTTAAGTTGTTCCCATTAGTGAGTAAATCATGGTTCATTGAATCGTAATCGAATTTTGCGAAAGAGTGTAAAAACGCATCATTTTAGTAACGACGTTGATTTGCTCCTCATGGTCGACTTCTCGATACAAAATTATGCCGAATTCAACCAACAAAATAAAATAGCCCTTCGCATGTAAACTATGGACCAATACTACATAGATGTCGATCTCCAAAGATTAGCAGAGGGCACTCAATGACCAACTTAATCGAGTTTGAGCCTCTCAAGATTGTTTTGTTTGTGACGTTTGAAAGAAAATCATTCGCTTTTGTGGAATTAAAATGCGGAAGCGAGCTTTTCAATATCATTTGTGGATTGTGCCTGCAAGCTTTTGAACGGAATTGGGAGATGGCCATTTTTCCCGTGGAAGATTTTATGAACTGCGTATGTCTTAAGTACGCATTCAGGGGCCTGGCGGCTTAAAGTCATTGTTCTGGAAACTGAGTGGATAAGTCTTAAGATCTCGGGATCAGCCAAAGTAGCCATAAATCAGACCCAAAATCGAGCGAGGAAGTCAAAATGGAATGTCCAAACGAACGAAGACTTAGGAAATGATTTTGGTGTGGCATCTATGTTGACAAGAACAATTGACAGAGCATACGTTTGTGTTAGAATCAGAATAACACCTATGTGACAGAATGATTCATTCAAATGTCCGTTGTAAGGGCCAGAATAATTGTATGTTTTATACAGGAATAGTTCACCCTTGGTCAATAAAAACAGCTTTTGTGGAGGTTGACACTTGAGGCGTTGGTTTAATGGTATCATACTTTGAAACTGCTCGCATGAATGGGGAAGAGAACAGCTTTAGGATATCCGATGCTTTGTGTATTTATACTATTGAATGGTTTGACGTGCATTTTCACTTGCAAGTTATCTTTACAAAAGGCAGGGTCAAGCAAGCGGGTGAGTGAGTGAGATGATGGGTGTATCCGTGAATAATGAGCAATTTGGCCGAAGGCTCCAGTCAAACGATCAATTGAATCAACTAACAACTCCTCTGTCATGAAGGATGAACTTTGAAAACTACACTACCCCTCCAGATCCAATTGTTTTCTCGTCAGTTTTGTTTGCTTCTACGTTACCTTGCTGGAGGCGAGTCTTTGTATCGTACGAAAGAACCACATTCGATGCACTGAACTTGATTTTTAAAAAATGAGTACCTGATGGAGGTGGATTATG
The DNA here is from genome assembly GCA_010645155.1 of Tigriopus japonicus. Lineage (NCBI taxonomy): Eukaryota > Metazoa > Arthropoda > Copepoda > Harpacticoida > Harpacticidae > Tigriopus > Tigriopus japonicus. The sequence continues at coordinate 6,501,586 of CM021315.1, read as the reverse complement.
AAATATCGTATTCTTTTATTGATGTGACATAGAAAGTTAGGTGTATGACCCGTACAATAGTAGTAGCACACCAAAAAGAACCTTTTCGCACACGTGTGTGGGCAGAAAGATCTATCCAAGTGCAAGGTGAGCAGTACTTGATTTAGTGTTCTTTCTCGAAAGTCACATGCCAAGCGAAGCCGATATGAGATCGACACACGAATATTCAGGGTGGGCCAAACGTTAACGTCGCTTCCATTCCCACGCAAAATGCCGGGTGTGTTATCGGTTTGTTGGCATACGCTAAAAAATTTGCTCGAGGCAACTCCACGACGCTCAGCACTGAATGAAGACGCCGAGTACGCAAGTGTGCGTCATGCAATGCACTTGAACTTGCCAAGAAGGCAGTGGTGCACTTTTCAAGAAATCAACACCAACACGCCCTGAGGGTGAGTTCAACCACAACTTGGACTACGACGCTTACATGATATACCCTAGGATAGTGGAAGTAACGTAACCCCTTAGGAAATCCATCCCGTGTTGTTGGCGTCACTGTAGGCCCATGTCGACGCATGACGGTACCCAGTAACAAGCCAAAAAAATCCCTGTAGTCAATTGTTGGTTATGCTCCCTAGTTTTTTGAAATTGGTATAAAAGCTGGAATCTCAGATTCTTTGGCATCAGTTCTTCAACTCCTTTCATCCTCTTCACACTACATTCAGAGATTCCAACGCCTTAGTGAGCTCTCTAAAAGTTCTCGTTCGTTTAAGAAGTGAAGTGACAAGCATCATGAAGGTTGGTTAAGTTGGCCAAATGGACTCGAAGTGCAGTGATCTCTTCAAGAGCCAAATGATCCTTACCTCCTTTTCATTTCAGACCTTTTCCCTTGTTGTCCTTTTTGTGATTGGAGCCGTTCTGGCCGACAACCCGCCCTCTTCTTACCAACAGGAGCAATACCCTGATACTCCGGCTCAATACAACTTTCAATGGCAAGTAAAGGATGACTATTCTCAAAACGACTTTGGTCAACAAGAAGAGAGAGATGGGGACAATACCTCTGGAAGCTACTACGTCCAACTTCCCGATGGTCGTCTCCAAAAGGTGACTTACAAAGTCAACGGTTATGGAGGTAAGATCTAAAACAATTTTCCCATTACCAACACAAAGCCATCCATTTCAACGGGCTCATCCTTTCCAGGTTATGAGGCAGAGGTGACTTACGAAGGCGAGGCTCAGTATGACCAAGCCCCTGCTGCTTCTAGCTACCAACCCCGAGCTCAGGCTGCTCCTCAACAAGGCTATCAAGAGGCCCAGGCCTCTGCCCCTTCTCCTAGTTATCAACCCGCTCCCAAATCTGAACCCAAATACGAACAGCCCGCTCCCAAACCCGCTGAGCCTAAATACCAACCCGCTGCTCCTGCTCCAGCTCCCGAACTTAAGTACTCAAAGCCCACCCCACCCCCAGCCCCTGCTGCCCCTAAGTACTCGCAACCCGCAACTCCCGCCCCTGCTCCTGCTCAACCAAAGTATCAACAACCCGCTGCTCCTCCAGCTCCCTCTCAGCCAAAGTACGAAGAACCCGCCGCTGCCCCTGCTCCACGAGTTTACTACAAACCTGCTCCTCCAAGTGAGGCTGCTCCCGAGGTTTACTACAAGCCTGCCCCTCAATCTTTGTAAACTTGGAATTTTAAATTATTTTTATCTAATGATCCCAATGCCAAATACCTCTGAACATAGTTTCCCCCTTTCCCCCCTTCTTACTTGATGACTAGAAAATGCACCATCATACTAATTCAGATGTACCATTCAAAATTCCAAGTGTGCCATTTTTAGTATTGAAAAATGTATGCTGGACGTACAAGAAATGCAAAACAAAGAAAGAAAATCATCTGGTTTCAAGTATTTATTCATATTTAATTTAATAATGACCAAATAACACCCAGAAAAAACAGAGCTCTACATTATTGACTGGAGACACTGGATCTAAGGTCTTTTGTAACAATCAGCCAGAAAGAAAAGAGGATCTTTAAGTAAACACTCGCCATTTAGGCATTTAAAAAAAACGTTATTTTGCCTGAAAAAGGTCGTTTGAAGACCAATTTAATTTTTTCATGGAAAGGGTTCAATTGAGATGTGAATATTTTGTTTCTTATTTTTGGACTTTTTAGTGGCACTACAAGTGATGAATCAAGTGTAAAATGGAAGGATTGTTTTACATAAAGTTCTAATAATTATTTGCATATTCGCATGAAACACGGTGTGCTAAAAGTGATATCTCTCGATTTGCCCTCAACATCCAGTTGGTCATCCTAACTTGTTCTCAGTCTTGAAGTGGAGAGGGATGAGCCCTCTTGCCGAGCAAATAAAGGAATTGTTCCATCATATCATCTTACTCTGAAGGATATTTCGAGCATTTGGTAACCAGAAAGACCAAAGAAAATTAAAAAGAAAGTTCTTAAGAAGAAAGCAAAATGAAGGGAAACCAAAAGGAAGCAAAAGACACGAGCTCGAGGGGATGCCAAAATATCACCTTAATCAAAGATAAACTTGATAAGGAACGTTCTTTGAAAAAAACTTGGAAAATTCAAATTTTACTTGACATTAACAAAGTAAGTAAAAGCATGGCTTGTATTGAGGTTTGTAAGATGATGCATCAACCTCTTCATACTGAGCCTCTCCCTCATAACTGACATCAGCTTCAAATCCCGAAATGAAATCAATTGTTTGGATCACCTTGCATCACATTCCTGCCTTCATACCTCCATAACCATTTACTTTGTAGTCCACACGTTGAAGACGGCCATCAGGGAGTTGGACATAGTAACTTCCCTTGGTGTTGTCACCATCACGGTCCTCCTTTTGCCCATAGTCGTTCTTGGAATATTCATCCTTCATTTGCCATTCAAAACTGTATTGGGCATTCAATTTGCGGATTTCTAATCAACGCTACAGTGAATGATTACCTGTTAAGAAAGAAATGAGAAACTTAACCAAGCTCAGCACGGTTTTAGAAGCTGAAAATCATGCACCACGGACTTGCTGGAATATTTAGAACATATTAGCAAGTCAGTTGACGCTGGAAATCCAGTCGACTCTGTCTACTTCGACTTCTGCAAAGCATTTGACAGTCAGTCATTTCCCCCTACTGAAAAAACTCTCAGGTTTGGGCGTACATGGCTCTGTGCTCAAGTGGGTGGAATCATGGCTATCCAACAGACGGCAAAGGGTTGTTCTTAATGGAGCAAAATCAGAATGGACTCATGTCACAAGTGGTGTACCTCAATGTTCAGTTCTGGGCCCAGTCTTGTTCCTAGCCTAGATAAATGATATTATAATAATATAATAATAATAATGTATTTTTCACAAGGACGTCAGTTTTGCATAATATGGATAAGAAAAAAATAACGAAACGAACGAATGATGTCCTGGCAATGGAAAACCGAAAATCCATAAGGGACAAATCCATTAGGGACGAATCCATTAGGGACGGAATTTCAAACAAACTGTCCCTTTTTGCTGATGATACCAAATTATTTGCTCCAGTGAGCACACCTGAGCAAGCTGTTTCCCTCCAAGATGACATAAACCAGCTCAAAAATTGGGCTGACACTTGGAATATGAGTTTCAACTCCGACAAATGCTCTGTTGTTCATTTTGGCTCTAAAAACCTGAAAACACAATATCGGATGGGCCAGAATATCCTTGACTCATTCATCCCCTAGTGTGTGCGACATGGGTGCCATTGAGCAAAGCGACTTGAAAGTCCACGAACACGTGAAAAGTATGGCTGCCAAATGCAATCGTCTGATTGAAATGATTGGCCGAACATTCCAAAATAGGGGAAAAAGCTAATTCCTCTACCGTAGAACCTGGAACCGTCTACCACTGGGACTGAAACAATCAAAGTCACTTAACGATTTTAAGAGAGGAGTCCACATCGTTTCCGAAGCCGGCTTTTGAGGGCTCGTTTGATTTGATTCGACCACATTCTCCCCATACACCTGTACTGTGTTCAGAGAATAAAGTTTATGTACTGTGCTGGTGAGCACTGCGCAAACGTTGTATGCTGAAAACCAATCAGTACTAGTATGAAGTATGAAGTACTCTCTCCTCTACTACATGACGAGTGGCCTTGCGGCTACTCAGCATACTACAACTAATAATAGCATTGATATTTATATGATATTTGGTCTACCAACGAGTAACTGTTGGCAGATCTGGACAACCCTTGAAAAGCGGGTTGATCAGGAATAGTATTTAAAAATTTGTCCAATCCTGTCTTAAATGATGTTCCAGGATCGGCTCCTACAAATTCCCGACGAAGACTAAGGGGCGAAAGATTGAATAATGAAAGCACCCTATTAAAGAAGAGAGGAGGACTTCATTGTTCGTACTAGCCTAGTTCTCTTAAGGTTTGGAGGTGCTCTCAGAACGCATGTAAAACCTCTACGATCGCTACAACTGATCTCAAATCCTGGGTTAGGACAGAGCCCATGAATGCTTTTGAAGACATACAAGATCATATACCTTTTATGTCTTCTCTGAGTTCTGTACAGCCCTAACTTTTGGAGTCTCTCCCACTACGAGACCTCTCTCATTCCTGTGATGAAAACATCTTTGGACCTGCTCGACCTTTTGCAAACCCGCCGAACTCATAGGAGCCCAAATGGGTGAGGCATATTCAAGATGCAGTTGAACAATCGACTTGTACAGAGTTAGCATAGTTATGCTATCTCTGGACTTGAAAGTGCGATAGATCATAGACCACTGAATTCCTAGACTGCGTTGCCGCCGCCAATCATCAGATTATCTTACATCAGTAGGGAAGAAACAGATTGTGGCGGGAGAACACAATCGTCTAAGAAAAGTGGTTTGAAGTCCCTTTGAGAATGAGTTTTACGTGCTTAGCCCCATGCCACAACACTGGCTACCCTCTGGAAGTGTGAAAGTTGATTTCTGATCCCTAAATTTCAAGGTTTTGTCCTGGAAATTTTCAAATCCAACCTCTCTCTAAAAAGAAAAGTCAAAGTAGGCTGATTGTTGGGGAGGATGAAAGTCCAATAAAAGAGGAAAGATTGAACCCATAAGCCAAGCTTTCCTCATGTAAGAACCAAGGAATTATAGGTTCCAAGGTCTACCAAGGTAAGGTATTTTACCAACTTCAAGCTGAGATTGTATTGCTGTCCCTGCAGAATTGTCAACCACACCTCTAGACAAGGATTTCTTAATTTAAAGGATTTAAAACCACATCAGAAAAAGTGCCTGTCTCAAATTATGTGTCATTCAGGCAACCCAAGCTAATTCTCATTGGGCAGGGTTGGCCACATTTGCCATTGAAAAGGTGAAGGTGACGAGATCATTGACCATCAGACAACATGATTTCTTCTGATGGCAGCACAACAACTTTTTATATTTTGAGTATTAAGTTCCTCCTGCAATTCATAGGCTCATGGTAGGCTTCTATTATTTAAAGAAATGACTTGAGACTTAATTCTTTTTGCAAGATCCAAATCACAATTATAAAAAGCCTACAATTTGAAGTCACCCTTGTTTGTTTTGCCAGTTGCTTCTCACTCACAGTTGTTGTTGTATCGCAATATATTTGTATGCAAATGAGACATGTATTCAGCTGTACGGCTGGTATAATTTACATGTTTGCACAAATGATAATAGAATATAGGAAAGGTCAATAGAAATAGAAATGCTGGCCAATTTGTCACGTCGTTTTGAGTTGAAAATGGGTTGATGAAATTTTAAAGAAAAATTAAATGGGTTATCTTATCAGATTAATACTAATAAAAAGGGCAGTATTAAAAACATCTTGAAAAATCATCTTGAAATGTGATAAATTCATCTGTGCAGTGCCTTTCACGTGTGTTTTTTAAATCGTAAGTTCAGTTCATTTGTTTTGTAGCAGTACTCCTTCATCTGCTACTGTGCTACAGTCTATGGTTGATGGCACACCCAACTTTGATACACTGTAGTGACAGGAGCAAATTCACACCCAAAGTTATTTTGGGAATCAGTCAAGTCTCAACTACTGATAGATTCTTCATGGTGTGTGAGTTCATCTTGATGGCGGGGCTTGTTCTGTTGGTGATTCAGCCACATACCAAAAGTCCATTTACTTTTTCTAAATGTGGGTGAACCAAGAGAGTAACATCAATTTCAGTGTTTGCATTGTGTGACGCATAATTTTGGGCATTGTTAAAGCTCAAAACAGATTATTTTCTTACATTTGCCCAAAATTTCAACACAAATGCATTTGGTTCATTGATCAAGTCACCAAAGAAAGAATTTTTATTTGATAATGATTCTTGTAATGCTTCCCAACGATGCACACAAAGAAATATTCTTAAGCATATTTGGTAACTGTGGTAGTGTGATTTATATTGATGATTACTAATAACTATTTGAGTCCCTTCATAGGAGTGAAACAAATGAGAAAGCCATGGGCTTGATCATGTAATGGGAATGAGGAAGTAAGAAAGTGCACTCTGCCTGGATTGAAAAGAAGTTAGCTCTTCCGATAACTTAAAGAATTAATATAGTGTTATAAAGATTAAGGAAATGGACCTTGTTAGCTGTCTGATATTGATTGATAAAGTTATTAAAAAATCCACCATCAAGCCAACAAATTAGTTGTTATCTATTGATATAGGAAACCAATGAAAGATTTCGAAATATCAAAGACTTTACAATACATGTCTTCTTATGAATAAAGAATATCATTTGAGATTTCATTGTACTAATATGGCTGAACATCTGCTTGAGATTTATGGGTAAAATGTTATGTCTATGTCAATCTATAGCCTCTTTTGATAGCTAGAACTTCAGTTTTGGAAATGTTAGCAATTTGTTTTAGGGATTTAATTACTTTATTTAACCTAACATATGAAAATTGGTTTTATGAAAGTTGTTCATTTTGACACTTTGACGTTGAAAAACGTGTTTAAAATCTTGGCATTTCATCAATGAGAGCCAAGCAATCCACCGTGTTTGGAAAAGACTTCCCTACTAACGTAAACGGCGAAATGAGGAGCGGTCTCCAGTTTACAGTCCTCTATGGATAGATCCAGCCGCACATTTGAAATGCCTTCCCCACTTTCAACTGGATATGCTCATCAAACTTTCCATCATCTTGGACGACAACTCCTAAATCCCTCATGGACGATACCTGCTCAATATCACAACCTCCATTGTCTTTGAGCGGAACATCTAATTTTGACGCCCCATACGGATTGTACGGAATTTCATCCCGTTCAATGCCATGTTACTCTCGCCAACCCAAGAGTAGACTTTCTCCAAGTCTTCAACTAAATATTTTGAGTCCTCACCATTCCTTCCACAAACTAATTTTGTGTCATCAGCATATGAAGAAATACTGGCTTTTGTTCTAAACTTCTGGAGAGGAGCAATAAAGAGAATAAACAGGAGTGGACCTACAATTGAACCTTTTGGAACACCTGACTTGACATCATTCATGCCACTAAAAGATCCTTCAACCTTAACCAATTGCTTCCTTTCGCTCACGAAACTATCAATCCAATTCAGGATCTTACCCTGGACTCCATACTCTTTGAGTTGATCAAGCAAAAGACCATTATCTACCTTATCAAAGGCCTTGGCAAAGTCAAGAGAGATTACATCAACTGACTCGTGCCTTTCGAGCCCTTCAATGATCTGCTCAATATGGTCAACCCAAGACCTCAAGAGTTACTCAAGAACGTCTCCAGAGGGAAATTCTACAGTCCAGAGCATAAACATAAGGCCAGCCTTTTTTAGTTAATTGTGACCCTGGCTGTGCATGAATCAGTGCTATTCCAGGATAATCCCCTTCCCTAATGTTATATATAGGTTTTGTGAAAAAATTGGCTCAATAACTTGACTCAATAAGAAGCTACAGAGCCACATGTAAAAACACTCATTTTTTATTGTGCAAAATCATAAAGCCATGAGAGAAAATTAGATGATGCTTTGTGTTAAATTAAAAAAATTCATATCCTAGTAATGGGTATGTCCTCCATGAGCGTGGATAACCTCAAACATCCTTTGTGGCATGCTGTTGATTAGCCCCTGGAGGTAAGAATCTGACATTTGGGCCCAACTTTGCAAAATTGCATCCTTTAGCTCTTGAAGAGATGAAAATTGTTGCCCACCTCCATACACCTTTCGAGATAGCCAACCCCAGCAGTTCTCAATTGGATTGAGATCAGGCGAACAGGCTGGCCACTCCAAAAGGGCAATGTTTCTTGCATTAAAGAAGGCCATTGTGGAGCGAGCTTTATGGATGGGAGCGTTGTCTTGCATAAAAATCCAGTTTTCACCTCCAAGACGCCTTCCTTCCTCTTCAAGTGATGCCTCCTGTAGCATTTGTTGGTATCCATTCGCATTCAGTCTGCCATCGATGAACTGAAGGTCCATCTTTCCATTCGAAGAAATGGCTCCCCAAACCATGACAGAGCCACCGCCACTAGCCCGCTTTGAGAAGGTTTCTTTTGGAAAATTTGGATCTGCCCAATAATATTGGTAGCCATCTGGTCCATCAAGATTAATTTTTTTCTCATCTGAGAACACAATTTCACCCCAACTGGCATTTCGGGTTTGGTTCTCCTGGGCAAACGCTAACCTGGCTGTTTTGTGTCGCTGCAAGAGCCTTGGCCTGGGCAACCGCTTTCGTTTCTTCACTCCAATAGCCTTCAGATGCCTGCCCAATGTCCATCGAGACACTTGAACACCTGTGGCACCGATGATTTGGGGAATGGATGCACCTGAGTCATCCCTGATGGTTCTTCTGATGGCTCTTGCATCTCTTGGGGTGATTTTTTTGGGCCTAACAGCAGATTTCTTGGTTCCATATTGCCCAGGGTCTTTGAGAAAGTTGTTGACCACTGTTTTGCTGCGGCCCAGCCTCTCTGCGATGGCTCTGGAGGAGTACCCTAAATCCGAGAGCTCTGTCACCTGTCCACGTTCAAAATGTGATAAAGGCTTGGCTCTAGGCATGTTTAGGTGTTGTCTACTTAACTGAGTGCAATATTGTTGGTTTTTTTGTTGTTTAGGGGAGTATTTTCAGCTTGGCCTTATCTTTTTGCACGCAAAAAAAAGCAATCAAAAGGAGAAATCTCTGATCTGCAGTTAATGTGGAGTCATTTGAGTGAAACAATGATTCAACGTTTATAACCTTGTCATCATGAACTCCTAGCTAAAATATCAGCTCAATATCATGTACTATACCCCCTCCAGAAGGAAAAAGAGGCTGGCCTTATGTTTATGCTCTGGACTGTAGATGTCCGTGGGTTACTGTACTAAAATGAGCTCGAAACCCATGCTGTTTAGAAAGAATTATATCATGGACTTCCAAATAATGTACAAGCTTGGACTTCATAATCTTCTCAAAAACCTTTGCAATACCGGAAGTCAGAGAAATGGGCCTATAATTACTAGGGAGTGACTTATCTCCGCCCTTAAAGATAGGAACAACATGAAGCATGAGACTAAAATCAAAAAAGGTATCCCATACTTAAAAACAAATATACATACATACATACAGTACATACTTGAGCCACTTTTAGAGAAGAGTGGCTCATGTCGTTCCTATCTTTAAGGGCGGAGATAGAGATAAGTCACTCACTAGTAATTGTAGGCCCATTTCTCTCAATGATTTGGCCAATCAATGATGATGGCCCATTTGACTCAAATATGATAAAAATTAAATCAAAACTTAGAAGAGAACTTGCAGACATTTTGTCAAATAAATCTTTGATTTTTGGTGGCCTTTTAGAGTTTTAAGTAAAGTTCAAGGGCATAACAAAGTTCATAGGACGGGCAAATCAAATTTCTATTCATAAGAACCTTAACAGATACCGTTTAGAACCTCCAATTCAAATAAGGATTCAAATTCAAATAACAAAACCTATTCAAATAAGGAAAAATTGACAAAGAGTTGACATTTCATTGGGAAGACTTAAACTATTTTGACAAATGTCCTCTCAATACTACACATGTAACGGGTAACGGTCGTTTCTCATGTCAACTAAACGAGGGCATTCACCTTAGATATCAGGCTTAGATGCATTATACATCATCACAAATTTGAGCGTCCTTTGATCAATACGTACATTCAACAAAAAACGACGGAGGAAAACGGTTGTACATGTACGTACAAGGTTGTACGGGACAATGATTTTAGACTCAGGACAATAAAAACTTGTCACAAGAAAAATTCGTTTTTTTCTGAGTCAGGCACCAATATGAAGAGCTACTCATAGACAGAACCTATCAAGCCGTCCATGAGCTACTCCAGGCCGGACTTCTCTTCTTTAAAGACCATCTTGATAACACTTTGAATTTTAACAAAGAAAGGCTGATTTCGGAAGTTTTAAGAACTTGGAATTATTGATGTCCAGGTGGCAATCCTTATCATCAGAGTCTTACCCCAATACATAATTTTGATGTTGCATCATTCATTGGCTAGCTAATGATGGGAAAGTCCACGCTTTAGTTTCGGCCGAATGCGCTTTTGGCCCATCACTAGTTCCAAGAACCACTGAATTTCTCTGAACTGGGAGGCTAACGAAAATAATCATGAGGTCCAGTAAAACCAAATCAATTTCGTTTTCCTCCGAATGAGACCTTGCTCATGTTGACTAGAATATGTTTTTCAATTTTCAGATCAATCGAACGTCGGAGTCAAAAGTTATGCTCTCTCGAATCTCAGTGCAAATCCTACCACAATTGAATGAATGAGCCCTTTTCTGGTAATTGTTTTGCTACTCAAGGGCGAGCTCATTTATTCTATGCTCTCTTCAGTACAAAAGTTTGAGAAGGGATAACTTTTCACTCCGCCATTCGATTGAGCTGAAAATTGAAATACGTAGTCTAATGAATAAAGCAAGGTCTCGTTTGCAGAAGGAGGCAATCGCATTAATTCTACTGGAAATCATACAGTCAGGAGCAAAAATATTCGTAACCTCGAAAATTTTATTGATTTTTAAATGATACTCGATTTTTGAAAAATACATTTAAGAACCATTTTGCTCCTTAGTTGTTCTTTTATCATTTAAAAGCTATGATACTTTTCTTTTTAAAAATTTACAAGATTTTGTTTAAAAAACTGCTCAGAACATGTTTTAGACCAAGAGCAAAAGTATTCGTAACATTTTGTCAATAGTTTATTGAATGCCCTTTTTGCTGAATTACACTTAAGAGACGTTTTTTATAATCATTTACAAGATTTTTACACACATCTGAAGGAATGTTAGCCCATTCTTCATAACAGATTTGCTCCAGTTCGTCAATTGTCTTTGGACGTCTTGCACGGATATGGACTTTTAATTCTCTCCAAAGGTTTTCAATTGGATTAAGGTCCGGATTCATGAAGGGCCAGTCCAAGACCTTAATCCAATTGTCCTTCAACCATTTCTTGACCAAAATGCTGTTGTGCTTAGGGTCGTTGTCATGCTGGAAGACAAACTGTCGACCAAGCCGAAGTTTCCTCGCTGAACTCTGGAGATTCTCAGCCAAGATATCTCGATAGTCTTCTTTTTTCATTGTCCCATAAATTCTCACGAGGTTACCGGTGCCTTTGGCGGAAACGGAGCCCCATAACATGATCGATCCTCCACCGTGCTTGACCGTCGGGATGGTGTTTTTTGGATGAAACGCTTCTCCTTTACGTCGCCAAATCCTTGGAACATCGTTGTGACCAAAAAGCTCAACCTTTGTCTCATCTGACCAAAGAATCCTAGACCAAAAGTCACTGGTCTTGTCAAGGCACTTCTTGGCAAATTCCAAGCAAGCCTTCAAGTGTCTATCCTTGAGCAAGGGAGTCTTCCGTGGGCGACAAGACTTCAATCCTGCTTTGTGAAGTGAGCAAGCAACAATAAACCTCAAGATGGACAATCCATTTTCACTGAGACTGTTCCGGATGTCCTTGACCGTTGTTTGAGGATTATTTGTGACCTCTCTGACAATCTTCCTCTCAAGTCTGGCTGACAGTTTCCATGGACGACCGGATCTTGGGAGGTTCTCAACCGTTCCGTTCTTTTGTGCCTTCTTCATGACGTACTGAATCGTTGAAATCGGGATGTCCAGAAGCTTCGAAATGGCTCTGTAGCCCTTGCCTCCATGATGAAGACTTACTATCTTCAACTTCAAGTCCTTGTCGAGCTCCTTGACCTTGGTCATGATTGGCTGACTGTGAAGCAATTGTTCAATTCCGTAAAATTTATAAGATCCAAGAAAGATCTAGAAAATCTTGGAAAAAAGGAGACTAAATGACTTTTCTCCGGCTTTCCAGAATGTTCTACATCTTTCGATCAATTTTTTCTGATGAAAAATCTGTATATAAACCTATTTTGTTAACTTTTTTGCGCGTTACGAATACTTTTGCACTATCTAAAATTTTATTTTTAATAATTAAAAGTTAGTTTCAGACATTTTGATAAAACAATTGCGGGAAACTGGTATTATTCTTAATCGTAAAAAAATATTACATTCTTACAAACTTCTTAGCATAGTATTTAATTGGATATAAAGGATTTTCTGGTTTTCTCGTCACGTTACAAATACTTTTGCTCCTGACTGTAATTCTCATCACTAGCCCCTACTCCAGCAATTCAGTGCTTCTTGCTAGGACCAAGGACTAAAGGCCAAAAGACGAACAAGAAGGTCAATGATAAAACAACTGGTTAAATTCTTGACACTAACAATGTTCAACATCAAGCCCTATGAGCTTCAAAAAAATGTTTCTGAACCTGTTCGCGGCATTATATTGTGGGTCAACGCCCACAAATCTCATTTCCTTTTTCGCGTTTTTCTCTCATTTTCTCGGACTTAAGTCTTATGATTTTTTCCTATTGTTCAATCCCTGCGAATAACTTAAAAAGCCACAGTAACATTTTAAGATCTTTTCAAATATTTTTCAGATCAATCGAAGGTCGAATGGTAAGGTTTTGCCTTCTCAAAGCTACTGCATATATTTTTTTTGGTTGGGTTGCGGATTTTTTCAAACCGCTACAAGGAATGGAATTCCCTATGAAGATAGTTAATGATTGAAATAATTTATAAAATTACCGTTTATACGAAATTTGATCTACCAATGAGTTACTGTTGGCAGATCTGTACAACCCTTGAATAGTGGGTTGATCAGGAATAGTATTTCAAAATTTGTCCAAGCCAGGGTTTGGGAGTTATTGTAATTGCAATTACAATTACGTAATTTCAATTACAATTATATGTATTTTTAATTAATTACACTTTTGGGCCAAGTAATTGTAATTAATTACATTTTTGGCTATGTAATTGACGAATTTTCGATTACAAATTACCAATTACTTTTCAAACTCTTACTTCTTAAAATTAACCATAATATCAATTGATACTTTGAGTTTTCACTTGCAAAACAAGTATTTTGTCATCAATTTGCGGTCAATGAGATGCCACTAACAGGTACCTTTTATTACAATACACACCCAAGCTATGAGGTTTAAATGCTTTTAAACTAAAATAGCTTTTGACCATGATTTTTGTGTCAGGAGATAGGGCTTTTCACAACTAAGGGCAGACAAATGAGGTGGAAAAATAAAGTTTTAAAACATCGTCATACTTGATAAATGTGTTTAAAGTTCGTGTTATTTTCTGGAAAGAAAAATATGCCTTGTGGTTCATGGCATAGTAGTTTTGATATTTAAGCCCGTTCATAAACTTTTGGTTTTTGTAAATCACTCTTTCATATTAACCTTTCAGGCATTATAAGTTGCCAGTTGGTGAATCGCCATTTAAAAATGGCAGATCTGTTTATTTTTTATCGTTTTGAAAAGGCAAAAGGGTGGAAGAGATGGAAGGATTGTAATTGTCATGTAATTGACATGTAATTGTCATGTAATTGTCATGTAATTGACATGTGATTGTAATTGAAGTCAATTACATTTTCGGATGATGTGATTGTAATTGTAATTAATTACATTTTTTCAAGTAATTGACCCAACTCTGGTCCAATCCTGCCTTAAATGCTGTTAGAGGATCAGCTCCTACATATTCCCGACGAAGGCAAATAGGCAACAAATTGAACAATGAAGGAGCCCGATAAAGAAGAGAGGAGGACTTCATTGTTCGAAATAGCCTTGATTCCTTGGGATTTGGAGGTGCTTTCACAACACGAGTAAAACCTCTACGATCGCTACAGCAGATCTCAAATCCTGGGTTAGGACAGAGCCCATGAATGCTCTTGAAAACATACAGTATCAGATACAGTTTCATACCTTCTCTGAGTACTGTACAGCCCTAATTTCTGGAGTCTCTCCCAATACGAGAGCTCTCTCTTTTCTTGTGATGTTCCTAGTGAATCATCTTTGGACCTGCTCGACCTTTTGCAAACCCGCCGAACTCATAGGAGCCCAAATGGGTGAGGCATATTCAAGATGCAGTTGAACAATCGACTTGTACAGAGTTAGCATAGTTATGCTATCTCTGGACTTAAAAGTGCGATAGATCCAGCCGCACATTTGAAATGCCTTCCCCACTTTCAATTGGATATGCTCATCAAACTTTCCATCATCTTGGATGACAACTTCTAAATCCCTCATGGACGATACCTGCTCAGTATCACAACCCCCATTGTCTTTGAGTGGAACATCTAATGCAGGGGTGTGCAAACTTATTTAGCAATGGGCCAAATTGGCCGGACCGTTGGCACTCGCGGGCCACATCATCCAACGGCAAATAATTTCTAGTATAAAATTTACGGACTAAGCCAAAATCATGGTGGGGGCCACAGTCTATTGAAAATGACAGATCCTCTCGCGGGCCACACGAAATCAACTCGCGGGCCACATTTGGCCCGCGAGCCAGGGTTTGCACACCCCTGATCTAATGGATTAATCTGGCCCAGGTTCGTGACAACTTTTTGTTTCTTTCCGCTGGGGCCAACTAGAGACGCTCTCTAGGGCCAACTTCCTTGGCTCCATGGTAGTAAAATGAGCAAGTTCTTTCATTCAAACATGTCTACGAAGGCTTGTAGATGGCCTATCACACAAATGAGCACAAATTTTAGCGTCCAAGAGACAGATATATGCTGTCAAAGGATTATTTTGAAGAATTGTTGTCAAAATATTGATTAATTAACGATTTAACACACTTTCCCCCCGTTTTTGGAACAACTTACATTAGGGTAGGATTCCGGTTAGCCATGGTTCCAGAGAGTTCACATAGAGCACATACCAAATCACATATTACATAGTTTGCAAGAGCTTTGAATGAAATTTCACACTAAAATAAGTGAAAATGGTCTTCATTTATGTTTTCTTGTTTTTCTGCTGCTATTTCAATGATTTTGTTGGTTTTGACCACAGGAAACAAAGAACAAATCCATGAAATGAATACACCTACTAATTTGCAGCATATGGTATCAATTTAGAGAAGTTCAATATCCAATGGATGAAGAAGTACTCAAAAAAATATGCAACACCCCAAGGAATAAGTGGCAATTGAAAAGTTGCTGATTCGTTGCAACCAAGCATGCCCAGAAAATCTAAGCAAACCAAGCAAATATTAAACAGGAAATTCCAGATGATGCCTTTAAATCACCAAAGAGTAAACATAAAAAATTGGTTTTAACTTTATGGATAAAGCCCAATGCAACTTGTGTTGAATTTGCACCAAATAGAAGCATGATGCAAAATTCAAAAATGGAAAGATCTGTCGAAATACCCTTTATTCAAAATTCCTTATATTATGGAAAATATTTGTTATCCTTCAACATCTTTCTGTAAATCAAATTGACATTTTGAAAACTTGATGGGAGACTGTCTAACCCTCCATGTAAGTTGTCCATAGCAGGAGAAATCCTTGGACAACTTGCATGGAGGATAAGACAGTTGCCTATCAAGTTTTTCAAAATGTTTAACTGATTTCGAAAAGATTCTGATGGATGGCAAATGTTTCTCGTGCGATGTAGAAAATCTTGAATAAAGGGTAGCTCACAAACTATCACAGAAATTCAAAAGTGAAAAATGTGACTTTTTACATGATTAAACAGATCTTTTCACATTCTAGTCTTCTGCATCAAGCTCCTATTTGGTGCATATTGAATACAGCAAAGTTTTTTAAATAATCATTACGAGTTTACCTACAGAAGCTCATGGGAAAGAGGCATCAACACAGTCAGGTTTTTTGGCTTTTTGAAGCTTCTAATCTTTGTTGTTGTTGTCCTCACCATCAATGAGGAAGTTCAAATTATGAGGAAAGTCAATTTTGCAATTAATTTAAATAGATCATGCCAGTAAAGATTGATCTAGTCATTGGGTCATAAAATAAGATATTTTTTGTTCAAAGGCTCCTATTTGTTGTATTTTTTTCTCTTCCAATTCCCTCTCGTTTGGCTTGTTTAAAGCTTCATGATAAAGCCACCGTTGCTAGTGTTCTGATGACGCTTCTTTCACACGAGCTTCCGTAAGTTTACCCTGTTCGTAAGCCCATTGTTCACTTTGATTATAATGTGAACTTTCTGGAACCATGGCTGACTGGTATCCTACCCTCATGTAAGTTGTTCCAAAACCGGGGGGAAAAGTGTGTAAAATCGTTAATTACTCAATATTTTGACAACAATTCTTCAAAATAATCTTTTGACAGCATATATTTGTCACTTGGACGTTAAAATTTGTGCTCTGCTCATTTGTGTGATCGACCATTTGCAAGCCAAACTCGCTCGTTTTACTTCTATGGACACAAGGAAGTTGGCCCCAGCGGAAAGAAAAAAAAGTTGTCACAAACTTGGGCCAGACTAAACCATTTAGACGTCCCATACGTCATTGTGCGGAATTTCATTCCGTTCAATGCCATATTACTCTCGCCAACCCAAGACTTTCTCCAAGTCCTCAAATAAACATTTCGAGTCCTGACCATTCCTTCCAGAAACTAATTTTGTGTCATCAGTAGGGCTGGGGGAAAAAGTTATTTAACTTTTTTGACTTTTTTTTTGACTTTTTTGGGTTAATTTGACTATTTTCAACTACTCCGGGTATTTTTGAAGGTTTTTCAGCTATTCCGGGTATTTTTGAAGGTTTTTCAGCTATTCCGGGAATTTTTGAAGGTTTTTCAACTATTCCGGGTATTTTTGAAGGTTTTTCAACTATTCCGGGTAGTTTTGAAGGTTTTTCCGCTTTTCCGGGTATGTTTGACTGTTTTTGATATCTGTATGATCACACAGTTGTTCAATGGATTGACCCCCTTTGGATAACTCATGGACGTCTCTAGATATCCATGGATTAGTGCGGTCGGGCGAATTCAGCAAGGGATTCTAGGGGCCAAATGGCTAGGGATATGTCGGACCCTAGACAAGCTTGGTTAAAGTTTCTTGAAAATTTCCGATCTTCATTCAACAATTAGTTTATCAACTATCAACAACATCAAGGTAACAAAAAAAAAATATCTCGAGTAACAAAATTCAAGCTTTGAAACTCCAAAGCCTGAGATCTGACCCACCTCTAGTCATTTGGCCCCAGAATCCCTAGCTGAATTTGTCCGACCGCACTAATCCCTTTAATCTTCATAGTATGGAAAATATACAATTGCCACTATGTTGCACACCAGAATTTGCGATTATTGTTACAATTTACCCCTTAAGTGCTCTACTCTATTCAACTATTTTAGAATGTTTAATCAAATATTTTGCTTCATTTTTCCGACTATTTTAGTGACTAAAACACCCTTTTCAATCAACTTTTTCCCCCAGCCCTAGTCATCAGCATATGAAGAAATACTGGCTTTTCTTCTAAACTTCTTGAGAGGATCAATAAAAAAAACAAACAGGAGCGGACCTAAAATTGAACCTTGTGGAATACTTGATTTGACATCATACAAGCCACTAAAAGATCCTTGAACTTTAACTATTTGTTTCCTTTCGATCATTAAACTCCTGATCTACTGACTTGCTTTGTGATAGTGATTGTCGATCTTTTGTTGAAAGCAACATTGTTTTTATCATTGGGATTCTTCTAGGGCATTCTTTCCTTTGTACAATGATAAAAATGTTCCTCTCTATCTCTGTTTTTAGCACTTAATTGGGGTGCTAAAGACAAAAAAAGACTAAAATGTTGAAAAAAAGCTACAAAGAAGATTTTTTTATCATTTTACAAAGGGAAAAATGCCCTTAAACAATCCCAATCATAAAAAACATGTTGCTTTTAACAAAAGATGGACAATCACTATCACAAAGCAAGTCAGTAGATCAGGAGTTTAAAGATATTTGACTTAACACAATGAAATAACACAGTTTTAATTCTTTGAGAGACATGAATGGGGCATCAAATTATTGCTTATTGAATCCTTGTGGACTTTTGTTTTGACTTATGTCAATAAAACGACTTTATTCCGAATTATAATGCATTTCATCATTAACTCCAAGCTATCACGCAGGAAAATTCACACCAACGCGGTAACGCGCCCTCGCTCGATCCCACTCCATGTAATACCGTCCTCCTTGTCTTATCGAACCTGATTCGTTGAGCCTTGTTTCCCTATTGCTGTGAATGGCTAACTGAAAATGGTTTGTTAAAAGAATTCTGCAATTTTTCGTACGAATTTTGTGGAAGGGATCTAGCGCTGAACACTTCACCTGCCTTTCGGGATGTGCGAAAACAAGTTTTGACACCTCCAATTTAAAGCTACGATATTCCATCCTACAATTATCATCAACAACCAATTTTTCGACCACCATACTAGCTAACAACACACAAACAAAGTAACATGATTGAAAAGAGTTTTATTTACTGATTTTGACAAGAGCGCAAAAACACAAAAAATGGAGCATGTGAAGTTTTCTAAAAGAAAATATCATTTCTTGCCCCTCGTGAAATTTTTTGACACGGGAATCCTAACCTGCTCACTTTAGTTGTCCGATGAAGTTGACTCATATGTTTAAGGATTGAGATTAGATACCGTATATGCAACGGTTTCTGTAATGTTGATGAAAGTCTTCTTCTTAAAAGCTCGATGCTGCCAGGCACCCTTTGCAACAACCTGAACAACCGTACCTTTTATGACCGTGATCTAGGGGCGTCAATAGGATCCAAAGAATTGTCCACGTCCTTCTTGTCGCTTGCGAAGTCAAAATGACCATATAGATTCTGGTTTTGTCAGTTATTTGTTGGTTATCTCGAATAAACTCTTTGATAAAAGAAGACATTCAACTGAATTTCGTAGGATTCTGCTGTCAAACGCAGCTTTGTTGTTAGAATTTTCATAGATATCTTGCCTCGTTGCAAAACATGGAACTACTTTCTTGATTGATTGTCCTTATTCCGGATTACGAAACTTGTGGCACGAAAATATGAAAAGGGATAAGTGGACAGGGAGAATCCCTTGTTTCCCTATTGCAGTGATTGGTCAACTCACAATAGGTTTGTCAAAATAATTCAATAATTGTTCCGTGAAATTTGCTCAAGTTGTTTCTTTGTTCATATCAAATCTGATCGGAGTAATTTTCAATCAAAAGCATGGCTCCAAAATGTATGATATTTTTGTTTATCATAGGGTCCACTCGTAAGCACCCCATTTTATTGTAGACAAATCGACCAAGTCTTGTATGACCGTGATCCAGGGGCGTCAATAGGATCCAAAAAGTTGTTCATGCCCTCCTTGTCGTTAATTTAGTCAAAATGACCATTTAAATTCGGAGTTTGTTGCGGGATATTTTTGTTGGTTATCTCGAATAAACTCCTAGATTGGGAAGACATTCATCTGAATTTCGTAGGATTTTGCTGTCAAACGCAGCTTTGCTCTTACAATTTTCATAGATATCATGCCTCGTTTCAAGAAATGGAACTACTTTCTTGATTGATTATCCTTATTCCGGTTAACGAAAATGTGGCACGAAAATATGAAAAGGGGGAAGTGGATAGAGAGAAGCGGAGAAGCGGAGAATCGGACAAGCGGTTACAGTCGTTTGGCACGAAAATAGCAGCTAAAAAGTGTTGACTCTCTTTTCTCGCTTTTTCAATATGATGTTTAGAACAATCATTTTGCAAAGACCAAATATTTTCGGAATTTTTGACAAACTATTTAGCCAAAATGTTTCACGCGTAGACCAGCCTTTAGGAAACACAATATTGTCAATTCAACTTCGGAACAAGCAATGAAGAATTGTCGGACGCTTAATCAGTAAAATGAAAAATCGATCTCGAATCCAATGTCTTCAACAATGGATCTTCCACTTCTAAATTAAGAATTCGGGCAACGTTTTGAAATGGATTAAGGCTCTAAGAAAAAATGTCAGATGTTTCATATTTTCGATAAACTTTCATATTGTTGCCAATTTGTATGGGCAATAATCTTGGGGCAGGTGTAGATATCTCTTCTTCTCGCTCCATCTACTTAGCTTTATTGCTCTCTAAATTGACAAGTTGAAGTAGCCCTAGCTGATTGCGGGCCGGCGCGAGAGCGCTTCAAAATTCAAAACAACACTTTCAAGCAAAACATGTTTCTTTGCTCGATGATTTAGTGTGTTGTGGTTAAAGTTGGGCCAAATTTTGACAAATTTCATTAAAATACGTTCATTTGAGCCTCCCAAATAGGGGAAAAGGACCAATGAGACTTTCAATAGTGTCTTAAATGGCCATGTGAATCAAAAGAGAAACAAAAATTATACATTATCTTAGATAATACAAGAACCACTGTACTAGAGGACGAATTTCAGAGAAGTGTCCATGACGTCATCAATCCACCTTGCGTTGGATCATCACTGATCCGTCATTAATTCTAGGTTGAGAGAAGTTCAACATTTATTTGCGAAGAAAGAGAATTCAGTCAGGGAAGCCACTCAAACATGTTGTTACAATCCATTCATTTCTTTTCATAAGCAAAGCTCATTACATTAGATTTTGAAAAACGATTTGAAATTTTGAAGTCATTGGAAGATTTACCAGAATCAATAGTCTTTTCTAATTATGTTTCTTTTGCCCATGTCAACCCTGGTTTAGTTTGAGAATTCTTCATGTGGTGTCAGTGTTTGTTCGTTTGACAGGGTGACCACTTGAACGAAAGGTTCAATGAGAGGGACAACATTTCTTATCTTGTTTAAAACAGAAATTGTGTTCTTCTTTTGACTCAATATTTTAAGGCAGTGTTTAAAAGTGGTCGTTGAACTATTCTTGGAGAGGCTTGTTCAATGTTGGATAAAAGTGGTCAATTTAGGTTATGAACCAACCCTAATCAATTTGGTCACCTTGAAAAACGTGCGACCATTGTGAATTGAACTTCGAAGAAGATGTAACTCTAAAAACCTTGTGGATTTACCTCTCATTCTGGTTATCTTGTCATCTCCAAGTGTCACATTCTAGTGTTTTAGTGCACAGAGAGATCCAGTCAAGCTGATTGAGGAAGAAAATTTGGATGGGTGGTGTGTGGCCCTTCAAAGAAAAAGAGAGCTGTACTTCATCCTTCTTCCAATCCAAGACCATCGTATTCTCCATTGATGAGAACTAATACTAAAGTATAACATGACTTTTTGCTCTCCTTGAAAGGGGTGAGGCATGGCGTAGTGCGTACTGCGTCGGTTTGTCGTGCAGATGGCTGGGGTTCGATCCCGGCTGACTGCCACCCTCAAAACTCAACTCTTCGGAGTCAAAATTTAGCATTTGAACCGTCTTTCAAATGCAACACACAACTTTCCAAACTCAACTCTTCGGAGTCAAAATTTAGCATTGAACTGTCTTTCAATGCCAAAAACTAGGCAAGCCCCGGTTCGATCCCGGGCTTGCCGAGTCCTAGTGACCTGTGGTATTAAGTTACATGCAGAAGTCACGGCCCTTGACGGCTTAAATGGGCGAACCTGGGGTCATTCCCGAGGGTGAGGTAAAAATTAATGCTTGCTTGTTAGCTTGTCCAAGTGGAGCGGCAATATCCCCATATGGCGGACAGCCTCTATCAGATCGCAGCTGCGAAGCTGCGTTCTGACTCCTCAACAAACAAACAAACAAGCTCTCCTTGAAATGTTATAAAATACAACCATTCACTTGAACACACATCATTTTTCTGGTTATTTGCCATTGTTAAAATGTTGTTTTGTTCCGCCATTTACTCAAAAACAAATGTTATTAATAAAAATAATCAAAATTCATTGAATCAAAGGCAGTCATCGCATGTCCTAAATTCCCGGTGTTGGCCCTAAGCTGGAGGTCCTTCGACCTTGAAATGAATCCTTCGTGGAGTCATCCTTGGATAATATTAATGAACAGAGATTCGATCTGATCAGGCTGTTAAGAGCAGGCAGCACATAGTGAAATTTATCTAAACTTATTTGCTAGCTCATAAAATATAAAGCCTTATAGGATATACAGCCGTATTTCGGAAATGTTTTCTTAACATTTTTGATACTTGAGATTTGTAATGTGCCATTTTTACCTTTGGCCGAGTAAAATAATGCAAAAACATCCTTGGATGATGACGGGATGTCAAAGCAGGATTGATCATAAAGAGGGTTAGGAACAAAAGCAGAGAGAAAAAAGAAGGAATTTTGAATAATTGTAAATAACATTGTTGTGACGCAACATAGTTTTCACAAAATGTGATGGAAAAGGCACTAGACATATGAACAAAATAAAGCAACTACTGCACTTTCACGTCCCATTCCTATGTCGTTGTTAGTTTTAAAATAATTTGTTGGCTTCAATTTACTTTCTATATGCATTTTGGAACACCCATTGTGCAATATGATAGTGCTTTCTAGATAAGCTTTGGAACACCCATTGTGCAATATGATAGTGCTTTCTAGATAAGCAAGTTAGCTGTATTCTTTATGAAATAGAATCGAAATATGCCCTTTATGGCCTAAGTACGACTTAAACACTCCCAGCCAATGTGTAAGGATGACCCGGGATGACCTTTCAAGTGGTTCATATTCCATGTTGACAACATATGATTTTTACACTTGAGAGTCTAACAATTGTGCAATGATACCTTCTTAATGCAATTTAAATAAAAGTTCTGAATAATAATTGTACTTAGGTGCAATCTTTTGTCTGAAAATATAAATCAAAGCAATGAAAAACTAGGTCTATGATGCCAAAATGGGATAATATTTGGTTCGGAGACAATTGGATAGAGACAAACAGGATTGTATAATAAATGTGACCGTCTTTAAAGAAAGTAGCACATCTGTTTAATTGACCTTCAATAGAGACCTATGATACAATAACCAAAACATGAAAATTGTGTTAATTACAATTCCTTTGATGGAGGATAAACTAAAAAAACGAAAATTGTGAGAATGTACTTTCCAACATTGTGATTTTAGTATTTAGTTTAGTTTAAGTTTCTTAAAGTATTAGCACCATGATATATTGGAAAAAACACGATATCTTTTAATGATCTCAAAACGTACCAAAAATATCTCCTTCCCCTCATTAATTGAACATTACAAATGTACCTACGTTTGTATTTTTTCTTTAAGTTATTAACAAAGTTTTTAGGCACCACATCATTTTTATGAAAAGCTACAGAGATTCCTCTATCCTGACTATTAATGTGCATTTCATTTGTAGAACTGTCTGAACTGTCTGAATCATCAATATTTGTTACTTTATTTTGGATTGAAACAAGCCATTTTGGTACAAAGAGACAACTCTCGAGTACAGAAGAAACAGTTTTTGAGATTTGTTGACAAGCCTCAAACGAGGACAGCTGACGAGCGGATTTTTGTAAACATTCTCCGTGCGGTTGCCAATAAAGATCAGTAAGCTTCCAACTTAACTCACTTTGGGCTTTCTTGATAGAATTCTTGCTCCTACAAGTGTTAAAAAGGTAAAAGGATGTTATGCAAACCAAAGGTTAGAAAAACAAGTAACTCAAGTAACATTCTAAACATTCTAACGGAGACACCTCTCAAAACATTTGAATGCCAACTTACACACATAGATGAAAACACAATTCATTTCTTGAAGTGGCAAATTTCCAAGAAAACGGTGGAAAAACAATGATGGTGCTTGCTTCAATGGTTGTACAGTTCAATTTTCCAACCCTAGGATTCAAAAATCCTGATGTCTTCAGCTCAGAATGAAGTTGTTTTTGCTTGTAAACATTTTTATTTTTATTTTGTTATATGACCCGCATATCAACAATTTGTGTAATGTAATGTAACACGTCAATGAAAATTTCAAGAGCATTATTTTAGCTATAGAACAAAGATCTGACCATTTGTTTTGGGGTGGGATTTCAATCGCTCAGAGATTTGTAGTAAACTTCAGGCTTCACAGCATCTTGAGGGGCTGGTTTGTAGTAAACAGGAGAAGCAGTGGGAGCAGGTTCATATGATGGTACAGGAGCTGGAGCAGGGGCAGGCTCATAAGATGGGGCAGGGGCAGGCTCATAAGATGGAGCAGGGGCAGGCTCATAAGATGGAGCTGGGGCAGGTTCATAAGAAGGAGCAGGGGCAGGCTCATAAGAAGGAGCAGGGGCAGGCTCATAAGATGGAGCAGGGGCAGGTTCATAAGAAGGAGCAGGGGCAGGCTCATAAGAAGGAGCAGGAGCAGGCTCATAAGAAGGAGCTGGAGCAGGAGCAGGGGCGGGTTCATAAGAAGGAGCAGGAGCAGGCTCATATGAAGGAGCAGGAGCAGGCTCATATGAAGGATCAGGAGCAGGCTCATAAGAAGGAGCAGGGGCAGGCTCATATGATGGTGCAGGCGCTGGAGCGGGAGCTGGCTCATAAGATGGAGCTGGAGCAGGAGCAGGGGCAGGCTTGTAAGATGGCTCAGGTTTTGGGGCAGGCTTGTATTGAGGTTTGTAAGATGATGCAGCAACCTCTTCATACTGAGCCTCTCCCTCATAACTGACATCAGCTTCAAATCCTGAAATGAAATCAATTGTTTAGATCACCTTGCATCACATTCCTGCAAAATATCGTTCATACCTCCATAACCATTCACTTTGTAGTCCACACGTTGAAGACGGCCATCAGGGAGTTGGACATAGTAACTTCCCTTGGTGTTGTCACCATCACGGTCCTCCTTTTGCCCATAGTCGTTCTTAGAATAATCATCCTTCACTTGCCATTCAAAACTGTATTGGGCCGGGGCCTCAGGGTATTGTGGTTGGTAAGATGGGGTAGGGTTATCGGCCAAAATGCCGCACACGGCAAACGCAGCAATAACAACAAAGGTCTAGGAAATAGGAAGGGATATGATAAAGAGCGGTCAAAATTATAAATGGGAAATATAACGCCCTTTTAACGTCAAAATTGTAAGAAATATTAGAGGGCAGGAAAGATTAATATTGGCGAAAACCAATTTGGAGCAGTAAAGTAGAAGCAAGAGCAGACACTCATAGAATGTACCTGCATATCGTCTGTTTAGTATGAAGGGAATGAGGTACTTTGAGTATTTCTAGCGAAGTCGATCAAAACCAACTGACGCCCATTCCAAAGTTGTGTTCTCATTTATATGTGTTCAACATCCCCACATCTTGATCAGAAAATATGTACGCTTACGTTGACGTCCACTCGATAGAAACCAGTCCTGTTTGGTGTTGCCTCTTTCGTCTAGTCCTATCTACATATTGAAAAAATCAAAACTGTCTCCTACCAAACCCTCGACCTTTAGGCCGTTTGTGTCAGAAGCAATTGCTGATAAGACGCTTCCGATCAAATTTGCAAAAGACAAGTGATAGACAACAATTAACATTTACCTAATTATTAACTAATTACCATTCTTTACCTAAAAAAATATTGCCTTTTGTATTGTTTGTTGAGCTTGTATTTGGTTTCTAATTGTATAATCAAAAGTGAAACTCAACAAAAATGTTCTTTTTTTTTGGGGGGGGGGGCGGATTTTTCAATATCGCTACAAGGAATGGGATTCCCTGTAAAGAGAGTTAATCATTATTATAGTTTCAATAATTAATACGACCTTCGACCTTGAATATTATTTTTTGTTATACTGGTTTATTGGAATTGCTACAAATATACACGTACTCAGATATTTTGGTTAGTTAGTTTGATTTGGATTGAAAAATGAAATTGGAATTAATGTTCCAAAAAAGGGCTACATGTTACTGATGTGTTTCAAGTTGGATTTTTGGCATCGTTTTACCATATTGGTCCTTCAGGGTCAAAAAGTGTACGACAACTTGACTTATCACAAGATCACATCTGCAAGTAAAATGCCAGACAGCAGTGCCAACTCGAAGTACATCAGCAATAACTATGATCGAACTCGAACTCTATTCTGGTTTGAGTGTTGCTGTATTTATCCTTGTTTAGGTCTTTGGTCAAAAAGTTTGATACAGCCTTCCTATTTGAATAGTAATTAAACTTCGAGTCAAAAATAGCAACACTCCCAATTCGAAACACATCACTACTACATTTCAAGTGCAATTGTAATCCAAATCTGAAAGAGCTGGAGGAAAAATATACTTGTAGACACTGGACTAAAACCCTTCCAGCTGTCCTAATTTTTTAGGCACTATAATATTATGAGTGTACTAGTTGTAAAAACACAAAGCACCAGAGGCAAATTTGGCTTGGCTAGGTAGAAATGTCTCGTAGCATTCTATCCATTGACAAAAGTGCATTGATTTTTTTTGGGGCACTTCAAAAAACGGAGCAAAGGATCTCTTTACTCTGGACAAATAACAGACAATTCAATTCAACTTATGGCAATGGTTGCTGACTACTCACAAATATTAAGTTGAGATTCAGAGTCGTATTGCATGACAAGGTGATATCTTTCATATAAAGTGATTGAACACTCATCTTCAAACTAAAGAAGAAACACTTAAAGAATGTTGATTTAATTTGATCTTAACAAACAATTATAAATCTAGGTGAAATCTAGTTGAAATTAGTAGAGAAGAGAATAGTTCATAAATCGACAATGAATGGGAAATGCTGAAGGTTGCTTTAAGTGACCGTTTTAAATCTTGCCGCTAGCGGTTGAACAAGGCCGTTGGCTGAGCTGAATTGCCCAGCCCATTTTTGCGAATCCAAGTTTTTTCCATCTTAGCATTCATTCAATGATTCTAGGACCTTGGAAGCAATCAATATTTCACGTTAAGATGCCTAGGCTGGAATTGAGTCAAAAATACGCAAATTTTATTTGCTAGAAAATGAGATATAAAAAATCATATAGTTCCAAAAAGAAACAGTGAAAACTACCTCATTTCTCTGTATGGGCAACATTTTGATTTGATTGTTTGGAATCCATTGAACAAATCAGCATCTTTGAATTTTTGTTTGGATCAACATTTAGTCCTCTTTTTGCAATAACCCAATGCTTGTTCAATTGCTTTCAATTCAATCAACCTCAAAATAATTTTTGCGTATGCTGGCTAGGCATCTTTACGTGAAATATCGATCGTTTCCAAGGACCTAGAATCATCAAATGTGCGCTTAAATAAGAAAAACTTGGATTCGCCAAAATGGGCTGAGCAACTCAGCACTGCCAACGGCCATTTTGTCGCTAGCGGAATGATTTAAAATGCTTACTTCAAGCAACCTTTGTCATGTTCCACTAAAAAGAAGAACTAATATACCCAAACATGAAAACCACTCAGCTATTACTTTGAAGATAGAAGCTTCTAAAACTCTTGAATTTCATATGTGCTTTGTTATGAATTAAAAGGTATTACAACTTTATTATTTTGTTCGTATTTCTAATTCCCACAAATAATTCCCACAACAAATTTCCACAAATTGAACAAAAAGGCAAAAGGTTTTGTTCACTCAAGCATTTGTTGATTAGGCGACTTCATTGGTCACCTAAATTGTTCAAAATGTGTATTTGTAAATAAAAAATCGTAATTAGAAGTCTTGGCATTTGAACAAACACTTTCTTAGAGCACAGCTAACCACCGTGCAGGGTAAACAAGGAACTAAGTTACGCTAATTTTTCAAGATTTTAGGTGAAATTAGGCCTCAAAAATATTTTAGCCTTTTTGATGTCATTTTGCCCATTTTGGGCTTTTTCTAGCACCTGTCACTTAGATTTTTCAGCATTTTTGCATTTTCACTGAAATGATATAAAACTTTGATACTTGAATTGAAGAAACCACTGATGGATTTGATCATTACGTTCCCTGGAAATCTGAAGAACTGTTATTCCCAATAAATAAACATGAAAGCCACTAGGTGATATGTTTGGCACGGATAGTAGTCTTTTAAGTCAACTTCAAGTAAAACACCTTGCTATTTGGCCCTTACATGAGGTTCAATTGAACAAGTATGCAAAGAGGATAGTACTCTGGCATTGTCGAGCCAGAAAAAAGTACCAGGCATAGATAAAAAAAATGATAAATGTGGGGTAGCTGAAATCAAGACATGAGGCAATGAATTTTCCATTTAGCAAGCCAATGATCACAGATGTTTGATCACAGAATTTCAAGATCAAACGGTCTTTGAAGTTTTAAAAAATACCAGATCTATCTACAAAACCAAGCAAGCACGCTTTAAAGTTAACTAGAAAGTACACTCTCTTGCTTTGCCCTCAAAACATATGAGCTAATATGTTATTCTGGCTTAAAGATGAAGCAAAGACGCTCTTCTTTATTGAGCACTTTTCTTGGTCTTAAAGCAAAGAAGGTATGCGTACAATTGATGCCAACAACAATGCTAATCAAGGTTTACTCATCTCAATTTCTGGGAATGATTGGTCATGAATTCAATGAGAAGCAAAAAGAAGAAGTTATTAGGAATCATTCTTTCTTTTGTTTTCCTCGACTTCTTGCCAACAAAGTCATGAAATTTAGATGAATGCAAGAGGAATGGTTGGTATTCTTGGTCACATCAAATGCCTTCATGGCTGATTGATTTCAGACTAAGAAATTGAAAAAAGAAAGAACAATCTACTTTACTTCATTTTTAACCTAGAATTAGGCTCAAAATTTCAGGGGCAGTTTCTTTTTATTTATTTTTTGTGATTCACTTGTCTTTCAAGAGCAGAGGCAAAATAAATGAAAAAGGAGATTTAGCTTTGCTTCTTGACTACTTGTAAAATCTGACAATATTGATGGAAATTTTAGAAAGTGAAAAGGGTCTAAATTCTCAAATTGTTAAGATAAGAGGTTCATAGAGGGAATATCATGAAGCCAAGTTGAACAAAAATCATTTTTGCCAAAAAATCTTTCATTCTATGAAAAGCATTGAAAGCAAAGCCTTCTCACTGAACAAAGTCATAGCTACACTTTTCATCTCAGTCTTTTTTCCTTTATCATCTCTGTTTATCATCTTAAATTTTCATAATTTCCAGTGTTGTCTAGTAATGCACAGAGAAGTTGTTTGCAACACTTTTGTTGGTAACATCTTTTACACAAAACTTATGTCAAGTAATGTTGACTTTGGCATGAAGAGGTTCATGGAACGGCTAGCTAATATGACACATTTTTGGCATTTCTGAACTGAACGAAGTCATACAAATAGCCATTGATAATGTGGGCTTTGTGTGTCAATCCATAGACCACTGAATTCCTAGACTGCGTTGCCGCCGCCAATCATCAGATTATCTTACATCAGTAGGGAAGAAACAGATTGTGGCGGGAGAACACAATCGTCTAAGAAAAGTGGTTTAAGTCCCTTTGAGAATGAGTTTTACGTGCTTAGCCCCATGCCACAACACTGGCTACCCTCTGGAAGTGTGAAAGTTGATTTCTGATCCCTAAATTTCAATGTTTTGTCCTGGAAATTTTCAAATCCAACCTCTCTCTACAAAGAAAAGTCAAAGTAGGCTGATTGTTGGGGAGGATGAAAGTCCAATAAAAGAAGAAAGATTGAACCCATAAGCCAAGCTTTCCTCATGTAAGAACCAAGGTATTATAGGTTCCAAGGTCTACCAAGGTAAGGTATTTTACCAACTTCAAGCTGAGATTGTATTGCTGTCCCTGCAGAATTGTCAACCACACCTCTAAACAAGGATTTCTTAATTTAAAGGATTTAAAACCACATCAGAAAAAGTGCCTGTCTCAAATTATGTGTCATTCAGGCAACCCAAGCTAATTCTCATTGGGCAGGGTTGGCCACATTTGCCATTCAAAAGGTGACGAGATCATTGACCATCAGACAACATGATTTCTTCTGATGGCAGCACAGCAACTTTTTATATTTTGAGTATTAAGTTCCTCCTGCAACTCATAGGCTCATGGTAGGCTTCTATTATTTAAAGAAATGACTTGAGACTTAATTCTTTTTGCAAGATCCAAATCACAATTATAGAAAGCCTTCAATTTGAGGTCACCCTTGTTTGTTTTGCCAGTTGCTTTTCACTCACAGTGGATGAGTGTAATCGAGCAAATTCAGCTGGGGATCCTGGGGCCAAAATGGCTAGGGATACGTCGGAGTCGAGATACAACCTCCATGAAATTAAATCAAAATTCGTGAGCCAAACTAGTTTTCTTCATTTTGAGAATCAATTCAAAAAAGAATTTGTTCCTCACATGGCAAACTAAAACTATGAAGTGTCCGAACCTAGTTCTGACCGATCCATAATCATTTTGGCCCCAGAATCCCCAGCTGAATTCGTTCGATTACACTCATCCGTTGTTGTTGCATCGCAATATATTTGTAGGCAAATGAGACATGTGTTCAGCTGTACAGCTGGTCTAATTTACATATTTGCACAAATGATAATTAAATATAGGAAAGGTCAACAGAAATAGAAATGCTGGCCAATATTGCCACGTCATTTGAGTTGAAAATGGATTGATGAAATTTAAAAAAAAAATTAATGGGTTATCTTATCAGATTAATACTAATAAATAGGGCAGTATTAAAAACATCTTAAAAAATCATCTTGAAATGTGATAAATTCATCTGTGCAGTGCCTTTCACGTGTGTTTTTTAAATCGTAAGTTCAGTTCATTTGTTTTGTAGCAGTACTCCTTCATCTGCTACAGTGCTACAGTCTATGGTTGATGGCACACCCAACTTTGATACACTGTAGTGACAGGAGCAAATTCACACCCACAGTTATTTTGGAATCAGACAAGTCTCAACTACTGATAGATTCTTCATGGTGTGTGAGTTCATCTTGATGGCGGGGCTTGTTCTGTTGGTGATTCAGCCACATACCAAAAGTCCATTTACTTTTTCTAAATGTGAGTGAACCAAGAGAGTAACATCAATTTCAGTGTTTGCATTGTGTGACGCATAATTTTGGGCATTTTTTAAGCTCAAAACAGATTATTTTCTTACGTTTGCCCAAAATTTCAACACAAATGCATTTGGTTCATTGATCAAGTCACCAAAGAAAGAATTTTTATTTGATAATGGTTCTTGTAATGCTTCCCAACGATGCACACAAAGAAATGTTCTTAAGCATATTTGGTAACTGTGGTAATGTGATTTATATTGATTACTAATAACTAGAGACAGGAAGTTTAGACGAATAAAACTGTCAAATTAGACGAAAAAAGACGAATAAAATTGCGCGATTAGACGAAAAAAGATAAATCAAATTGCCCGATGAAACGAAAAAAGACGAATAAAAGGCTTCATTAGAAGAAAAAAGACGAAAAAAAAACTGTCTTTCACGGTAAAACGGCAAAATCTACAAAAGTAACGAACAGAAAAGTGCCAAAAGAGCAAGAAATGGTCAATGCAAAAAAACAGTTCAAAAAGAGTTCAAAACCGCGCTTTTTTCAACGTTTTCAGTTGAGCGATATTTTATGGCAAATTTGCAGACACATTAATTGTTTGCATAGTCGGATAGCTTTTTTCAATCCAATAGTGGCCTTTTCTTTTAATGTCTGTAAGGAAACCTTACAAGTTAAAATTTAAGTGTGGATCATATTTTGTTCGAGCAAAAACGCAACTGACAATGAAACTATTACTTTGGCCCAAGTTTTGGCGTTGAACTTTTTTGAATGTGTCTATTTGATTTAAAATTTGAGAAAAAACTTAAAATCCAAGAAAATTTTCCATTTTTGACAAATCAGACAAAAAAGTTGAGTAAAATTGCCAGATTAGACGAAAAAAGACGAATAAAATCCAAATTAGACGAATAAATTTGTCGCGACGAATGAGATTAAAAAAGACGAATAAAGACGAAAAAAGAGGAATACGTTTATTCGTCTAAAGTTCCTGTCCCTACTAATAACTATTTGAGTCCCTTCATAGGAGTGAAACAAATGAGAAAGCCATGGGCTCGATCATCTAATGGGAATGAGGAAGTAAGAAAGTGCACTCTGCCTGGATTGAAAAGAAGTTAGCTCTTCCAATAACTTAAAGAATTAATATAGTGTTATAAAGATTAAGGAAATGGACCTTGTTAGCTGTCTGATATTGATTGATAAAGTTATTCAAAAATCCACCATCAAGCCAACAAAATTAGTTGTTATCTATTGATATAGGGAACCAATGAAAGATTTAGAAATATCAAAGACTTTACAATATATGTCTTCTTATGAATAAAGAATATCATTTGAGATTTCCTTGTACTAATATGGCTGAACATCTGCTTGAGATTTATGGGTAAAATGTTATGTCTATGTCAATCTATAGCCTCTTTTGATAGCTAGAATTTCAGTTTTGGAAATGTTAGCAATTTGTTTTAGGGATTTAATTACTTTATTTAACCTAACATATGAAAATTGGTTTAATGAAAGTTGTTCATTTTGACACTTTGACGTTGAAAAACATGTTTAAAATCTTGGCATTTCATCAATGAGAGCTAAGCAATCCATAGTGCTTGGAAAAGACTTCCCTACTAACGTAAACGGCGAAATGAGGAGCGGTCTCCAGTTTACAGTCCTCTATGGTCAATCCCATTTCACATGTCTTTCAATGTTCCTTGAAGAAGGAGATATCAGTAGTCAGTTATTCAATGTTAGCAGTATTTGGGGCTATATATGATAAAATATTATCAACGAACTGTAGAACAACCACAAAAGGTCTTCTGGTTTGATCTTGGTCACACTACCGTAAAATGGTCTCTAAATCATCCAAATCGTTCATTAAAACGTGAGACTCTCCTTCTAATGTCCGTCCTTGGTCCTATTCTCAAATTAGTTGGAAACTTCTTGGCCACCTCTCAATCTCTGGAGTTGGGCAAGTAAAGATGTATACATTTTGTTCACCACACCCCACACAATGTGTAGCATTGGTAGAGCTCAAACCTCTCCATTATTGCTCTTGTCCACATTAGCGAGACGGAGCAAAGTGGCTTTGCACTTAAGGGTGTAAGATTTCTGGACCTTGTTGACCCGTCAACCAAAATATCTAAACTTTAAACGTTATTTGACATCTTTCAAGAAATTTGAATGTGAATACTGTATATGAAAATCTGAGCACTTGCTTAAATGAATACTTGACAAATTGAGCACGCCATTAAATGAATCTTTGACAAACTATGCACTTGATTAGTTGAACATTTGATGAACTAACCACTATGAATGCATCAACAATTGACAAAATAAGTACTTGGTCAAGCAACTTTTGCATGAATAATGTTTAAGTGCATTTCGCTAACCATAAAAAGAAAGGAAAGTAAAACCTGTCTGTAAAAAAGAAAAAAAAATCACCACTATGTTTGAAAACTCTATTTATTTTATTTTCATAATGACCAGCACATGAAAATTCTAAGGATGAATTTAAGAAACATGTTTAGCTTCAGTTCCACCAGTGGAAAGCTGACTGAATATAACTCAAGACTTCATCCTTCAGTTGCTCAAAGGCTTGTAGTACACTTGAGGCTTCACAGCATCTTGGGGAGCTGGTTTGTAGTAAACAGGGGAAGCAGTGGGAGCAGGTTCATAAGAACGAGCTGGAGCAGGAGCGGGGGCGGGTTCATAAGAAGGAGCAGGGGCGGGTTCATAAGCAGGAGCAGGGGCGGGCTCATAAGAAGGAGCAGGAGCAGGCTCATAAGAAGGAGCTGGAGCAGGAGCAGGGGCGGGTTCATAAGAAGGAGCAGGAGCAGGCTCATATGAAGGAGCAGGAGCAGGCTCATATGAAGGATCAGGAGCAGGCTCATAAGAAGGAGCAGGGGCAGGCTCATATGATGGTGCAGGCGCTGGAGCGGGAGCTGGCTCATAAGATGGAGCTGGAGCAGGAGCAGGGGCAGGCTTGTAAGATGGCTCAGGTTTTGGGGCAGGCTTGTATTGAGGTTTGTAAGATGATGCAGCAACCTCTTCATACTGAGCCTCTCCCTCATAACTGACATCAGCTTCAAATCCTGAAATGAAATCAATTGTTTAGATCACCTTGCATCACATTCCTGCAAAATATCGTTCATACCTCCATAACCATTCACTTTGTAGTCCACACGTTGAAGACGGCCATCAGGGAGTTGGACATAGTAACTTCCCTTGGTGTTGTCACCATCACGGTCCTCCTTTTGCCCATAGTCGTTCTTGGAATAATCATCCTTCACTTGCCATTCAAAACTGTATTGGGCCGGGGCCTCAGGGTATTGTGGTTGGTAAGATGGGGGAGGGTTATCGGCCAAAATGCCGCACACGGCAAACGCAGCAATAACAATGAAGGTCTAGGAAATGGAAAGGTTTTTAAAATGGAAAGAATATGGGATTGGGAGTCACTCGTTTGAACACAAATCATACATCAAATGAAGCACAGAACACACACCTTCATGATTTTTTGAGATTGGGTAAGGAGGATGCTTGGAGCAAACGAAGACTTCCAAATTTGAACTGATGCCCTTTCCAAGACAGTGTTCTCATTTATAGGTGCTCAACATCTCGATCAGCCAATAAGTACGCTAACTGCGAGGACCGGCGATTAAAACAAGTCTCGATTGGTGTTGCCCAGTTCTTCACGTACAAATGACCCCCACCTTTCCATTTTCCGCCATCCAAATGACCACACTCCCCCTTTCAACCAGTCTACATCCGAAAAGAGATGGCCCATTCAATGTTGTCCTCCCCACTCTCATTGTAACTCTCTTTCCTTCCGTTTTGATTCTTCCAAGCTTCTACTACATGGTACCCCGATAACTAGGCTGAAGGCGAATGTTGTTGCCCATCTGGACAAGTTCAGACGCTCCTTTCGAAGACCTCTCATAAAGCCATACCCATGAACTTGAACACTCCGTTCTCACTTAAAAATGGAATTTGAGCAAATTATTCAAGCATGGTACATTTTTTGAAGGAGTCTTTTTTGGTTTTCCAAGTTTTCATAAACATGTCGTTGATTCGGATCAGTATATCTCATCTGTGTAGAATAATTCTCTCTCAAGCATTACAAAATTGAGACAACCACTCATTATGGTTTAAAGACAAAGTTGTCGGATTGGGGTATGTTGAGAACGGAAAACAACCTTACCCCCATAATGAGCATCTCTGACCATTCTGTAGTTTTAGTTCCGAGGATTCACTTCCTGCTTTACGAATTTCCCTCAGGCCAAAACTAGATCTGAAACTGAATGTGGTTCTTCGCCTAGCCACTGTTGACAATACAGGTTGAAATAGGGCACTGGCCACTCCTGACACAGCCCTAATCATGTCTGGAGGATCAAGTTTGCCCAAATCAAATCGCTACGGGCAAATGGCGAGATACATATATCTTGTGAGATTTTGGGAAGGTGGTCGATGAATTGGGGGAGAAGACGGATTCTGGGATGATTATAATGTTAGGCAATTTTTGGATGAACGAACCATCTTGAACCTAATCCTGGCAAAGATTTGAGCCTTGCCATTAATTACTGTGCAGCTGGAAATTAAAAGATTGGCAACACGTTAATAAATATGAGCTTGAGTAAGTCATCAGTGGTTAGTACATTTATTAGCTGTCTCTCTCATAATTTGTAGTTATTTCATTTGGGGGCATTCGCGAACAAATTTAAAATTGAGCCTATTTGGGTGATTCTATGCACATGTTTCTACTCGTCCACGTGGGGAGTCTTTATTGTTTATGGTTACATCAAAGGTTGAATTATTGTACTATTAAAACAGTAGAGGATACAGGGAAGGGTAAATTTAAAGAGAGGGCCTTATTTCTGGCTCAATAGTACTGAATATGTGTTTTTAGAGCCAGACAATGAATAACAACCATTGGAAAAAGAACTTCCTTCTTGTGTTCCTGGTAGAAAATCCGAGTTACTAAAAATGTAACAATCACATTCAAAACTGTAGTGTTTCACCGGTGAAGATGATAATGCGAAGAAGACTGGCTGACGATCTTAGAGACTCGGAGCATTCGTTCGGTGAGGAGAGGCCTGCGAGGTGGCCCCATTCCCAGAGCAAGTGCTGTGAGCTAAATGGGGGTTGACACTCCCACTGGGAGAGGTGGGCGTCGCGGTGCTGCTCTCCGGCGTGCTATTGGTCTTTTCAAACCGAACACGCCGGAGCGTATCTCATCCGGGTTCATACGGATACTGTCCGTGACCGTGACGAGATTCGTCCGGCTTCTTCAGGGTGGAATGTCCACTCCTGGGCAAGGTACTCCGGCCCAAGGTGCCGTTGTTGAGTGTGGCCAAGCTAGGAGCTCGAGAGACGTCGATCACTTGGTCAGGGGGCAAGATAGTCCCGCTCGAGGTGACATTGATCACCTCGGGGCCGTTGTCATCCGAGTAGTGCTTAAAACTTGATTCCACGAATGTGGGCGGAGGACGCGTGTCCAGCATTGTGTACTTGTCCTCGCCGTCATTGGGCGACTGAGGAAGCAGAAAGAGAATGGCCACAGCCATGGAAATCTGCCAAGCAGAGTGTACGAATTGATAGTTGGCTTCGTGTTCCAGGACCATGAAGCAAAATAAGCCCCCAATGAGAACCGCCAATCCCGGGAGGAAGAAGCAGCAAATGTACTTGAACCCAGGGTAACAGCTACGATCACTGGAGCAGTGCGAGATCTAAAAACAGACCAAAATGTCAACATGAGTGGTTCAGAAATTGGAGCAAAAAGTTGTTCGAAAACTGATGAAAATGGAAACTGGTTTTCACGGACAAGCGAAGAATGCATTGGTTGCAACAACGTACGCAACCAACGAGTTCAATTTCCGCTTCAGCTTTTGTTTTTCATGTTTCCTCACCCAAGAAGCGATCATAATGATCAATCCGAAGATTCCAGGCACAAGGAATGTAAATATTCCGGCCCTATCGTATTCGATAGCTAGAGCGATACCCACAGCTCCAACCATGTGAAGAAGTGACTTGGCTTGGTCAGGAAGTCCGGCCATGGCAAGTACAGTCACCCAATAAGACATCGTGGCCGAGTAATAATCGCAAAACTGAAGCACCGAATACTTCATCAAGCAGAATGAGAAGACGTCTTGGTCGCAAGCGTGGTATAGCTAAAAGAAATAGAAACAAGAACACGATGTCAGGGTTGGACAGTGGGTTGAAGGTCAACCACTTAGTACTGCGGGCGAACTGAATGAACTTCTGATGCTTAATCAATCGAGCGATGGTCATCAATAATTGGATCATTGATCTTACTGTTGAAAACACCATGTTGGCAAAGTAGAGGAACGATTCTGTGTAGAATCCTCTGTAAATAGCCAGTCCAACGGCGGGAAGGAAAACGAGGTTACTCAGACAGAGCAACAGAGTGGCGGCCAAAAGGTCAATTTCGGAAGTGGCCTCACTTTCATCGGTACAACCCCAGCCCTTGTAGCCTGGAATCAGAATTGGAAAATTTGAAAAGGGATAGTTTTCATATTAAAGGAGGAAAACATACCAAAAATTTGATTGTTCGTAAGAAAACTCCTTCATCAAAAACATTTCATTATTTAAGATAAACGATTTGCCAAGCTCAAAAATATGTTGATATCAGAATATCGACACATACTTGTGTGGCTTGATCGCTTGACCTTTTGATCGAGCCACTTTACAATTCTGCGTCAATGCGAATTCGAAAGAACACTTCGCTTTGCCGGTAAAGAGGGAAAAGCGGTCAAGTTACGAAAATGTCGATAATTACAATAATTGATTAATACCCTCTCGGTTCCAATTATTATTTTTTCTTTTACTGTTACCCTCAAAAAGGGAAAAGCGGTCAAGTTACGAAAATGTCGATAATTACAATAATTGATTAATACCCTCTCGGTTCCAATTATTATTTTTTCTTTTACTGTTACCCTCAAAAAAATGTCAGCAGGTGCAAATTTTGCTTATTGCTGGTTTCTTTAGCTGTTGCTGCTTAAACTCTTGGTCAAGGGAGCCGATTCTTCGATCATCCGAGCCAGATTTTTTGACGATTGAAGGTTGAATGGACGCGGAGTGGTTTCGTAAATCATTCAACCTGTTCTAATTCTGTACTAAAGCATTCTGTTTCACTCCACTTGTCGTGTCAAATTAAACCCATGTTTTTGACAGGCAATAAAGCCACATCACATCCCTTCAAGAACACGTGCAGCGATGATGTCAAAAAAAACGGAAAAGGCGACCAAGTTCGATATTTTGGCTTCCCTTTTTGCACCATTTTAAAATTCAGTTCATTTGCACATTTACGAATCATATGCAAATCATATTGCCACATAAAAGAGGAAGCAGAAACCTTCATTAGCGCTAAATGCATCCCCATTGTAATCGCTGATTATGTGCCGATCATTATGGATTTGAGAGCTCAGAACCACTTCTTGCCATGGCTTAAGCCGAAAAATTGAAATTGCATGCCCAATTCAATGATCAGACGCAAACACGCTTGTTGATGGTACCTGCAAAACACGAGCACGTTGAAAACATATTGCCTCCTGAGAAGAACTGATAGCATCGTCCGTATTTTCCACAACTGCCCATGACGCACATGTCCGAATAGATTGAAAACACAATGGGAGTGATATTTCTTGAGCAACTTGTCGATTCATACGTCCTGTAAAGCAACACGAACAGTGATTCAATTAAAATGCGATCTCATTCTGAAGACCTCGCAAACAATTTAAAAGCAAAGCGTAACCGACATCGTTCATCACTTCATCATCTTGTTGCCCAGTTTAGAACCAAAGAGGACTCAAAGTTTAAGAGACCCAATTCTGATTAGATCAGCCATTTGATTCCTATGGATTATACTTACGTTTCGCCATTGCCCTTCCGGATGTTAATTTTCGAGCATGACGGGAGTAAAGTAAGAAACCATTCTCCAGAAGCAGGGTAAGGAACCATAATTCTCTGAATGTTGGGAACCTGTTCATCGGCTGTCACATTCAGGCTAATCAGACGTCCTCCTGGGCATAAGGAGGCCTCTTCCTTATCAAACGTTGAAGGAACCACGCCCACCGTATGAACGGACTCCATCATGCCCTTTTGAAGGGCTCGATCGGAATAAGGGTCAAAATGAGAGGCCATCGTGGGAACTAAGCGACGGCCATGACTGAGACATGCCTTCAGTTGAATACTCTCGGAGCTAATTCCGGATAACTGAAATGAAATGAGAGGTTGCTAGATTGAGTAGAAAAGACACATCGAAGAAAGGTCATAAATTTGAGAGCATACTATTTTGCTACTTTCAATCTCATTTGAAGTCGTTTGATTTCAAACTATTCACCAAAGGCTTCGGGATCTTTAACGGAGAGGAGAAAGACGAATTTAATTTGAAAAATAATTTTAGGTCAGGAGCATTTTTGTTTCGTAATTTGAAATACGGATCCAGATCCCAGCGTTGAATCTTTCAAGCAAAGTGTCATGTCAGTTTAGCATTACAAATAAAGTACTGGTCGAGCCACTGTTGTTGGACGATTTTTCACTTTTTACGTCATCAGAACTTAAAGTTAAGTGGAAGAGCAATTACGCCTTGGAATCATCCTCAGGCTTGTTTTCTCTATCTTGGTCTTGGCAATTTCGTCGGAAAGCGGGGAACAAAATAATGCCAACTCATGGAGGGCTCGTCCATTATCGTTGATGTGGTTAAAAACGAAGGCTGATTAAATTTGTTGCTTGATTAGCTAACCAAGCATGGAAAATCGACTTCCTTTCGCCAAATATCCAACATATTCGTTGCACTAACCAAGATTGAAATGGTGTCGAGTTAACGAATGGTTGTTTTATTTGGCTCTCGCTTTTTCAACGGAAAGAAAAATGAAGCCTCATTGGACACATGGAACGTAAGGTAAGAGTGAGCGAGTGAGTAATTTTGCCCCCAAATCGTGAGTGATTGGGAATCTGAGGAAATAGAAGCAATTGGTTCTTCCTACTGTGCCCTACCCAAGTACTTTAAGCCTTCTTCCAAGAGCTCACTCTTCCTGTCCGCGTCCCTTGTTCTTCCTGCCCTCTTTCTCCTGGTGAGGGCTACGTTTTCTTACTCTAACCCTTATTTTATCCACCATCACAACAACCAAAACTTTCATCCGAGCCTCTCAACTGACCA
Source organism: Tigriopus japonicus (assembly GCA_010645155.1). Classification (NCBI taxonomy): domain Eukaryota; kingdom Metazoa; phylum Arthropoda; class Copepoda; order Harpacticoida; family Harpacticidae; genus Tigriopus; species Tigriopus japonicus. The sequence continues at coordinate 6,461,379 of CM021315.1, read as the reverse complement.
CAAGCCGAAAGGTCTGGCCTTCTTCCTTGCCGACTTCCATCGTTTCTTCTTCCATTCTCCTCTAAGGAACTTGGACCTTCGTGTACTCGTCCCACAATCGTTGTTGTGGGTCCTGCTTCTTTTGCTCAAACTCGTGAGGAGCCAAAAAAGGGGATCCAACCAAGAATGGAAAGAAGGAAAAGAGGAGAAGAAGAAACACGTTGATGGAACGAGGTCGTCCCCTTGTCTTATTTTCGTCCAAGATAGATGAATTGGAAAATGGGGCCGGCAAATCTGCGGAAGTCAAGTTAGTTGGTTCCACTTGCTTTGAACCAGGTACATTTCATCAATGAGTTCGATATTGATCTTGCAGGGGCTTTTTAAAACCCATTTTCCGCTGAGTTCTCCGAATCCACAAGGTTCCCTACGCTTCTACTTCTAATTGGAAATCGGAAGCCCTATTGAAATTGAATAGGAAGAACTTTCTTTGTAGACCGATCTTAACTGATGCATTTCAGACTGGGGTTGAAACTACAATATGCTCTTGGGCAATTTCTACTCATCTACCATATGAGGCAATTTCTCAGAGTTATTTGAGCAAACAGAGTGAAGGAACACAAGATGGCAGGGACTTACCCTGCCGTTGTTGATTCCAAGTTCCACGACCAGGCTCCCACCAATATCGCTGATCCCCATGGGAAACTGAAGGATGCTCGGAAGGTCATTTTCCAGATCTAAGGTTAGGGATGGATTGGAGTTGTTGCCCACAATTGGAAGATGATATTCGAACATGAACACGCCGGGCATGGTCTTCCGCACCAGGCGGATCCTGAAAGATAAGGAGTTTGGTAGAGCTTAACTCTCCGAGAAACAACCCAGCAAACCAAATCGAATCATCATGCAGATTGAAAGTGCAACGTGGAAAGAGCTCAAACTCAAAAGAAGCATGATGGAAAACGTGCACCTCAACTTTTCGTTTCGGACTTGCAATGCGTAACGGCCCAAACTACAGAGAAGGAAGGATGCACTTTCATCCCGTTCCAACGTCAAATAAGTGAGTTCTTGTCCCATCAAACCACAATGTTCACTAGATTTTTTTCATTCTCAGTTTAGCTCGAAATTTGAAAATATTGAATAGGATATCTCGTAACCGACATTCACTTCACGTGTAGCATTTCCGTTCATGATTTTACCTTTGTCCACATTTTTTGTAATATATATCATTGAGGTCGTATTTGGGCGAATAAGGTGGGAAGAGCAATTGAAGAGAGGAACGGCTGTTCTTCGTGATGTCGCTACAAATTTCGTGGGGATTGACTTTATTCACCAGAAGGTAGTCGATGGTCTGCGTTGGGTGAGGACAATCTAAAAGGAAAGAAAATTAAAAAAAAGTACCAAGATCCAATACTAAGAACTACGCTTGCTGGATTGATAGGTCAATAAACTGCTTAATACACGAGTAAACCTCCGTAACTCGTAACTCGTAATTTACGAGTAAACCTCCAGATTCTCTCAAAAAAGTTCACGTAACACAAGCTTGGTTTTCGTGGGTTGGACGAATGACAAATGGATTCGACCAATGGAACTGATATAAGTCGAGTCTCAAGATGAATGATAGGGTAGAAACAGGTGCGAGGGAAAAAGTCGCGAGCTGTCGGTCTAGATTTGTTAAAATGTTCCCTCTATCTGGAGGAGCTCGAGTCGAGTAAGCAACCCCGTTTATAAAGACACAAGCTGGAAACTTTTTCCTTCCATTTGATTTATTACCAGTGATGACGACATTGATTGCAAAATCGATCTTCAAGTCCGCCCTCGTGGGCGTGACCGTGATGTAGTGCCAGGAATTCTCCTCCACGTAAAGTTTGAGGGCGCATCCTGCACTGTCCGAGTCTTTGAGGCAATCTCGGTGTCTGAAAGAAAGAGGGACAAAACTTGGTAGATGACGATGGGGTGAAAATGAGATTTCTCATTTCCACGCTAATGGCAATGCAAGCAGTGCACGTTAGTTAGAGGGGGAGTGGGAATGGATCCGGTGGGAGTAGAATGAGACTCAGACTTTGATCAACTTTAATTCCCCCCACTGAACACCCTGGAAGTCTGCCACTTGATTGTTCCATTGATTAGAAGAACACAAAAGGCAGCCAATGATCAATCACTTGGCAGGGGTCGAAGCGTGTCGAAATCGAGAAACACTTCCGCTGATAAATCCAAAATGGAAAGAACATCAAGGAAAAGCAATCATTTGAGGGGGCCCAATTTTATGACAAGTTTCTCTTATAGAAGGCTAGTTTGAACAATGAATGACGCCCGTTTTAGATGAAAGGGAAATTGGCCAAGTTTTGGAACAATATCTCTTCCCATGAGTACAATGGGGATGGAGAGCATTACTAGGTTTTATTGGCATAGATAGAATTTATTTTCTCCTGGGACATGTTCGGAGGTCCTTCCCCAGAATTTTTTCCCCTTTTACGATTCTTGCTCGAGGTGGAAGCAAAAATCGATTCGGACTCTTGGTCCATTTACTTATCTCGATCAAGTGAACCAATACCAGATTGGAAAGGCAGAACCAGGGTCTGGGCTGATTCCAAGGAAATGAAATGCCAAGGCTCGATCTTTCATTAACGAGCAATACGACATATAATTTGACGCCGAAAGAGATCTGTCTGAGTTTCTATTTCGGCTCTGAATCGGCCACCAATTACCTCAATGAAGGCCCCAGAACGTATTGGCAAGCTCCTTTTCAAGGACTTGCAATCGAGTACATACATGTACAGTACCTATGCCCCATGGGTCCCCACCACTTCCCACATGAATCTAAGTCACCCACTTTTGAGGCTAGAGCCAAGAAGGAAGTTGACAAGAAGCAATGCTCTTCAAGGATTGGGCAAGGCGAGAGGAGAGGGGGAAATTGGAACCTTTTTCGACAACACGGGCGACAAAGACAGTGATCTTGGATGCCCTTGTCTGTGGGTACTATCTTCTTCCTTTTAGTCTCCCCCATTGCCAACTTATTGTCATGGTACTGAGGCTTTGGTTCCAATCTCTACCTAGCTAGCTTGAGGGCATTTGACGTCTTAACATGCGATTCTAACCTGCTTTAGGATGCATTTGTAACAGTCCAACTTGACATTCTACGGGCTCGTGCGTCGTTTGTACAATACTGTTCCCTTCTCTTGTTCTAGTGTTAAGCATAAAGGGGACGACAGATCATGAACACAACCTGGTCCATTTGTACTTACCTCGTTCGCGAGTCCATGGTATCTGGTGGTCGTCTGGGAGCCACACTCATTCTCAATGGGCAAGCATCTGGAGTGATTCGACCACGTCCATCTCCCATAGACCCCCCTCCACGTCCATCGGATTTGATACTACATTTGGTCAGAATGACAGAGGCCAACCAAACGTTATCGCCGGTGAAGAATCTAGTGCAAAGATTTGGATTAGTCACCCGCCATGATATGGGCACTCTCAAATAGGATGTCAGAATAGCCATTGTTTTGCATTTGTTTTCGGTTAGCAGCACCTGTAGTGCTTTGAATGCCTTCTTTCAAGCGGAATTAATGAATACAGGGGAAGGGAACATTGGGGGAAAGGAAAGGAAGGATACCAAAAAGGAAAAGGCAGTTCCTGAGGAAACGGCTGACCCTTTTAGGAGCAGAGAGTTGGTTCCTCCTGCCTTTCATTCCTAGTGTTTGTGATTGAATGGTCGAAACGATCCTTGTCAAATTCATGATGGACTTGAGCCTCTTTCCAATTTCTCAAGGTATAATACGTACAATTCGGGTAGAAGGTATGGTGCAATCATTTAACCTTTTAAAAAGGGAGAAAACTTGCTGCTCTATTGTTTTTACACTCGTATGCAACAAGACTTTCGTGCTCCCAATTCATTACATTCGCATGATTTCGAAATAATTTGGGTACGTTTCGGCCACATTTGCTTGAATCAAAAGAAATTTTCCGTCCAAATTCTATGCAAAGCCATTTTTTACCAAAGATAAATGGTTTTACTTAAATTGCAATCAAATCTCCTTGCCAAGTTTTTCCTAAGTAGTGTTTCTAAAACAAAACAAATTGAAAGGAGCCAGAGGGTGTTTCTCGAAAATCTGATTTTGCCATGTGGAAGGGTAAGACTTAAAACAAACAAAATTGTTGGCCTGAGTGCATTTTCTAGACATAATTATCTTGCTTGAATTGTCCAGCAGATAAAAATTCTAGCAACATCAAATGATGCTGGTAAATTTTAAGGGAAGAAGAGCACCGAACAAAAAAAGTTATTTTGAAGTTCGGAGTAACCCAGGCGTAAACCTCAGGGCTCTTTTTCCATTCCGTGTACATAGAAAATGACGGTACGGGCATAAAGGCCCATAAATAGTTTTTGTATGCCTGTTCACAAGGTGCTGCGTCCGGAAAGGATTGTTCTCCTACCACGAAAAGTCCATTCTCCCTTACTTGTAAGTTTGAGGCTTCTCCACGGAGTCATAGAGGAAAAGTTTCTGGTGGTTGTGCTTCTCGGGAAATAGGTGGATGATATTGGGTTCCAGCTGATAGTCCACGTCTGTCCGTAGCCAAGTGGAACATTGCAAGGGAGAAGACGACGACGAGGACGACGACGAACTTGACGAGGACGACGAAGAAGAAGAAGAAGACGAGGACGAGATTGAGGACAAGCTCTGAAAAAGGAAAAAGAGGGACGACATCAAACCAGTTCGGCATAAATATTGCATAAACAAGGATAGCAGAAGATTGAGAACCCTTTCAGATAGAATCCAACTCGCCTCACGACATGCGGGGTTTTCGAGCGTGCTTTTAGAGAAAAATTGGCATTTTCTGTTCTGAAGGTGCGCCGTACTTCGTCGTTGGAACATGGCCCCTGGAATATGTCAACAGCTCATGATCTTGCTATGTCTATTCGATTTGGTCGGCCTCTTTGGCTAGGGTTCTCCGGGGCAAAATAACGAGACAAGTTTTCCCATTAATCTGTAATAACATTGTCTCCACCGTGTTTGGAACAAGAGTGCCGGAAAGAGATTCTCATTACAGCTCGCTATCGGGCTGGAGATCCAGATAAAACCATCTTCGGGTACAACGAGACTAGTTTGTGGCTTTACTGCCAAGGAACATTCATGAAAGACGGTCGTTGGTGGTGTCTATCGAGGATGTGGAAGCTGGATAGCCTTTCCTCCCATGTCTCTCTCACGAATTGTGGGCTTCGTGAGTGGAATAAGGGGGTAAATTCGTGGATTACTCGGAAAAACCATAATTCTAGTGATACTCTACTTAAAGCCTTTTCCAATGGCCCCAATGGCAAGCACAAATACCTACAAACTCGCACGTCCGAACGTGAGATTCAAGGAATGGTAAAGAGGCCAATGTTGCGGGGACCGAACATCTACCTAATTTGAGATATCGCTTTCACACTGTACCCGCATCTCCCTTGGCTGCAAACCTACCAAAATGCATCCACATGATTCCATCTTACCAGAATCGATCTCTAGCTACTTCTACTTTTACAGTTTAGGGGCTCCAATATTGTCGTGTTCTCTTTTTGCTTTTATGTTTGCGTGGTGGTTATTGTCTGATCCTGGTCCTAATGACGAGAGTCCATTTGGAACTCAGAAATCTGGTTGTCGCTTCGTGCATTTGCGATTCCACCCGATTGTAGGAAAAGTGTCTTGCCCTACGTTACGTAGTTATTGTTCCCCCTCCCAACTTTTGTGGTCTACGAAGGTCCTGCCTCGCTACTGAACAGTCCCTGAGGCTCAATGTGGATTCAGTGGCCTTTGTCGTCTGCAATCACATTCTACTTCCTTCCTCTTTGCATGCAACCACACCTTTCCATGTTGTCCTTGTTGTTCCCACTCTCACCAATGAGGCATTCGGCATTAGTAACGGCTTAATTTGATTTCTAGAAATGCAGTTTGACACGCGAATAAGATAATTACTCAAGTCGTCTCCAAGTCAGCGAAAAGGGATTCATTATAGGAGAACCATCCAGATTTCGTGCCTAATATTAGAAGCTTCTCTTGGTTGTCATCGAGAACCCCAATGATTGATTCTCCACGGACAGAGACAATACCATCGCTTTCTATAAAAAAAAAGGGGCTGAAAGGGGAAGAGGCAAGTTTCCAGGGCTGTCAGATATTGTGCTGGAGGCCCGGGCTCTCAGCATATCGGAAAACGGTGCTCGTTCATGTGCAAGTAAGTGTGCGAGTGTGCCCAGAGTGATGAAAAAACTAGGGCTCAAAAGCTGATCAAGGCAACGAATCGATGTCACGACCCAATGAGGAGAAGTAAGGATGGTTAGCATCTCGGTGTCTACTGTACATAGAATATGAAAGAGAGTCTTTGGCAGCCTTGACAACATGTGGGACAGGACGACAAGGGAGTGTGTGGGTGTTTTGCCATTGAGCGAGCACATATTCTGAATTCCTTCGCCATTCATAGCCTTCGTCCGCTTAATTAATTGGTCCATTTAAGCCCCCTAATGGTTTAAAGCGGTGCTCGTCTGTAAAGCTCAGGGGATCCTGACATTTCTTGATCGCTGATGGATGGTAAGTGGTAATATATTCAAACTACAGTACACATCTCCCTAAATTGGGTGGACAAACTTCCTTTGCGAGAGAGGAGACGATCTCTGCCAGAATCTCCTTCATTGCTAATTCAATACTTAGTACATAGGGTCTACTCACGTCTTGTGGGTATCCGTAGTAGTTTCTTTCGATTTTCTTGACATAGGCCAACATGAACCAATCTCCAGGCAGAGGACTTGGCACATGGAGCGTGTGGATTCCGTTCTCAGGATTGAAGGTGATGTTATACGGAATGGACAGAGGCTTCATTGCCGACGGGTATCGACCTTGGTCGGCATTGACCACTGGGTAACCACCCGATTGAAGATGTCTAGGGAGAGACGGAAGGCACAAAAAGACCGATAATTTTCATCATGGCTGACTCGCATGCGACCTTAACGAACAAGCAAGATAGACAAGGGAAAGCGCAATTCTATTTCCAAGAAGGGACTGTATTCGGTTAAAATATTTGGGATTTGCTAGACATGGATAGATCGAGCGGTTGGTCTTGTTCCATTTCCAGCTCCAAGCAATTTGGATCATAAGGGTTAGGTTCGATTTCGGATAAATCTTGGAATTGACTCTCATTGAAACGGGCCCGCTTAATGCCAAAGAACTGGTTCTTTGAAGGCTCTGAGGGACCTGGAGTGGATGAAGCGTTCATTCCATCACCGAAACCCATATGAGGTTTCTCGATCGTCTTTCTCGATCTGCCATACAAAGTGGTGATAGTCGTTGTAGTAGATGAAAAGGAACTGGGGCTTGAAAGCCTTTTTTCTCCTTTCCACTCCTCCCCCAGGACAGAGTTTTGTTGAGCAAGTTTTTCGCAAATCTCACGAGATCTGAATCTTCGACTCTCTTGGAATTCAATATCTCTGATGAGCCTTCGAATTTCCAGCCATTCCATCTCCAAACTTCGTTCGATGAATTCGATTCGGAGAGCGTTCAGTGTCCTGGACATTTGTTCGCATGTGGCATCCAGCCGATCGTCATCAGGTTGGTCCTCCCTTGGGTCTTGATTAGGCCTGGAATGGTTTTGTGGTGGCCAGATTCCTGATTCTGACTCGGAAGATTGTTGCTCTTCAAGATTGGCTTCGGCTTCGTTGTCGGATGAAGAGTGGCTTTGAAATTGGCCTTGAAACGAGAGCTTCTGGTCGAACTCCAATTGAAAGTCAGTCAGAAACGAAGGGCTCCAGTCCGCGTTTGATAACGCATGACTGCCGTTCATCGAATTCGACTCGCTTTCCTCCATCAGAGATGAACACGATTCTCAAGAACGGAAGTGAGAGCAATCGGGATCCAAAATCGCAAAGGAGATGGTTAAAGTGAAATGTGTTTTTATAAAAGTGATTGTTAAACGGACATCAATGGGGTTAGATCTTTGGATGGTTCAGAGAGCTGTTGTGTTGAATGATTGTAAAATTGATGATTTGAAAAAGTGCTAAGAAACTTACATGGTAACCATGCCTGGACGACATGCCATGCTGTAGTTGGTCTTAAAAGTCCACACGGCCTCTCTTGTGTCCATAGGCACTTCAAAGTGGAACAGTTGGCCATCGCGATAGGAGCGAAATTCAAAAATCTTTCGCTCTGTCACTGTCTCCCTTCGGATATGTTGAGTGTCAGGAATCCTGGCATTGCGACTCAAACCTTAAAACAAGGAAATGAACTGAATTAATATCAGAGGCTCAACAAGACAAAGACGTCTCATTAGGGTGGTTCTTGAGTGAATGCACGAGAGTTGAGCCCGAAGAATTGAATAGAACTCGTTTTTCATACTTTCTTTTTTGACACCTCAGTCATTTGTTAGCGCTCCTGTTGAGAAGTGGTCCATCGAACGGTTCCAACTTTTCTTTTCAATGCAATTCCCCGTCTTTTCTCTTGTTCTTTAAGATGTGGCAGTCGAAAAAGAAGAGACGCTGTTCATGCCACCACACTTTTGAAGGAGGAGGAGGAGGAGGTAGACAAGGCTTCATGTTGTTATAAAGGAAAACCAGTCTTGGCACTTGGTTCCGCTCCCATTTCGACTTTTCTTTCCTTTCCCTACTTCGCCTGAGTATACAAAATATCCGCTCCAAGAAGACGGTTTGAAGGCTTTGCCAGGTTTCGACATAAATGAGAAAAATAACACTCGAAAGTTTTTCACCGGTTGGATGTAACAACATTTCGATTTGGTTTGCCACACGAAAAAACCCTCAAAATGAGGACTTGAGCCCAATTTGACTTGAAACTTTTATGACCTTTCCAGAAACTTGAGATGGTCTGCATTTCAATGGCTTATGGCTTTGTGACTTCCTATTGGTGTCGTCTTGACAACAAAGCCTCCCTCGCTCTCTTTGTTTGCCCGATCTCAAACTTCTTCTTGGAGCCATTCCTCACCGTTCAAAGATGGCCGAAAAGACGGTGTTTGTGGCGTTTAGTTTGACAGAATGGGCCCTTTACACACACTAAATTGGTTTTGGCAATATGGAGCTCATAGTAACAGAACACCGACCAAATACAAAACAATTGAATGCTTTACTATTTTAGACAGGGAAGGGACGTACAAGTTCTCATATTAAAGAAAACACATTTCTACGTATGTTCTGTGCATACTATGTAACTAGTTGTGCTTGCTTGCTTTCTTGCTTGGCAGAACAGAAAGTCATTGTTGAAAGGAAGTTGGGCAATGGAAGGAACCACGACAATAGAGACTTGAATTTGTTCCAAGCCATTCTCCATGAAATGTGGAAATCGGAACAATTTGTGCCGCGGTGAGAAGCATAAAAGTGTGTTGGGTTGCAAGGAGGAAATGTCATATAAATGGGGACAAAAAGAGGCAAGGCCAATATGAAATGGATTTTCGCTCGCATTATCCTTAAAGATCCTTTTGTAGATTCCGTGACGCGTCATATTTTATGCACCAGACTGTGAAAGAGAGTGCAATGTATGATTGGGAAGAATGTGTCGAAAATATATAGTGGAATAAAGTTTCATCTCCTGGAACAACCCTGGGATTGGTAGATTGAAACCGTCAGATGGGAGCACCTTCGGCAAGGAAATTCATCTGACTTGAGGTAAACTTTCGTCGAAGTTTGAACCCTCCAAACTCAGGTGCATGCTGCAGGAAAGGTATACGCGATAGTACTCAATGTTCCACGAGCTTCGTTCCAGGAAGAGTGCCAAATCATTGTTCGTCGATCCACTTCTAGGATGGAAGGTAGGCTACGAACATCCGTCCGCCTGTCAACTTCTTTGAAAGATCACTCGAAATGGTCTTTGACACGCACGAACCTCAACCACCCTTCAAGACCAGAAGAATAGGGAAAAGGGCTCAATTTGCCGAGAAGACTCACGATCATTAGGAATCAAGTATTCCACAAATTAACACCATCGGTCATAGAAAAAGCATGTTCTCCTGGTCGTCATTTTGGCACTCGGGAAGGTAAGAAGGTATTAGGTTCAATAGGTACCACGAGGAGAATTGAGGTCACCGAAGAAAGAGACGAAGAAAAATAACTCAGGGCCCTCCATGACCCAAAGGGGTTCTGAATTTCTTGCCAGTCTCTAGGAATGATTTGGCAGAAAGTTTTCGTTTCGCCTGACTTGGCGAATGCAAATGCTCTTATAAAATCCCTAAAAACTTTTCGTATTCCCTCGATTTTTGATCAAAGCTCGTTTTCTCTTCAGACAAGTCTTAAACCTTTCCAATACAGTACGTCTCAATAAGTATCAATGTCCTTAAAAGATCAAACTGGTGCAAAGCAGTTTTTTTGTCAGCTTTAAAACCAAACCTCATCAGATTAAGAGATTTGAATTCGCTTCCAGTGGCAGGATATCTGATTTTTATACGCTCAAACGAACCTCCAACAATAACCTATCCTCCACATGAATGAATGCCTTCACTGGCTTGTGACCTAATCAAAAAGTTGGTCCAAATTTGGATCACGCCTCCTCTCGCAAACCACGATGGACGTAAAGTTAAGGAGGAAGGAGCTCAATCTCCCGAAGTCGACACCCGTCCATAAAAAGCAAGAGCATTCCCAGTTTAAAGCCAGGTAAGTCTGTTCCAAACTCAATCTCGGCTTGTGACGGCCCAATCTCGGGGAATTGCCATGACCAAGTTTTTTTGGCCTCTCTCATCAACACTGGGGTTAGAGTCCAAAGCGAACTTTGTTGAGCTCCAAAAGTGTTTTTTGAGTGTTTTGTGTTGCCTCTTTCAAAACAGCACGAACTACTGAGCTTCCTCGTTACATTCATGCCGCAAAAAGTTCGGGGCTACATTCTCTGGCAAATAAGGAAAGTATGGTAGGCAGCGGGATCAATATTTTAGCTCTCTCTTTTTCTGAACATTTTCGAGAGGGTTCCAATAAAGAGTTAGGTCTCATGAATTTTGATTTGAGAGGGCTTTTGCCATACTGAAACTAAAAAAAATGGGAACGAGGAGTGAGAGAGCGAGAGCTCTTATTAAAGAAGGGTTGTTTCAAAAGACCAAAAGAAGGCTTTGGGCCTGGATTCATACGCATGCTAAGATGGTATGAAGTGAAGATTTTCCTCATCTTTTAGAAATGTCGCTTCTCAAATGTACGTTTAGGAGTGGGTTTATGCATCAAAAAGAGCATGATGAAGAGTCGACAAGTCTCATAGGGTACAAACCCACTTCTCTAAAAGATTGAGCACAAAAGTCAGAAAAAAGATTGGGATAATTTATGACCTCCTCACTATAAGATTCATAAAAGGAGCTTGAAGTCGAAGGACGTCTTGGAACCTTCAACCAATTTAGAAGACTTTTTTTTGGGGGGGGGGAGGGGGGGATCTCGACCGTCCTAGCAAAATAAATTGGATCCTTCTGATGGGCAAATGCAGAGTATTCCGAAACATCAGAGACTTTGCCTTGTTTGAATCGTAGCTTTTGGTTGGAGCATTGACCCGGTCTGTTTTTGCAGCACTCTTCGCAACTTTAGTGTTACATCCGTGTTACAGTCTCTAAACGCTCGATTGATCCCATTGAAAAGGTTCCTTTCTGCTCCCAAATTGACTAGGCACACTGGTGAAGTCAGGTTGAGTTATTGTGACGTGAGCTTGGACCTCTGAAGCCCTGGACACGCTATCGACATAACCGTAGCAATATGTCCTTCAATAGGCAAACAATCAATATGGCTTTCTCATTGGCTCCTTCGATCGCTTGACAATGACTTGTGTCAAGAATATATTTGTGCATTTGTAGTTGGGGGAGGACTGCGAGACCTATTCCAGAGTTTCCATTCTAGGCAAAATACCATGGCGGATCCTCCAGTACGTGTTCCGTCCATATACTCATGCATACATTCGTAACATAACCATCCATTCATAGGGCATTGGTTCACAAGGGGTGGTGAAGCCAAATGAGACTGGCTGACGATAAGAAGAACATCAACATCTTCCAATAGGAAGATGAGATGAGGGGAGAAGGGACAGCAGGAGGAAGAAAGGAGGAGGGGAAGACAAGACCCAAACAAGAAGACTATCGGAGGTGCCAGGGCTTAAAAGTCCCTTTTGGTTGTTTTCCTTACTACACACACTCAGCCAATCTGTGTTCACATTTCTTTCCCTCATCAGTCAGTCAATAGAGTGACTAACGGAGTCGTATTCAATCGTGAATGTACTCGTGGAAGATATGTAACTCGCAGCTTTGGTCGCTCTCATTCACTACTTTGAGACTGGAATCTGTTACCCGACGGGAGACTGACTGCACTCTCTCTCTCCATCCCCGAGGCAGCAAGCTTTTAGCAAAAAATGAGTCTCTTTTGTCATGTCAACACGAAATGCCTTCCTTCTTGGCGAAGTGATGATTTAAAGAGTGGTTAAGTTATCGCCCTTGTGAGATTGCTGTTCCTTCTTTATATCAGGTGAAAGTCAGGAGCTGATTTTCTTGCACTTGTTACGTCTGTCCATTCCTCCCACATTTGTTGTCTCTTTAATCAAATGAACTTCTGGTCCAAGTCGGACAATGGTCCCATAAATTGTCGCCAACACATAATTCTCTCTTTTCAGGCAATGAGTTCCGTGTGAGCTTCCTCACATGGTGGTCAAGCCTCCTCGGAGAAATAGAAAAAAATGTCTCTTTTCTTCCTTCCTTTCCTTTCTCTTTCTCTTTCTTTCTCCTCTCCACCACAGCTTCCGTCATTTGCCATCTTCTTATTCCCGTGTGTTCCACTTCGTCATCATCTAGATCGTGTTCCTTTTTGTGCTCTGGACCAAAGTTCTTACGTATGAAGACCGGGAATGGATCGCACTAGTAAGTAGTGGAGGGGGAAGGAAGTCATCAAGAAGGAAATCGGTAAACAGATGCAATCAGGTCATTTCCACTACTGCCTGCCTCTTTACCTACCAAGTACCCACCCACCTTCCTTCCACATACCTTAGTTGTACTAGTGCTTTGCATCTGGAGGAGATCCATTCGTTTGTGATCAGCAATGCCGGCTAATGTCTGTGATGGGATGAATTGTGAGGGAACAATGGACGCTTACTCCTATCTATGCACGAAATGCATGCCTGCCTCATATGCATATTTCTCGTTAGAGTGTGCACCTGAGTTGGCAGATATATTTCGATGATTTTCAAGATTACCAACTCCATCATATAAAACTTTCTTCTGTCATCTAGATTTCCTCCTTGACAAAATTTTCGAGGGACCAATGAGAAAGGCCGACGACGATGGCGAAAGGAATGATTTTTATTTTCTTCAGTTAGCTTGCGCAACCATTTTCTTTGGCTTCGTCATAAGACCATAACATTTTATTGTTAGTATTCTTCTTTCCCCACTTGATTCACTCAAACTATACTACCACCAAGAGGAAAAGATCCAATTCCGAGCCAGAAGAAGGAGACGAAAAAAGCCGTCTTGAGAACAAGAGAGTCCCTTCTAAAAACTTTGCCTGTTCCTTCCACAAACTCCATCATGTTCATCGCATCTCACACCAGACTAACTTCCTCCACTTTCCTTCAAATCATTTAGAAATGAGAGGAGTGAAATTCTAGGCCCTCTTTATGTCTCTGCTTTTTTTTTGCAAAATAGAGGAGGAAAACGAGTCTGTCAAAAAGACCTTCATTGATTCCCATCACATGAACTGACTTCAAACACGAGCTCGAATGGGCGAATTTAATGTTGATGTCGCATAGCTTTGGGCACAACATTCAGAATGCATGGCAAGTATTCTAATAAGTCACGGAACGGACCCTTTTGAATGAGAGCGATTGACGTCTTTAGGCCAAGTTTTAGAATGTCTCTCGTATTCATTTTCTCCGTCACAAGAGCTTATTGAAACGCCAGAACGGAATCATAGGTCTCTGCGTTTAAGCTTCAGTGAACTGACTTGCCATGGCCATGTACATAATTCATCTCTCTTGGGAGGGAAGGAAGCTCTCTGCTTTGGTGCAGCAACGGGAAATGCCATCCATGGCCTTGATATGCCATTAAGACGACAAGCTCAGCTAACATTGCAAGGACGCCCGATCTACAACATTTCCTGTGCCTTCAGCTTTGGTTACACCATAAGATGCGAACTATCATTGTTCTGCTTGGATCAGGAGAGCAGAAAAAGAAGCACGGAGAGGAACACGAGGAAGATGATGAAATTGAGGCCGTCATGTGAACGAGCCCCCTTGAATGTTTCGAACCAATGGTACAACCCTTTGTCGAGGTGTCTGTTTTTGACAGCCTTGACAGTCAACAAAACTCCGAGTAGTTAGTGGCCACCAACAGCTGAGAATGGAAGTCCATCTTTTGAATAGAGAAAAGTAAGAGTTGGGCACTTGAGGATTAAAAGCAGTACCAGGAATTAAAATGGAACGGGATTAATTGACATTTACCTTCGAATTTGGAACAGTTTTGGCGTCTAAAAATACGTGCATTATTTGATAAGGGGAGAACGCTCCGTCCTCTAACCTTTTCGAAACCATCGTAAAGAGGGAAATGTAACGCTTTGGCTTCGTTTTTTCAGCCCTCGGTTATGGCATTTCGATAATGGAATGCGATTTGGCTGCGGCCCCGTCTTGGTCCAGTAATTGGCGCCCCTTTGGAACACTTGAACTTCTCACGAAATGTTTTGGCAGGTCTCCATGACTGCAGTTTAGCAGCAGCACGAAAGTTGTTTTAGGAGAGTTATTCTTGTTGTTTTGAATCAAGTCCGAGCTAAGCAAACTAGTACGGATAGTCGAAGCCAACACCTACGTAGTTACAATCTTGATCATTTTAGCGAGGCCTGGCAAATGTGTGTATCTCGGATAAAATCCAAATTCTTTCCAAGAATCTTGAAAGAGAAAATGAATGGTACTTCCCTTGGGAAGTAAAAGAAAAAGGAGACGAAAGCACCAAATGGAATGGAGAACGGATCTGAGAACAACTAGATTTGGAACGAAAAAGGGGAGTTGAAAAAGGGGGATGGTAAGCAAACAAAGTGAGGGTTTAACATCAACAAACGACAAACAGCCCACTGAGTCAACTTCAAAATGTAGCTGAATGAAAGCGAGTGAAAATGGGGAGTTCCTGGAATATTTATTCTCCTCCCGCTCGAGCGACAATCATCGACATTAATGAGAGACTTTGGGGAAGTTTGCTGCCGTTTTAGACACTTCGAGGCCGTTCTTGCTAGCTCATCAACATTTTAATTGGAGGACCCAGCTAGATTAGCTCGAAAGAATGGGAAAGATTGAATTTGTTTGTTCCCTCTTTAAGCCTGGAAAGATGAGACTAGGCTGAGAAAGAAAGCTGTGGATCCTTCTCGGACCACCCGTTCCTTGGTGCAGTGAACTGGTTGCTTATGTGTGCCCTTCCACTAATTCCTCTTCCTAGACTTCTCTCACTTTCTTTCGTCTTCCAGCTGTTTAGGATCCTCATTTTCTCTTCGCTGTGGAGAACGAACGAGATGGCAAGTGGGTCAAATTATTTGGGAGGGGGTTGAGCTCATCTGCGGAAAAATCCAGCCCACTACACCAACGGGCATCTTCTTCAACAAAAGGATCCTAATTAAAAGCTGAATTAAGTCTTGAAAATTGGACACCCTTCAGTGAGTAAGAAAGATTCGTGAAACGGAAAATTCAGTTTTACCTTAAAAGAAAAAAAATTCACTATGCAAAGGCTAATAATCATTTTAACATGATTTCTTTAAGGAATTTGCAATAACTTAAAGTTCAAGAATTAAGTCAAAGTTCATGACAAAGAAGGGATCTGAGGCTAGTTTTTAGATGCAAAGAACGATCTCAAGATCGTATTGCGACTTGGTAAGCTGGTTAGTAAGTACGATCTTAAGGTCGTCCTTTGCGTCTAAAAACTAGCCTCTGGAATGTCATAACTTTGAGGCCAAAAACCATCAAATATTCCCGGTCAGTCCACAAAGTACACTCAAGTTTGAGTTTCTTACCAAACCCTTTATCTAATATCTTGTTGTGCAAAAGACTCCTGAATGGGATCTAAGGTAACTACAACGGTCAATGGATTGTAAAAAAGCTACTAGCATCTCCGTGTTTGGTGAAAGGCAAGCAAATGTGACGGTAAACTGTGGTGGTCAGTAATTTATCTCTTCTTTGTGGTAGATTTCCCGGCCTTAGTTCTTCTCAGTTTGCGGGAGAACTTTACATTCTTACGAAGGAGGAGACGGGAGCAAGGGATTGCAATTCTTGGAACATTTTTTTGCTAAGTTGGAAAGAATACACCCATTCCAATCTGCCATCGAGGCTACTTTATGTGAGAGTGGAACGTGGATGGACGGAGTCCATGTTGTTTCCTCGGGATCTAAGGAACTATTATGTCGTTAAAGGCAAGTTCAAGCGCAAGGGAGCAAGTCGGCTCAGGAATCGGCTGTAGCACAAGGAGGCTCTTCCCCATTATGACCCGCATAAAGATCTGGAACAGCGCCTGCTCCAGCATACTGTTTTACATTGGACACTGAGCTTTGGACTCATAACGAGGTTTAATAATAAGTTGAACAAATCTTTAACAAAGGAAAAGACCAGATATCTAGAACAACAGTTGCTAAGATAAAAAGAATATTCGAGCAGAAGACCCATATGCCTTTTTAGCTCCGTTTATCAAAGATTTTCGCAACCAAATTTACTTGTCGTAGCAGGTGCTCTGCTAATTTGGTTCTCTACGGCTCTTTTCCATGTAAATGGTCTTCTTCTTTTCTTTTGAGATTTCGTGCTATGACAAAAATAGGGCCAAATGCAGACCCATAAGATTGTTGAAAAGTAGAATCTCAAAGTACCTGTTTAGCTTCAGGCACAAATGGGAAGTCTCTTCCTAGTGACATAGGAAAATCGAGAACGCCGAGGAACAGCATGAAGGGAAGACTTTTTGTGTTCTTGCTAAGGGGATAATGCTAACGGCATCTGCATGGAATGCCCTTAAGGGCACCAGATAATGCAAGTGCACATAAAAAACAGACTACCGTGAAATCTATTAATGTGTTTCGTAGACAGATCGATCTGAAGAATAGCAAGAATTATAGTTGAAACGAACGAGAATGGGTGAATATATTTGAGACTCTTCTTGCTTTCAGATGTGGCCCCAATGTATTTGTGAACTCGGGCAATATAGAACATAAAGAGGTGTCGCTTTGAGAGAGTATGGTTCTTACCGTTAACACCGGGGACGACGTTACTGACGAGCACAAAGAAGTTGTCGTCGAAGAAAAGAAGCACTGCCAAAAGGAGGAAAAAGTTTCCTATCCTGTTCGTTTGTTTCATCTCCATCGTGTTCATCTTGGTGATGCCAGTTGTGAGATATCTCGATTTTTTCCTCTCTGGCCTCACATCTGAAGACGATCGCGCTGTTGTTGCCGTTGTTGTTGTTGAGTTGAAGTGGCAGCTGTAGCCTTGTCAAGGCCGACAACAACTAAGTTTTCCATACTAGAGACTGTATTGGAGAAGGTGGAACAGGAAGCACAATGTTCCATTTTTCAAACGTCGGACAACAACATGGGCTGATCCAATTTAAAGCTGAAATTCATCCAAAGCACCATGACGCTTGCTGTCACGAACGAGAGAGGAAGTAAATGGATTTCATCCGTACATGTGACAAGATAGACTCAGGCCCGGCTGGATACGTGGGATGAAACTTTTTGCGAAACTTGACTTCGTATCATTCGATTCTGGCACATGCTAGTAGCTTCAAAGAAGTTCGCTTTAAGAGGACACTCTCTTTGGAGTCCATTGTTTACTTCCGTTGGTGTGATTAGGATTCACTTCTAAGGCTACCAATGTCATTTTTTATTTTGTGGTTGAACGTAGCAACTCTCATGGCATGGTTTTCTCACTATTTTTCTGCCAAATTCAATGGCTCACTATTGCCTTATAATTCACAAGACCACAACTTTTCAGAGAGATAGAGCCACTTGGAGGGTGCAAAAGTATTCTTGAAAGCTGTTTTAATATTGATTTATGCCTCGAGGGACCATTCATGTGAAGAGGAAACTTCCTACAAAGACCACACAAGCACTAGGAAGAAGTGCATTCCAAACTCTTTTGGAACCAGCAAGCTGTATCACAAATAGCATTCTTTTTGACCTTTGCTAGATGGTGCGGTATTTCAATTTTTCTAAAGTGAGCAAACTGTCGCACTTTTATTGCCAGTCACGAAATCTTCAGTACCAAAAAGATCTCTCTCTCTCTTGTCTTCTCTCTTCTCTCGCACCCACTCGCTCACAATTCCTCACTAACAACACCAACAACTTGAAAAAGATGAGAAACTAGACGAAGACGCGGTGGTGAGGATGGAGGTGACTTGAGAAGCAGAGGCTGAAATTGAGGTTGCTGCTGAGGTCGGCAATGGGTGGGTGCTTGGCTGGGAGGCTCCGCTCACTCCTTGACGGTCAACTGAAGAAATCCTTTGGAACAGCGGCTCCATACTCGCACCCTCTTCCACTGCGTCTCACGCCAAGAAAAAGTGAGAGCCAAGGGCGAAGAAGGAACGAAGGCTGTGAGTGATTTGGTCTTCTCAAGCAAGCCCTCTCACTTTATCCTTCCTCCGGCGAAAGAGTTTCTTTCCCAAGTCTCCGAGTACGACACTTGCACTCACGGCCCTACGGTGGTCGTTAAGTTGAAAGTAGTTTTACCACCAAGGACCTGGACCGAGTTTGGGTGAGAGATTGTGTCCACTGCACCCAGTGTGGAACGGATTGGAACCACCATCCTATACCGTCTGTTGTCCTTTGGCCGACAAAGGCAGGCCAAGGATGGCGAAACAGGCAAGAGAGGGAGAGCTAGGCATGGTATACAGTAGAGAGAGGCCAAGCCGATCCACTTTGGACGTGGTCCCAATGGAACTCAAAAGAGAAAGACTCAGAGGAATGGAACAGAAGAGGGAGCGGACATGCCTACCCATACCGGTGAAAGCGGAAGGAAGAGGAGGAGGAGAGGGAAGGTCTGGACAATATTGGTCGAAAACTCGAGGACGATTTGGTAGGGGCCGGCCGGTCGCCCCCAATTTGTTTCCCGGTCTCGAGAGGCTCTTTGCCGTCATTTATTTGACGACCGTCACGCAAAAGTCTGGAAAGTAGATGGAGGTATATGCCCGCAAGAGCTTTGTATGCTCATCACGAAACTTGCTTTGTCATCAATTTCAGGATCATCAAAACGAGTCGACACCTAACTAGCACGGAATATTTTGTCGTGGATATGCATTACTTTGCAATTCGCTTTATTTCCAAAAAGGTTTAACAATTAATGGTTTTTAGTACTTTATGCACTGTTGACTCTAGATTCTTAATGGGTACGTCAAGATAGAAAAATAGCTTACCCATAATCAGAGAGAGAGAACAATTAAAATGATGTAATTTCAATTACAAAATGTAATTGTATTTCATTACATTTTTGAGCGAAATTTTTGCTTTTCAGGTTGATTACATTTTAGGGCATGTACACTTTTGATTGGCCAATTTTCAATTACAAATGATCAACTACATTAAAAGTTCTTGCTCATACTGAGCGTTTCAAAAATTTTGCCGTTTTTTAATCAACAGTAAAATTGCATTTACTTTATGATTACCACAAAGGAGCATGCATCAACATCTAAGTTAATATGATTTGTTCTTAACCTATCAAACAATCATTTGCATCTTCTTTAGTCTTTATGTCTTCCTTATGTCTATGCACCCGTAACGTACAAGTAACTACGTAACTACACTATGTGAATTTATAACCAACCCCAGTTGATATCAAACCGATTCTAATCGTGATCATGGCTGATTAGATCCATTCCTATCGAAAGTGTCGTTTCAAAGCCTAATAATTGAACGAATGAGTGACTTAGTTCCGTTACTTAATTATTTTGCGGAAAATCCATTGTTAATCTGAAAGTTGAAGGTTCATTAGAGTGTGTCAAAATGGTGTAGTCAAAGATTCCAAACATTTTAAGGTGCTTTACAAAAAGTGAAAACGTCCCTTGGATTTTAAAACCACAATGGAAAGCAACCTATAGGATGTTGACAACTTTTGGACAGCTTTTGGAGGCAAAGAAAAACAATTTTAGCGCATAAAAACGTCTAAAAAGTGGGAACCTCAGTTGTTTGAGAAATGTGGACAAACATTTTTATGCTGTTCTGATCATTTACTTAATGAAGGCTTGTACTTTCATTTCTTTTTGCCCCTGTGTAAAGTCAGAGAGTGTTGAAAAGCCACCAAATCGGTGTGTATTTAGAGATTTTCTCATCATTTTGGACTCTTTTTTCCCACAAATCGTTCCAAATGTGAAATCAATTCACGGACAAACTTTTTCCTTGATGGTCAGAATTAGGTTACAAAACATAATCTTGCAAAATATGAAAGGTTAAGTATTAGGATTGCTTCAATCGTTCAAGCGCATTTAGAACAAAGGGTTTCGGGACATCTTCATTTTGAGGTGTGACAAAATCAATCTCAATCATGTTGTTAAAAAATATTTTAGGCCCTATTAACTGTTATGTTGAAATCAATTGCCAATTCTGTGAAAGTATCACATAGATGTCCAAAAGATTTAGAGGTTGTGTCGCTTGTACGCGACATTTGCCTTTATTTGATTCTATCGAGAATTCTAATCCAAGCGTCAAAATCCGTCACTAAACTTCAGATGGAGGCAAAACAAGGGCACAGTCATTTGACTTTAGGGCTATCCTTGTCTTTAATTTGTTGCCAAATCTTCATATTTCGAAGAAATTGGAGTTCTTAAAATCATCCAGTTATGCTGCATGATCATAAAATAAGGCCAAATATTTTGAATAAACACCCAGAGTTGTTTATTCTTTTGGGTGTGGAAAATTATCGCTTTTCTTTTTGATTGAAATTCAACGTTACTCCCCAAACAACATTACTCTGACGGACAAAAAAGAAACGTTTCTTTAAATGGCTCCATAATTTGATGTTCGCTTTTTACCTTCGTCTGTCTTGGCGTTCTTCGAAAAAAAGGAATAGACTCAGAACTTGTTCCTTTTGAAGACGAAGAAGAAAGCATGCGTTCCTTTTTTCAACAAAGGATTGGCATAGCGAGGTACAAGTTTTTTAGATAGAAGTAAAGATAGACTTTGGTGTGCTAGCTAGGTGATGAAACATGCGACGAAATCTGCAATCTTAGCAGAATATCAGACGGCTTTTCCCTGTCTAATTTGCCGTTTGAACCAAATATCAGTATGCACTTGATTACAAGTCAGGAGACAATACATATTTTGTCTCTTATTTGTGATGTTAGTGATCTGGCAAAGAGTGTTAACATTTTCTATTTGTGTCCTTGGTCAAATGGCGAGTTTTTGCCGCGGACAAATGTTTGGAATATAAATGTTGTTTTGTAATATTTGGCATGGGAAAGAATTCAAAAAAGTTTCATGCGAGAAAAAAATAACAATTGATTCAATACTTACGTATATCTTGCTTAAACCGACCACACTTTTCTGCTTGTAATTTAAACAACGCAATCATTCTTTTATGTCCACGAAAGAGAGTAAATCATTGGTCGAGGTTCCTTTTTCTTTTTTTCCGAACTTAAAAACCTTCAAGTGCTAATTTGCTGCATGAGTTCTTATTTCGTGTTCAATCTGTCAACATGAAATTGACTCAATCAATTGTTCAACTACTGTTTTGGCTCTATGGGGACTGTGTCAATTGCCAATACGCTCAATTCCAACAATACCTTGACCATGACGACATCGGTAGGTAATCCACTGCAATTTCTGACTTGTCTTTTCAAATAGATAAGAATTTCGGATTGGTGTTTCTTTTGCAATCTAGCACCTCTGCCCCATAAAACCTTAAAAAAATATCTGTTATGTTCAGTTACAAAAAAGAATATTTTTGGTTTGATTGTATATTTATTATCAGGGATGGAGATTGTATTTTTTTTGTTGGGTTGCGGATTTTTTCATTACCGTTACAAGGAATGGGATTCCCTTTGAAGAAAGTTGATCATTAACGTTACAACATAAATTTTCATTTAAATGACATTTGGTCTACCAATGAGTTACCGTTGGCAGATCTATACAACCCCTGAAAAGTGGGTTGATCAGGAAAAGTTTTAAAAAAATGTCCAATTCTGCCTTAAATGGTGGTAGAGGATCAGCTCCTATATATTCCCCACGAAGACTTATGGACAAAAGATTGAACAATGAAGGAGCCCGATGAAGAAGAGAGGACATTTTTGGCCATGTTCATGTGCAGATCTGTACAACCCTTGAAAAGTGGGTTGATCAGGAAAAGTTTAAAAAAATGTTCCAATCCTGCCTTAAATGGTGGTAGAGGATCAGCTCCTATATATTCCCCACGAAGACTTATGGACAAAAAATTGAACAATGAAGGAGCCCGATGAAGAAGAGAGGACATTTTTGGCCATGTTATTGACATTCCAATTACAAACTACCAATTACTTTTAAAAATCTGGCTACTTCAAATTGACCAATAGGACCAATTTATCAGCGTTGGCTGGCAAAACGATTATTTTTGTCATCAATTTGATGTCAATGAGATGCCACTAACAAATACCTCATCTAATAATGCATACCCAAGTTGCAAGATCTAATTACTTTCAAACCACAAGAGCTTTTGACCATGAATATTGTGTCAGGAGGTAAAGCCTTTCACAACCAATGACAGACAAGTACAGCACAAATAAAATTGTAGAGAAAATCGTCATAAGTGATATACATTAAAAGCTTGTGTTGTTCGAAAAAGAAATATATACCTTTTGGTTTTGATAAAACACTCTTTCATTTGGACCTATCAGGCATTGTAAGTTACTTGTTGATGCATCAAAACATAAAAAGGTAGATCTATTTATCTTTCATCGTTTTAGCCAGTCTAAAGCGTGAAAGAGATGGAAAAGTGTAATTAACTACATTTTTCGACAAAGTAATTGTAATTAATTACATTTTTCGACAAAGTAATTGTAATTAATTACATTTTTCGACAAAGTAATTGTAATTAATTACATTTTTAGACAAAGTAATTGTAATTGATTACATTTTTAGACAAAGTAATTGTAATTAATTACATTTTTCGACAAAGTAATTGTAATTTATTACATTTTTCGACAAAGTAATTGTAACTAATTTAAAAATTTGTATAAGGATAAGAAATATGTTTATTAAAAAGCTTCTTGTATTCGTTGAAATTTGGGTGATTTTTTTTTTTGGATTGTTGGTGCTAGGGTCGGAGGGTTGAGCCTCGCCCGGCCAGCGAAGCCAGCCATCACATCGTCCAAATCATTTTCCGATAGGCAATTTCAAATCCGGTATCAGAATGGTTCTCCATCTGTGAGTGTGGATTAACGTCTAAAAGTTTCCTTGAGAAAGGTCGGGGAGGAGAATCGAACCTGGGACCTCTCTCACTATAGGAAACTGCGCTAACCACGACACCACGTCTCCTCCCAAATGCCCAGGGATTCAAAACAACAAGGAAAAGAAAAGTATGGCTTTGCTTCTTCTTTCTTTTGTTTGTTGAGGACTTCCTGGCCATCAAATTCCTAAATTTTCAATGAATGAGAAAAGTTTGACTCGCATACTTGCTCTCATCAAATTCATACTCCCCTTGTTTGGCTCAAGAACGAGAAAAACGGAATAGAAAGAAGACTTCAATTTCTAGTCAGAATTACAACTTCTGTCCTCAAAGTGGGGATCCGCCCTAGTTTGAAGGCTTTTTCGTCCTGTTGTTTTCTGTTTTGTGTCTAGGGGGCCTCGTTCATTGGAATTGATTGGTAAATTCCCACTCTGAATACAAATAGGTCATATATGGGAGAGTAACGTCTTACAGAAAGCAAAAAAGTAAAAGTTTTTTGATTTTATAAATAAAAGAGCTAAATGAATGAATTAAATAAACGTGGTACGTTTTGAACAAAAACGATCGCCATGACTGTTGTCAATTCAAATAGATGTCTTTTAGTTAAATGCAGCGAGTTGTGTGGCAGAACACGAGACGAAGTTTCATTCGTCATCAAGTACGCCATGCTAATAAGCACTCAACTTCCGAAAATTAGTGTTTCTCGGCCATTCAAAGGTACGATTGTGAGGATTTACGTAGACGTTCTTCTATGCCTTTTCCAGAGGCTCCAAACATGTTCCACCCTATTGATCCAATGATGCCATTGGGTTCCCACATAGAATGCGCAGCTTTGGCTTTGACGCGACTGAACCGCCCAGAGCCCTCATCAAGAACAAGTGCATTCAAATTCAAAGATGGTGAATGCACCACCGGGTTCGGTCTAGAGTACATCGATGCGCTCATTGCGCGACCACGACCAATGGGACCCTCGAAAAATGGAATCTATTTCTTGTCTACCAAAAACCGATTGTGTAAGGTCCAAGAGTAACATAGCAAAGTTTTTTAACGAGACTTCTCTATTGGAAGCGTATCTTTACTTGCTTGATTCCTTAGACCTCTGTTCTTCCAATCACGGGTTCCTTGTGGGCTTATGTGGAATTGAAGTTTTTTTTAAGATTTCCATCCTGTATTTATTTTGGCTGCCGTCGAAAATGTGGGGATGGTTTTCAATGTGATTTTGAATGAAGAATTAGATTTTCATTATGGTTATCACGTCTTCTATTCCCCGTTTCCTGGATTCAGTCGGCCTCCTGATTCCGCCTTTGTTTTCACAATCCCGTCTCCTGTTCAGACTTTTAACGGCCGTTTCGGAATGGATTTTGTGAATGGGCCCAATTACATCGTAAACCGACATGTCTAAGCATTTCGCTCCAGAATGCCAATCTGATGATTGATTTGATTCCTCTTCCAGTATCAACTGCCCATGGTCACTTTGAAAGATTTTAGTATTTTTACTTGGTACAACTCGGGTCCGGATCCACCGGAAAATGATTGCATCGTGCGATTAGTGGCAACTAATACATCAATTCATACAAATTCGATTCCAAACTGGATAAGTATCATCGAGTTATTCGTGGCCGAGTATGATATTTATGAATTTAGTCCAGGACCCCAGGCTGCAATCGAGTTATTTGACCGGGATAAGGATTTTTTGTTTCCTTACCGGATGTCTGCTTCCATGCCCAATGTCATTCCAACCAATCAGTGGGTATACATTGGAGTGATTGTGGATCAAACTAATCGTGAGTCATAAAAAAAAGAGCATCGGTAAAAAATAATCGTTTTCATTGAACTTTTCAGATCAAATTAGCTTCTACATAAATGGAACGTTGCTCAGTAGTCAACCATTGGTGCACTCTCCTCCTCTGCCGGTGATCTTGGATTACGGAGAGATCAATATGCTCGAAATCGGACGGAACGTGTACAACATGCCTTTGAATTCTCATCTAGGATCTTTGTCGATATTCAACCACGCCTTAACCTCTGTGGAAGTCTCCCACGAATTCGAGAGGAGTTTCTTGGATGGTTGAACAATGAAAGACTGACTGCCCAGTTTTGTTTAAACCTCCGTTTTTATTGGGACAGCTGGATTTGGTTTTGATAATTGATAATTAAATTGCTTGTGTTTCTTCTTAAATTTTGCGAGAAGGTTGTGTGTGTATGTGGGTGTTTAGTGGGCTGGTGGGCACGGGATGAAGGGGGGTTCATAGCATCACTTGCAGGTAATCGCAGCTATGAGTGAGCAATTGGCACAGGGACTCGAATTCTTCACTGCACATTTCACATTCACGGGCCTCTTTAGCTTTGTGATCTGAGTAGACTTGCGCATCAGCCAATAGTTTCTGGCAGGTTTGACAAGTCACAGGCTGAAAAAAGAAAGAGAGCATTGATCTTGAATGTATAGTAAAGAATAACTTTGGAAATCAATGGACTTACTGCTTTGCCTTTGAAAGGCGGGTCCACTAGGATGACGCTGATATTCTCACGCTCGTTGGAAGCTTCGAGTTGATAATCTAAGCAGCAGTGAGATCGCTTTGAGACAAACGTATGTAGGCACTCGGGGCAATGGTACGATTTGCAGGAAGGGCCTTCCTTGTGCACTTCAAACTCATTCACGGTCACGAAGCACTCCCGACATTCAGGGCACGTGCGAAGTTTCCGGGGACACGGCTTCCGATTTTTTGCAGGGTATCTGGGATGTCCCTTGGGCAAACCAATGTCAAATCTGGGACTTAATCCGAAACTTCGACACTGCGAGACGTGAGATTGAATGTTTTCCAGATCGTTGTCACAATAACCACAGTAGTGGCACGCAAAGGTGGCTGTGTCTTTGTCACTGACCATGCACTGGTGCTTAGGAGCATCCTTCTCAGGAAAAGCCAAGCAATGTTGACATCGCTTTGTCGCTGAGACATCTTGGCTTTTCGGTGGTTCGTCTGAGGCGTCCATTTCCTTTTGGGATTCACCATTTTGTTCTTGGTCTGTCCTGTTTGACACTAAAGGATCATCGACATCTTCCTCCCTTTCTTCCTCATTTTGACCACTTTGAGAATGATTCGAAGCCACATTCCCGTCCATATCCTGATCGATGGGATCATCTTCATTCGTCTCAATTTTGATTTGAGGTCTGACGTCTTCAAGTTGATCCCCTTCGGGTTGCTCCGTCACATCCATGGGTTCCTCTTTGATTTTGGTTTGGAGACTGGAAGAATTCGCGATCTTCAAGAAACCATTGTTTTCGGGTTCGGCGGCGGGCTTTTTGAGTTTGGGGCCCTCAACTAAAGGCACAATAGATTTCAACGTGGTTTGGCAGATGGGGCACACGTATTTGATCGATTTATGGGCAAAGATTCTCAACCGAATTTCACAAACGTGCGAAAAAGTTTCGCGGGGTTTGAAGAAGAAACTGTCGGTTCTCTCGAAATGCCAAGGGTTGATACATATGACCGATGGTTGATGGTATGAACAACTAGAAAAAATGAGACAATTTTCAGACTTGAGCTCACCTACGTTGAAGTAAAAGGATAAAACGATGTTCACTTACGATAACGTTCTGCACTCTTTCTTAGAGGTGATGACCCAAGCGTCGCTATCAGACTCGGTGCCATCATAACGTCGAAACAAATGGAACAGGGTCAAGATGATACTATAACAAGCTCCTCGAGTGGGTTCGAACATACCACAACCGAGAGGATCTTTCTCCAAAACCCTAAAGGGAATGCATCCGGATCCTAGAAAAAATATTTTCATGAGTTTCTATCAACTCTTGATCTGAGCCTCCCATTAGAAGTCAACGGACCAGTCGATGTTCCCCGTTGAGGCGACATGGCCACCACTCGAAGAAAGGAGTGCAACTCGGTTCGTTTGAGCTTGAGAATCAGAGAAGTGTAGAGGTACTTTCGGTTTTCGTAGCTTTTCATGGCCGTGAAATTGGACCACAAGGCATTGGGCATGATGGCGTTCTCGAGGTGCTCGAACATTTCCGTCATCGTGGCAGCCGGGATAGGTACCGATTCCTGAAATCACACCCTCAATAAATCCTGACCTATGAGAACATCCTGGCATTCAAAGGCGTCTTACGTCATTAAGCGGACAAGCGCAATCAGGCCGACAAAACACGGCGTGGGGCTGGCCATTGACCATTTTCGTCGGCAAACTAAATTTGGGCTGAATAGGGGCCAACCCTTGGGAACTGGAACTGGCCGCGGTTGACCCGGGATTAGCCATAATGGTAATGGGTCGGGTCACGCCCGAAGGATCCTTGGCCATGATAGTAATAGGCTGTTGGGTCCGTAGCACACTTTGACCTCCGCTGACAGAAGTGGGGAGGGGGTTCCGCAAACCAGTCACGCTCGAGGATAAGACCATGGGAGCTTTGGACGGAGCCGGAAGCAACGGTCGGGGTCGCTGACCCAAGATGGTTTTCACCGGTGGCACACTAGTGGCCACATTGGCCGCCTGCCCTTTCAGCGAGCTCTCTTTGGCGATGGCCACTTTGGCGCCGGGTTGGAGCTGAAGCACCGTAGGCTTATAATTGGGTCCCTTGGGCGGGGGCTGATCCGGCAATTGGATGACTTGACCCAATCCCGGGATATGGACCAGTTTCCCGCCCGGAGGCAGATAAATCGTCTGCGGCTTATTCGAGTCATTTTGCACGAATTTGCGTTGCCCGCTCGGGCCTTCTTGGGCCGAATTCTGTATGAGACGTTGCATGGCCGATATGGGCACGCCCGTGGGCGTCACGGCCGAACCGGTGGGCGTCACCGGTCCGGCTTTGGGCGTGACCAAACTGGTCGTGGAGGCGGCGGGATTGGTCGGAGTGAGCGTGACGGGCGTGTCTTTGACCAGAATCTTGCTAGTGGTCTTCTTGAGGAATCTGAGATACTCGACGACCTCGATGAGCACGTCCACGGCCGACAGAGTTTGGCCTTGGAGGCGCAGATTTTCGGGCAGTTCCCGATACAGTTCCACCAGGACCAGATTGAACGTGGGCACGTCATTGTAGTCGAACTTCATAATGAACGGCGGATCCGGAAGTGATTGGCGGTTTGGATGGGCGGTTCCCGAAACAACACTCCAATGACAATGATCATAACATTGGCACCCGTGAATCCGTGAACCGAGCCGGAAAGCAACGGCGTGTTTGGTCAGCGTTCCTAGTAGCTTACTGGGTCTGGAAGAAGCTTTGCCGTCGGTCGAACTCGTTTTCCCCTCCAAAGCCAAGAAGCCAGGATGTTGATCAGGGTGACTGAATTCGGAGCTTCGAATGGACGGGAAAAGGCACGGGCCGGCCTGAGTGGCGAAAATTACGGCTGGATGGCGGCTGAGGTAGGTGCGGTAGATGGCTGTGTTGGCTGGTTGAATCTTAGCCGAAGCCGGTTAGCGGGAGAGATGGCTGTTTAGGCTGGGCAAAAAGCATGTTTTTATTCTAACTTTTGAAAAAGTGCCCAGACGGATGACGTATGTGAAACGTGATATAGAGCGGACGTTTGAATTCAAAGTAGTGATTGGATTGCCCTGGCATGGAAATGGGAAGTTTATTAAAAATAATGAGAAACAAAGATAATCATCATCATAAGATGAACGGATTTTAATATGGCCCCAGTCGTGCTTTTGCGGATCTTTTATGGTCATCCAAAAAAACAAAAAAGTAAATCTTACAAATTGCTTTCTTTCTCTCCGCCTCTCCTCTCTATCTCTCTCAAAAGTTGTGGCATTGTGCAAATTCAATTTTTGCTTTTTATTTCATGACATGATAATCTAAAGAAGAGAAGTCCTAGCAAATTTCTTGACCTTTTTTCTGAATGCGATAATACACGGATCTCGGATATTGACATGAAAGTTCTAAAAACCGGTTGGCTAACCATGAAACACTTTTACTGATCATTTGGTGATCCATAAAATGATGACAGTGGGGTCGGCAACCGGTGGTCTGCGGCCCACATGTGGGCCCAAGGGTGGTCCAGAAAAATGGGCCCGTGAGCCACCCATAGTACTGTGCCCGTGGGCCCCTAACTATTTGATCGTTAATTTGTGGGCCCCTGGACCTACCAACGTCTGTTTTGTGGGCCCTTGACAACACGCAGTCAAATTGGTGGGACCTGACGACCCTGACCTTCCAGCGGTTGCCGACCCCTGCGACACGTTTCCAAGTTTCTAAAACGGATGTTGTGAGTCACCCTGGCTAAAACTGGAGGGAAAAGGAGGGTAGCCGAACAAAAAAACATCGTGAAAAATTCGATACCATCGATAAAAAAAAGTAGACTCCCATCACCTACATTACCCATTCTTTCCCGAATGCCTGAAATCAGTTTCAAAAGAAACCTTCGCTGTCGATATCCTATTAATAATCCAAACATAATACATCAAATTGAAGAGCTCAGCTAGTGATTCCACATCACACTTTCATTTCGGTCATACACCAATCTATTCCCTTCCGTTCGCTCTTTTATCATGTTCCAAATCTAATCATTTCCTCTAAAAACTCTTTCTATTGCTTCTTCGCCCTCTATTGTCTCCTAAATCCTCCCATTTCACCTGGTTTGAACTCCTTTTTCATGCACATTAGCCGTGACCATCGCCAAACTAGCAACACTGCTCTCTCACTAGACAATGTAGCTCTTCGTTGATGTTGTTGTTAGTGAAACATTGGGTGCTGCAGCTGCTTAGCTGACCAACCAACCATCCAAGCGAGCATCAACACATTACATTTCAGCACATCGCTGGATCCCAACCTCGAAATCTAGTGCAGCCGTGAATCCTTCAATCGAAGGCCGCACGCCAAAGGCCGGACACGTCTGGTTGGATATAGTGGAGTGGATTCTTGAATAGATCGATCCAGGATGGCGGGATCCACGGGTGGATCATCGTCATCGTCGGGATTCTTGAAGCATCTTCAAGAATCCAAGTTAAAATCTTTTAGTATTGGGACCATGGGCAAACGCACCTTGTCCAAACGGGAACAAGATGAGCTCCGAAAGAAACAGGAACAGGATGAAGTGGGCAAGGTATCCGAGATTCATCGATAATCATCTGAGAAGCCTTTTTTTACCGAGTCCGGGTTTTTGATTCCAGGTTTATAAAGAGTTCGTGTCCACGTTCGAGGACCATCCATCGAGTAAGGTCAACAAGACTTGGGTCAAGGCCGGCACATTTAATGCCGGCAATCGGAAGGAGGACTTTAGTGAAAAGGGCAAATTGTACCAACCGGCTTCCAGGATGGATTCCTCGGGCGGTTCCAAATCGGATGTGTCGGAGTCTCCCATGGGAGAAACACGAGCCAAAAGACCCGAGAAACCCGGGAAGAAGAAAGAGAAAGAGAAGAAGAAAAGTAATCTTGAGATCTTCAAGGAGGAGCTCAAAGCCATCCAAGAAGAGCGAGAAGAGCGCCATCGAGTCAAGAACATGATTCGATCGGGAGCGGTGCCACCGTCAGCTTTAAATAGTACCGGTTCGAATTCGGGGGTGCATCGGGAATTGAGTTTGGCCGAATCGGCCGCGAATAAGGATGGCTTACCCGGTTCTCATGATACGGGCGATCCCAACACCACCAATCTCTATTTGGGTAATCTTAGCCCACGTTTAACGGAGCAACAGATGATGGAGCTCTTTGGCAAATACGGGCCTTTGGCTTCGATTAAAATCATGTGGCCGCGCACCGAGGACGAGAAATCACGCGGTCGGAATTGCGGCTTTGTGGCCTATATGAGTCGTATTGACGGCGAACGAGCTTTGACCAACCTATCGGGGCAGATGATTGACGGCCACGAGATGCGTATGGGATGGGGTAAGCCCGTGCCCATTCCCCTCCATCCAATCTATATCCCACCGCCGTTGTTGAAACTCACATTACCTCCGCCGCCCAGTGGGTTGCCCTTTAATGCTCAACCCAACTCGAAAAAGGACGCCGAAGCGTAAGGCTAGTTAGGGATGTTTATTTGGCAATTATGTTTTAACCCGGTTTATTCTTGGGTCGTTTGTAGCTGGAACATTGGTAAAGGTCCCTTGCCGGGTCCAAGTAATGAACGGACGCAAGAATCCTTCGATAAGCTTCTGTATCGATCCACTGTGAAAGTGGTCATACCCACAGATCGCACCGTTCTCTGCCTCATCAATCGTATGGTCGAGTTTGTCATTCGCGAAGGTCCAATGTTCGAGGCCATGATCATGAATCGCGAGCTAAGCAATCCCAATTTCGCCTTCCTTTTCGAAAACAAATCGCCTGAACACGTGTATTATCGATGGCGATTGTATAGCCTCATGCAAGTGAGTTGATCTAGCTGTTAATGGCTTGTTTAAAGATGGAAAGCGGAGCGAGCTTTTCAAAATATATTTATTCGACAATTTCAGGGTGATAGCAAAGACCATTGGAGTATGGAACCGTTCCGCATGTTCAAAGGCGGATCCATGTGGAAGCCTCCTATTATGAATATATTTACAGCGGGAATGCCGGATCACTTGGTCGAAGAGGAGGAAGAGCACAATTTTGTGTAGGTGCTCTGTTGGATTGCTTGTCCCTTGTATTCGCTAATTGCTCTTTTTTTTCTTTTGCGCTTTCTAAAGATCCCGTGATAGAGAATCCAAGTCTCGAAAAGATTCTGATAACGACAAGAGCTCCTCTAAATCAAATCGGCGTGGTCTGTCTAACTCTCAACGCGATCGCTTTGAGGACATGTTGAGAACATTGTATCCCGACCGGAACCCAATAGCAGAAACTATGGTTAGTGCTAAACGCATATTGGATCATAGCTTTGATGAACGGTTGCAGTTATGACTCACACTCTTATTAGCACAGAACGAAGTAACAAGGAAATGTGGTCTTAAGAAAATATGTCCTTTGGAAAGCAGGATAAACGAGGATTAAGTCGGTGTCAGTGCAAATATGGACTTACGATCCATACGCCTAAATATTTTAGATGTCTTTGGAAAAAAATGTTTAGCAAAGCCTTTCCTCAACTTGCAGGTTTGGTGCCTTGAACACGCCGACGCTTGGGAAGAGATCGTGGATTGCGTTTCGGAAGCCCTGTCAGCATTGGAAACCTCACCTGCCAAAAAAATAGCTCGGTTATACCTGATCTCAGACATCCTTCACAACTGCAGCGTGAAGGGCGTGCCCAACGTCTCATATTATCGGAAGGGGTTTCAAGCCAAGTTGCCGGACATCTTTCAAGACCTGGCAAGATATCAAAAAGCAATTGACTCTCGAATGAAAGCCGAAGCATTTAAAGAACGTGTCACGGGCTGCTTCAGAGCTTGGGAGGATTGGGCTCTGTATCCTCAAGACTTTCTGATTCGACTCCAAAACATTTTCTTGGGATTGATCGGGAGTGGAAACGCCACCGATTCTGATGGTGAGAATGGCAAACAGGGCTCTGACGAAGCCAATACCGATGATGACGACGATGATGATGTGGATGGAATGCCCTTGGATGGGGCAGCTTTGCTCAAGTCCGCCCAAAAAGGTGAGCAATCCGGTTCGTTAAGTTGGCACTTTGGTTGATTGAACCCCGTTGGATTCCATTTGAGGCAAGTGTACCTTAATACAAAATGTTCTATCTATTCCCAGGAAAAGGATTCAAACGACGGAAAGACGGGTCCGACGATTCTGACGTGGATGGTACTCCTATCAAAGACGGAGTTTTCTCGTCTCGTAGTGGTGGTTTGTCTGGCACTCCGAAATCCAGTGGGGGAGCAACCCCGGCCGGGTTCGTTCCATCTAAGTGGGAAACGGTCCATCCTGACGAGGTCCAAGCTCAAGCGGTCACATCAAAGTGGGAACTCTTTGATCAAGAGGAAGATCTCGGACGCAAAAAGCGCGGAATCACAGAGCCTGATGACGATGACGACGATTTAGATGGTAATGTGAGAAAAGAATTGCCGAGTAATCGAAAGTCATTAACCTTTTTTTTGAATTCATGATAGGTGTCCCTTTGGGAGGAACACCTTTAGATGCTCGAGCTGCTGAGGACAGACGAGTCAAGCTACGGGAAATCGAGCTCAAAGTAGTTCAATACCAAGATGAACTCGAGTCCGGGCGCAGTGCAAGAAAACCGGGCTGGACTATTTCCGAGCAAGTCGAGCTTTACCGCAAGAAGCTTCAAAAGCAGACCTTGTCCGGGAAGACAAAGAACGGAAGCGATACCGCAGGATCCGGAGAGGACACTGATGACCAGAGATCGCGCACACCACCCCATGGAACCCGAGATGACACAGATGATTCCCTCCCAGGTAGTCACACTTCAAGGAGAAAAAAGAAAAGCAAGCGATCTCGCCGAAGCTCGAGTTCGTCGCGATCTCGATCGCGAGATCGCGAGCGAGGAAGCCGAAAACGGAGTCGATCTCGAAAACGCCATCGTAAGAGCTCGAGCTCAAGTTCGGAAGAACGAAGGCCAATGTCATCCTCGTCCTCTAAACGAGATCGACGGTCAAGGTCTAAATCGCCTAAACGACACAAGAAGAAGAGTAGTCGGCGGTAGAGATGCGTTAATAGTTATCCCATTCATTCATCTATTGTTTGATGCTTCAACATAATAATAAAATGAATTAAAAGTTCCTTTCGCAGATGATAGGCTATGACCGAAGGTTTGTTTTATTGTGTACCAAAATATCATGTTCAACGGCCACAATTGTAGACTGAAACCACACGACGCAACAAAGTAAATTCTAGCATTTAGCCTAGCCAGATGTTAGTTGATGTAAAATTCCATACAAATAACACAAAACACACGGGGATTCTATGATTTCGAGGTGACATCGAAAGTTTGTCAACAACACCGCCCTATTTCGTATAATAAACCCGGTAGTAAAGTGTTTTCGATCTCCAAAGTGAATACGTGTTGTCGAATTTCAACAGATAAACCCCTTGAGCTGGATAGGGATGCGTTCCCGCATAAACCTCCTTATGACAATCGCGACGGAAAATGGGCACAACCACCGAGGTGGGCGGGCCTTTGTCCACAAGAGCGGCGGTACTTCCGGTTTCCGGATCACCATTTTCGTCTGAAATCGAGATATTTATTGAAGAGATTGAGAGAACTTGAAATGACAAGCGATCAAGACTCACCCAAATACTCGTCGTCCAGGTCTTCATCCTCGGAATCCGACACATGGATGGATACTTCGGTCTCATCAGTTTTGTTCCATTCAAAGAAGACGCCAAACGCAATGTCGTAGCTGTCTGTGGCGAACTCCCAAAACAAAGCAGTCCCATCTTCGGCTGTTGGAACCCGAATAGTGACCGTTTCTCCGTGACCCACTTTGATAATACCATCGCCGCCATCGGTACGAATACAATCCTTGAACTCGGTCAACTCCTTTTTCGTCCACATACTTGCTGGAGGAACTGAGAGGAGCAAGGGAAATGTTAAAGGCATCAGAGAAAGTGAACATGGATTCCTTGAAAGAACACAGCTTTAGGCAATGACTGAGATGACATCGTACCTTCTTCTACTTCTTGATCCTCGCAATAGCCGCAATCCTCACCACAAGGACCCTCTTCGTCGTCTTCTTGACGTCCCTGAGAGTCATGATCGGATTCAGGACCATCACTATAGTCTCCCGACGGCCCCAATCTCATGGTGTTCATGCCATTTACTAAAGCCACATCGGGTGTATCCATCAAAGGGTGCACTGACTCTCCGTGGAGTTGTTGCGGACGATGGGCGTGATGCTGACGGTACTGGATATCGTCTTTGTTGGCCGTGTCCGTGGAAGCCGTGTCGTTGGTTGGAGTACCATCACCCGCACTTACCCCGTTAGCGGCGGCCATAGTGCTGCTTACGTGGTTTTCCATTTGCTGCTGATAGATCTGTTGCATGTATTGGTAGTAATGCTGCTCTTGCAACTGTCGGATTAGCACGGCCTGCTGGTCCGGATTATTTGGGTACTGCTGCTCAGCGTAAGCACGGAACTGGGTGAACGTCTGCTTATTGAGAGCATCTTGGATCTGCCTCCGCTGGTCCTCTTGTCGTTGACGCTCAAGGTGAGCGAGTCTTTCGGCCTCGAGCGTGGCCTTCTGTCTCTCATCCAAGGTCTCTTGCTCGAGCCTCTTTTGCTGCCTGCAAGCAAAGGAACGTCGTGTACTGTTCTGTCTTCTCCCAATGAAGGGACTGAAGGAAAGCTCAGTAAAACAGAAGGAAGAAGGGTAGAGGGTCTGTCCGTACATTCATCCTCTCGTCTGCTTCTCCTTCGTTCGTCCTATAGAAGTACTTCCCTAGCCAAGTGCAATTGAGGCAAGGAATGAGAAAAAAAATTGGGGAAGAGGGCCCCTCGAAAAGGCTCTTCCGGTAAAACTAATCGTTAGGAATTTGGGAGTCTGTGACTCAACACGATGCCCTCCACAAAAATTTGAGAGAAATGTGCTGTCTACTATGGCCTTTGTTCATTGAGAGAGGAGGCCAAACCTTGCTAACATTGACATGAAGCCTATTGAAACGTTCCTCTACCTCAGCTAGTTTCATTCATTGTAACTTCTAGCGGGGCTCATAATTCAAAAATACACAATGAGGGATCCAAAAAACATGCTTGATTTCTTGCTGCGTCTGAAGTCATCTCATGTGAACAGATGAAAGAACTTTTAGGTGCCTTTTGTCTATTTATCAAGTTAAGAAATGAATTTAAGAGTGAAATTGATTTTCCTGTGAAACTTTGTCAATACTTACATTTCTTCTATTTCTTTCTCCTCAGCTTGTTGCTGGGCTTCTAAAAACGGTTTAACCATGGGCATGAGTTCTTCAACTTGGGCAATAAATTGTCGCATGGCTTCATCTTTGGTCATTTCTCCCAAGGCTAACCAAGCATTTCTGAAAAAGTAAAAATAGACAAGTTCATTTCTTGCATTACCAAACACGCTACGAACATTTCAGATAAAAACGAAGGTGCGGAATGAATATATTGAACTCTAACAAAAAGATGGTCCAGTATTAACACTATCTAAATTTTCCTGATTGACGGTGGAGGGCTGTCTCCAAGAAATCAACCAATTGAGTAAGTTTTGATTGAGGATACAAAAAGATGCTGAGATAATTTTTTTTCTTGGTTCACTCACCTCCGGTCTTTGCCTATGACATCGAAAGCCCCAACAGGCTCGACATTGGCCTGACTGCAGGGCCCATGGACCACTTGTTGTGTGTATGCCACGAGCATGAGTTTGGCTTGGTAAGGAAGGGATACGGACTTGCCAGCATTCTCTGAAGAAAAAAAAAACCAATACTGCTAGTTGCGTGAAAAACTTTCTACAAGAGCCTTTTTGCCTTATTTTTTAAAAGCACAAGTTCGATTTGACAGAAAAAATCAACAGCAAGAAATAACAAGTTTTAGACTGAATAAGAGCTTAAAATTTACATGACCTCATTTTAGCAACTCCTTTGCGTTTGGTAACAACTTCGATTATTGCATAAAACAAATGCAATTACTTTATTAGCCAAACCAAATATTTTAAATCCTACACAGATTCAGCCTTTCCTAAATATTTCGTACAACGTCAAAAGATATTCTGAAACATCAAAAGGTATATTTCAACATTTGGCATTGCTTCTCACATCCCAAACGCACTCTTTGGATGAAACAAATCCGCTTGGTTTTTTCAAACATCAGGCCGCATGTTAACGCAGCTAATTCAAAAAGCGAGAGTACACAAAATCAAGTCAGATTGACGTGCCTAGAGTATATACTCTCGACAGCTGTTGTGTTTGAAACACAGGAGCTGGGGTGAGTATTTACTCAACAAACGTTAATCTGACTTGATTTTGGTGTACTCTCGCTTTTTGAATTAGCTGCGTTAACATGCGGCCTATGACATTTGACCAGTCACGATGGAAAAGGAAAACACTGGACAAGAAGTGGGAAAAAACAAGAACTTCATCATTGATTTTTCCTCGGACAGAGTCAGCTATTTAATTCTTCCGATAAATTATTTGATAAAAATGATCGCTTCTTGTCAAGCCACAAGTTAAAGGCTTTATTTATACAGTATCTCAAAAAACAAGTACGGTTCTCTTCGTCATCTTCCTTCCGTTCTCTGTTCCCTACGTCTTGCAATCTAGAATGCAGATGATTAAAATTACTCAACGAAACTAAATTCCAGTGTTGCTTGGCAACAATGCTTCAATACTAGAGACTTGATTGCAATGAATTGGAATTCTGTCGTATTACAATTTGTATATTTAATATATCACAGGGTTTTTATTTTCGTCATTACGAAACGTCCTAATTTTTCCATGGCTAACTATATCGAAAAGGCGTCTAAAGCTAACAAAGAAAAACTCCACGACTTGATAAGTGTCAAAGAAAGAGCGTACAACTTTGAAATTACTTATATCTAATTCAGAAAGGGTGTTGTTTTCTCAAGGTCTAATTCAGCCAACATTAAAAGATGGGCGCGCCCATGAATGGCTTATGAAACTTTCGTTCGATCGCACCCAAAAAGTATTTTGAGTACAGTACACCTCACTTTCATAAATTTATTTTCTAGTTGATTATTAGATCGTCTGCTCCACAAATCCAGATTGATTTATTTAAGTAAGACTATAAAAGCTGATGGTTCAAATAAACATTTGATCACCTAATTTATCTCTGACGTTACCTTTTCTTTTTCGCAGCAAGTTTCTTATTTTATATGATTTTTTTTTTAAATTTTTATGTTTGGTTAGACATTTTTCGTTCAGCTGAAGATTCTGAAATTTATTATTTCTGGGTAAAAAGTCCAGACTGTTGCCATCTCATGATTGCGAAATAAGAGAACTGCGCTTGGTAGTAGAGTGCTCTACAAAATTTTCATGTTATTAAAGTTTTTGCAAAAAACATCAGTTTCTTAATTTCGCCGTGGTTAAACTTTAGTTAAAGCCGAAACCAAGATTGTTTTTACCACTGACCGAAATCTATTCAATACACCACGTTTCTTGATGTCAGAATCAATTTAACGCGAACAAAGAACATTCTTTCATCATGTATTGACTCATGAATGCATCAGTATTTCAATAAAATGTCCGATGTTCAAACCATATGGATCAATCAATATGGAATTCGAGTTGCACTTTTAGAGGCAGTGCTCTTGAAAAATTGGTTTCTTCCAGTGAGCCTTGATTAATTATGAACGGTTCTTATAGTGAAGAAGAAAAAAAGAATAGCCAAACACACAACAGACAAGATGGACAATAGTGAGTTTAAAAAGATTAAAAAGAGCCTGACAAACTTACTTTAGGGGGCTATGGAAGTAGCAATAAGGGGCTGCTCTAAGGGAGTTTCAGTCATGTTACGTTTTGCTCCGTTCATTTACCTTTGTAGAACTTGAGAACTTTTCGGTAGACGGACTTGAGCGCGTCCTCATTGTCATGGGGTTTCTCCGGATTCGTGGGCGATTTCTCCGTGCCAATCGAATCAGTCGCGTCCGATTCAGAGGCCAGGGGTTCACTCATCCTCTCACTTATCAATGATGTCTCACACCTCAAATTGATTTCCAAGGCTGAACGAACGATTTAAGAGTCCATTTCTGGAATGAATTAGTTTCCTCTCCTTGGTTCTTCCCCAGTTGTCGTTCAGCTGCTTTCGACGGATACCTTGGTACAGAGGGTGCGTGAGCACTTTTTTTGGATCCAGTGAGGTGGAAGTACTGATGCGAACAAACTGGCCATTTCTTTGTTTGTTTGTATATTTGTTTGGGTTTTCAGAATATTTGTTTGTTTGGGGTAGATTTGTACCATTCCCAAATAAAAACAGTGTTGCTGTCAAGATTTGTCATGATTTGTAAAAGCGAGTGTCTAATGATTATTTTCACCACAATAATTATTGCTAATGAAATGATTTATTGGTCCAAGACATATATTCCATGCAACTGGAACACTTACCTATGACTTTCAAATTTTTTTTCAAGACTTTGATTTTCTTTTGACCTTTTTCAACTCGTAAGGGATGTCATTTTTGGCAGCCCTGTTTTGTGATTTCAATCTGTTTGGTATGCTGTCATTTGTTTGTCTTTGTTTGTTCTTGGTTATATTTGTTTGTTTCCCATCAGTATTCAGTACTCACCTTTTTCTAACACAATTTGACACGCAACCTCTTTACGAAAAACATGGTAAAACCAGCAAAAAGTCCTGTGATGACGAGGTAAACTTTGGACAGCTTTGCCAATAACGATCCAATGCTTTTCAGTCTCTCAGATGAAAATAGAGTTTATGATAAATCCGTCTTACCCTTATTGCTCTGATTGCGAGAACTACTTCAATCAAGGCTCACTTGGGCCCTCAAAGGCAAGTAAAAAATTGTCTAAGATCGAAGTTGCGTTGGTTTCTTGATTCTAAACAAAACATATTCTTACTTTTTGGCCTCGCTGACTGACGAGCCCACTTTTTGAACAGCTGAGTCTAAAGATGTGGCGGGAACTTCGAAGTTTATAATCTGCTTTTTCTTAACGAGACACATTATTTCAAATGGCTTTTAAAGCTTGAAGTGTAATACCCAAACATACCTTGACAATTTTCACACCCATAATCCAACGAGGAACAGTTTTTCCTAGTGGTTTTACGTAAGACTGTATTCAGAAAAAAGTTTTATTCATGAAAACGTATTGAAATTCATCATCAGCTGAGATATTTGAGTTTGAATGATCCATTTTTGACTCCCAAAAGCCAGAAAACGCTAGTTTTATTTTGAAAAATATCTCGCAATTCAACATTTAATGTTGCTAACAAACATCGAAAAAACATAGCTTTTCAATTTGTTAAGCCTTAACACAAAATTAAACATCTTTATCAATTTCGAGAAACAAAGTATTTTTTGAATTTTGAAGGGTGTGTCAAAAATAGCTTAATTAGCGCTTACGGTGCCTAAAATACAATTTTTGATAGATATTTTTTGAAGTGTCAGGGCAGTTGAGCAATGTGTAGTGATTTTAAAAATTCAGTTGATATTTCAAGTTTCGATTTTAGTCCATTTTGAACAAGGTCCTTTAAGAAACCGTAAATCTGAAAATACATCCATCAAACAGATTTCTATGTAATTTTTGTTGAATACACAACAAATTGTACTCTAATCTAATTGATTAAAAAAATAGCTTTCCAAAAATGCCGCTGTCATTAAGGCAACATGAGACACCTTCTTGAGACAAAGAATAGTCCATTGGAAAGTCCCAAAACTTTCACTTTGAAAAACATTTCATTTTTCAAATTTGCATGATTTGAGGAAGTAGAATTAGATATAGACGTCTCTAGTGGTTTATGAACTAGACGACGTTTTTTTAAACTTTTCACACTGTCCTGGAAACAAATCCAAAGTCAGGTATCTGAAATGGTACTTTGGCAGGCTTCCATATTTGACCAATGCAACTAATAATGGGACAATAAGAATCCTGTGTTCCGTATTTTGACCATTTTTGGCATCAGCGTAATCTAAATTACTGCCAAATAGCTCAGAGAAATCCCTGCTGCGTTAGAGACTGAAAGTGGTTTGTTATTTCTTGTGTTGCATGCAAAAACGAGCATATGCGAATTTAAGTTTGAGTGTAAAATACTAGCCAAATGACTAACCGCATTAACATGCTCATTTTGAGGAGACCAAATTCATGCAACAATATTACTACTAGTATGTAACAGAATATTGTCATCCGATTCAAAAGTCTAAAAGTAGATGATTACTAGAGCCCGGATTTAAACTTGATTATTTTTGGGCAAAAAATTGATTTATAATTGATCAAAATCGGAAAATAATTAATCAAAGTCGGAAAATAATTGATCAAAATCATAAAATAATTGACTTCAATTTGGAAAAAAGTAGTGATGGACCGAAAGGGCTCATAACCGAAACCGAAAGTTTCGGCCGAAAGAGGGCTTAACCGAAACCGAAACCGAAAGCAGCTGATTACAAAATTGTTCAAATGCAAAATCTGCCTTAAAAAATAGAATGCTCATGTGTTCGATGTTGGGTAGTCGGAAATTTTGAAAAATCAGAAAACTTAAATTTCAAAGGTTTTTGGACCAGTTTTTTTTTTTGATTTTGTTGTCAAACTCCATTTTACATAGTGCTTGTCTGCTTTCGGTTTCGGTAGGCATAACCGAAACCGAAACCGAAATTTCGGCCGTAATTTCGGCCAAAAGCGCTTTCGGTCCATCACTAGAAAAAAGTAAGAAAAATCTGAATATT
Source organism: Tigriopus japonicus (assembly GCA_010645155.1). Taxonomy (NCBI): domain Eukaryota; kingdom Metazoa; phylum Arthropoda; class Copepoda; order Harpacticoida; family Harpacticidae; genus Tigriopus; species Tigriopus japonicus. Next base: position 6,419,905 of record CM021315.1, on the reverse strand, counting down.
TTGAGTTAAAACATCAGTAAGAAGTTGAAAATACGTGCCCTAATATTGGAGGAATGTGCAGAGATTGAGTAACAAGATTAACTTTTTGAAATGTTTTCAAATACAGGTAACATTTGGTTTTTGAATTGTTTGGAAAACATTTCTTTATGCAATTGTTTTAGGGTCCTGATTTCTTGGGAAAATAATTGATATTCCTTTTCCAATTTGCTTGACCAGTTATATTAGGGATGGTAAAAATGTTTTTAAAAATCATCAGAGTTGCAAAAGCGTTAAAGTCTTTTTTCAATGAAAATGTGAAAAAAACTTGAATAATTTCCCCAAAAGCCAAAAAAACTTGAATTTTGCCAAATTGTGCCAAAAAATGAAAAATTAATTGACCAATTTTTCAAGTTCAAATCTGGACCCTACTGATTACCAACTAATTTAGCACAATTGAAGCATCCTTAAGTAGAAAATGGTACTTTGACCAAGGAAGTTGAAATAAAGGGTTAATTTTTACGCTCTTGTTATCAAGAATGCTAACGGATTTACAGCTCAATTTGCTTAGAACAGAAGGTTCGCCAACCATTAAGACTGCCTTTGTAGTCTAAATTTTTTCCAACCGGAAGTTCGCCTCTTGTATTTTTTGTCCTTATGTCTGCTTACGTTCAAAATCATCAGTATCAATCATTTCATACAATATATATCCTTTCTTTGCGCTTACAACCTTTTCCACGGGTTACTACCTCCGTGGGTGCCTTTTTAAATTTCTATTTAGTTAGATGGATAGAGGAAAGACGGATCACAGAGAGAGATCCAAGTCACTAAGCGGACTTTTAACGAACCATGATTTCATGTTCTTCTATCTATTCTTGCATGGCTTATCATTTATTTACTTCAAAGACTTGGGATAATCCTTATTACGTCAACGCAACGGCTCGCTCCAAAGATCTCGTAATTGGGCTCATTTGAAACCCCAAAATGTATATTCCGTAATCCACTCAGAAACAAAAACGTAATCTCAAAATCTGTAAGTTCTGCTCAAGAGGAAATGAAAGTGTCACTAGGAATTTATTCAAATCATAGATCACATGAGTTTTGGGCCGGGTAGGTTATAAGTTTTTCAAGGTTTATGGGATTAAACAAAACCTATCGTGGCGAAAGTTTTCCAAAATCAGTAGCAATGTTCTAAAACCAACCTCGTTGTTCCAATGAAGATCAAATTCGTCTTTAGAGGAGGCAAAATAGTGTGGGAGAAACAGTTAAGACCGTATCTGATTTCTTCCGTTTTAGAGCAAAGTTGGGTGTTTTGGGGCTCACAGACTTCTTGGAGGGATTTGAGATATCAAGTGCTACTTCATCACGGAGGACTTTATTCTCTCGGGTTTCGCTACCAAATTCGGTTGCAACAGGACGGCTAACGTACATACATTCATAATAATTTGACATAAACACATGACATTGAACAATCAGAGATGATACTAGAAACACGTTTGCCCTTCAAGGTTTTAATTGCAATTTTCTAGTGTAGACTGGCCACAACGTTTAAAATGGCCGATCAAGTTTTCATTGAAATTCTCAAATACGAAGTTTAACCCACAGACCAGAAAACCGTAAGAAATAAGTTTGATTTTATTGAAAAATGTCAAGTTAGGTCTAAAAAAGTGCTCTACCTTAGATGGTATTAAAATATTCAAATTCGAAGTCTCAAATGATTAATATTTTTTCCTAAAGATTTTGAGAACAGTTCAGGGTTTTTTTTTATTATTCCAAAATTTATGGAACAGTACAGGAAAGTATCTCAAACCCAGAGAAATGCGTGATTGTGCTCAATCATTCATCATATTCTACAAAAGTAGCTACTTTGCCAGACTTGAAGCTTCAAATATTTGAAAAATATTTCCCTTATTTTTTAAGTATCTTGGCTGTTTCGAGGAAAAATATTTTATTTCCGATTATTTAGGTATGAAAAAAATATTTCAGGAAAATTTGAGTAAAACAAATGACAGTGCACAATAGTGCCTACCCAAAAAGAACCAAATTTGCCAAAATGTCTACAAAAAGCCATTTGTGCTTTTATTAAATCAGTTTGGTCTCAAGTGCGCTTCCAAAAACAACGTATTGCATTAAATTTACCTCAGATATATTGAGTACACACTACACACAATCATAATTACGAAGTAATGGCGTTGTCAAAAAGAAATTAATATTTTCAGCTGATTTTTCAAATATTTTGGGCTTTTGAATATTATTAAATTTATTATCTTGTCACTTTTTAGCAAATATTTTTGCGAGCCCTATTGATTTCCAATACGAGCTTTTTTGACCTAAAACACAAACCTGAATTTCTTACTTGAAACTTTACCTTTCAATTCTTTAAAAAAAATTAACTAAGCTTTTGAAATCACAACTTTCTTATCATCAACTAGCTCTCATGCAATGAAATAATAATTGTTTCTAATTTTTCGGTTAGAAACATGTCACGATGTTTTCGGGAATTTTCGTATACACTAGATAGGCCATTTTAAGAACCGTTTGCCGTTTGACAAATGTCAGGGTTGGTGCTCGTTACAGTTACAAAGGTTATTTCTGCCTAAACGACCATCATGAATGCCGGACTAGGGGTTGGTTAACTTTGGAATAGATCGGCTTGAGCACTCAAGAGGGTTAAGAGGATTTCCATTGCAATGCCACTATAGCGTTTAGAAAATATTTTTTTTTTGAAAGGTTGATATCACATGCGTACCGGATATGGTCTTGAACCCTGAGAGTGGTTCACAGCTTTAGAGTGTGGGTGTGAATTACATTTCTGTCTAATAGAGGGTGTCAAGTGGCTTGCTTGCTCTAACAACGTACTAAACTACACGTCAAGTATTCAAGTGTTGGTGAAAGTAGTTCTGAGTTGGACACGAAGAGTATCTAATTAACAATCCTGATAACTACTAACAATTTGATTTCGCAGGGTCTAGTAATAACAACAGTCTTCAAGGAAGCGGCCAAGGCAGACCCGAAAAGTCAACGGGTCCACCCAGACCAGCATCAGCCTCCAATAAACTCATAATGACAGCCATGGCGGCCTCGTCGTTGCTGCCTTCTTTAGGACCTCTGTCCATTTCTGACGACGAATCCGTGCCACTATTGAGCATTGTGGGTGTACACACTTCCTCTCCAGCGGAATCACAGGATTGATTGCGACCTCCAACCATGGGTGGACCGGGGGAAATCCCTCGATTATTCATGCCAGATGAGAGCCCCATCGACATGACACTGGGCGGATTTGAGGCCAAGAGTTGCTCCTCTTTGACAGCGTCCAAGGCCTCTTGCATGAGGGTTGGATTGGCTTGATTCGAGTTCTCGGCTGAGTAGGGACCACCCACTGGTGTGGGAATTGAGCTAGGGTTGTTGAAATCATTGGGGCTACTGTTCTGAACGAGCTGTGAAATAGGACTATTACTGGAAGAGTCTGAATTGCAATTGCGGGACTGGAGCTCTTCAGCGATTTGCTTCCCAATCTTGGCTGCATCCGGGTGACTAGTGATCGTCTTCTGAAAGTCAGTTGACACTTGACTAGAGCGCGACTGACTTCGACCTGGGTCACTGAAGAAGTTGATATCACTACTCGATGAACCATACGAGTTCTGACGAACGGAAGGATCCGTCTTGTTTGAGATCATTTGGCTGGGCTCTTGAGCGGATTCCTCGTCATTGGCCACACAGAAAAAATATTTGGACACGATGTACTCAATCTCTTTGTTCCATGGATTTCGAAACTGTCGCCAACTGGCTTCCAGACAAAAGAACTCTCCATCTTTGGAACGGAACCGAAATCTTGTGGTCTTCACTTCCTCTTTGAACGTGAGTGCTTTTCTGTGGCATTGCTCAATTACAGAGAGGTCCGAGGGTTGAACGTAACCGTAAATACTTGTACCAACCAATTCCTGAGGTAAATATCCTAATACGGTTGTAACTCGTTGATCCACATAAGAGATGAACCCGTCAACCGTTAATCTTGCTGTGAATTCCACTCCAGGTACGTGCCGAAATCCCATATCCAGGGAATCTTTTATGGCCTCGTCTAGGGAAGGCTTAAGACGGCCAACAGCGACAAGACAAGACATGCACGGATTGCTATCTTGACTTTCCGGGTCGTTGAGCTCTTCGGTGACCCCTGTTCCCATTTTCGTCAAAGCCCAAGACTTGAGGTAGCCCGTGCATTGAATCACCACGTATTTCTTGTCTCCAGGATGTGATTTTTTGTACCTCCTGGAAGATGAAGGCGTCGCGTTTGGACTTGTTTCCGGCGGAAGCTCTTCTTTGATGGAGTTGCATTTGGCCTTCATCCGGCAATAGAACGACCGTCGAGCTCCAGGACAAAGCCGTCCCAACGTTGGTGGAACTTGGGAGGCTGTAGCAGCTGCAGCAGCCCCTTTCACAGGTAGCATGGTCTTTGAGTCGATGAGCCGCTCTCGAGGTGTGGTATCAGAGGAAGACATTTGTTCCTTGACCTTTGCAATATCCTTTGGATGCAAGATGTCAAAAAGAGATTGTCCAAAAAGGTCACCTTGCGAGTAATTCAGCACTTGACTGACTGATTCAGACACGTACAACATCCGTCCACGAGCTGAATCCACCACAAAGAGAAACCCATCGGCAGATTGGAGAATCAGTTGCTTGAGCTCCTGTTCAGTCAACATTGGAGGCTTGTACAAACCCTCGGTAAAGGAGGTAAGTGAACCTCTTAACGACTTAAGATGTTGCACAGCCAACCTAAGGACCGTGAGCTTGTCCATCTTCCTGGACATGGCCACGCAAGTGGGGATCATACATGAGAGCTCTGTGATATAAGTATTCATCTTATCTCTACGGCGTTTCTCAATTTCACTATGGTTTTGGCGGACATATTTTTTCTGTTCCTCACTCGGGGAGAGTCTCAATGGCTTGCGTGCAGGACCACTAGCCACTGTCCCATCCTCTGAGTAGTTGGACATCTCATCCATGTCTTTTCTGAAAAAAAAAAAAGAAGATGAACAATGACTAACCTGCAGGCAAGGAATTTTAAACAGAATTTGTAGAAATTTCAAACATGGTTCGAAAGTGTGTACATTGGATAAACAACAGGGTTAAAGTATTAAGACCCCACCACACAAAAAATTTGTTCGCAATTTTGGGGGAAAATTTTGTTATTATCTAGATCACTTTAATATAGGCACAATGATAAAATTATACGCTCAAGTATTATCCTAGTTTTGTCTCTTTCAAATTGCACAAGCAATGCTCACTAGTGTTGAAGTTTGTTTTTCGTAACTAGTTTTCGATGTAAAGATATGTTTGAATCTATTGGTGAGTTTGGTTAAAGAGTCATTACCCATTAGTAGAGCGAGGATAAAAAAGTAAAAAGTATGTTTCTACGTTTTTGCCCTTTTTTGATAGATTTAACTTATTTCAATCAAAAATCTTCTTTTTTCCTCTTTCAACCACATTCGTATCTCACTGCAATTTTTTGAGTAAAAATTTAGCAAGTGCTTCCATATTTTGCGCTTTCACGCAAATCTACCGTTTTTGGGGGTCCGGTGTATGCGCTCTTTGGGCCCTTTGCGTCTTGTGTTTTTCAAGTCCAAGGATGCTAACGAAAACTTAAATGTTTGACCTCTAACATCTCTTTAACCTCTTATTTTACTGGCGTTAAAACAAACCATACAAACATTTTCTAATAGCTTTTGCAAACTTTTCCGACAAACTGAAGACAAATAATTATTTGTGCATGCCATTTTCTCAAAAAAACTTGTTTCTTTACTACATTTTTTCAAAATCTCTTTCGAAACAAGCTTTTCAGAGTACAAAAGATGGCGTTGTAAGACCAAAACTACTAGAATTGGACGTACAGTGAAATCTCAATTTAACGATCTCCGATTTAACGATACATTTAGGGGTGACGGAAAATATCGTTAAATCGAGATTTCATGGTAACTCCTCCAAGAAATTTACGGTAGATCCTCCGAACTACTTTTGCCGCAATAATTTAATTATTTATAAATTTTATAGGTGAACAAAATACAACAACTAAGTACGAAACATAGGTCAAAAGAGGATTTTTTTCTTTCATGAAGTTTAGATAGATACTAGTACTTCAGCCTTGCAAGGGTGTTCCAAAAGTTATATTTAAATTCATCTGTATACTTTCATTTAATGATGAGTTGACTTTTATATATACAATTATATAAACTTTTCCATTACTAAAACGCACGATAGTCATTGCAACACATTGAAATGCTACCTGGCTGCAGATTTCTATGGATTTCGTAGCGTAGACGTACTTGACTATGCTAAAAAGCTTAGGTTTGGCAATTTTTTTAAAACTTTTTTGCCGGTTTTTTTTCAACTTTTTTAAAGACATTTTCGGTGTTTTTTTTTCTTTTTTTTCTTTGCTCTACTCATTAGCCATCAAAGGATAAGAACAATATATCACGTCAAGGTTATGGTCTAAAGTACTGTTAATCTTATTCAGTTCCTTACATTAGTACCAGATGTAATTTCTTATGTTCAGAAGTTAAAGCGTTGTTAGTGACGGACATTCTTCTTTTACGAGTATCTGGCCTTGATTGTATTCCCATACACATGCCGCAATGGTCTCCAAACTAAGGGTCTATAATAATCTAGATGGGAGATCCCTTGGGCAAAAAGGCCTTTGATGATTGTCAGAGCACCCCCTCAAAAACGGATCAATATGTTAATGTCACTTGTTTCATAAGTAACGATAAAAAATTCTTCGTTTTGAAACGGGAAAAGCAAAATTTCAATGCACCTTTACATGTCCAATCTGTGCATGGTGTTATAACAACGAAAAGACTATACTGGCTAACTGCAAATTACGTAATAACTCCTTTGCTCCGAAGGTACTTGCTTCGAGAAATTCGGAGGACCAGTAGTCCAAAACTATTGGATGTACAGTATCGATATGTTTGAAAGTTTAAGAACCTTTCATTTTCATTTTCATTTCAGAACTAATCAATAGTTGTCTGTTGAACCTACGTTACACAATCAATGGGTTTTGTAAGCATAATCGAAAATTTTGGGAAAAAAGATCTTTTCGAAAAGTGTGGAAAATTCTAGATTCCAGTCATAGAGGCTTCTACCTTGGATACCCACTTCCGATGAAGTAGCAAAACAAAAAGCTACAGGGAATTGTTTACTTTGATACACCGACAAGTGAACAACTAGAATTCCTGGAAGTCGTGGTCAGAATTTGATTTTAAAATGATAAGATTGGGCCCAAATCTTCAACTAAGGAAATTAAATTGAGCCTCGTCAACACGTGAAAGGAGAGCATGCTGGAGCTCCGCACGAGCATGCATGTAAACAAACCAACATAAAAAACGTAGGGAGTAATTATCTTTTTTAGTATTTTCTTATGCTCAAGAATGAACCCCGTTGCGACCTTTATTTTTTTGAAACCATATTTAAAGATGTAATTCCTAAAAAACGAACTAAGCAAATTACTAACAAAGGAGATTGGTTTTGCTTCTTACAGGGCAATCACGTTTATTATTGTTTAAAACATCAAACTACTGCTCGATTTTTTACTTCAAGGAAAATGAAGTTGTTCGGCATTTCTTTAATGAACATAACAAAATAGCACAATTTAACATTACCTGCGACAAACAACGCCGACTCGTTTCATCCGGTCTATAAAATTCGATTTATATTCAGTAAAATCCAATCCATTAACAACGGTTCCATCCTGCCCTTTCAAGACAACATAGTTCCAATTGATTCAGGTAATGCTCTCGCACTTATTCCAAAATTAACATATGACCTGATATATCTGTCAGTTAACATGTTACTATGGATTATGGAAACTTTCGTAAACGTGATTCTTGGTCATCGACATCGCATCGAAATCACAATAACGGATTTTGTCTTCTAATGAACAATGACTTATGTCTCCTCGATTCTAAGAGATTGATTACGGGATCCCCACCATCGAAATTAGATTCCAAATTAGCCATCCTTGACAGCCAACAAAAAGCATATTGTCTTGGTTTATGCTTTGACCCCCCAGCAATGGACCGCTGTTGTATCTAGGACGAATTACAGAAGTATAGATGATTACATCCAAAAGCATGTGGTATTGATCGCATCCTTCTTAGATATAAAAACTCTGAAGAAAAGCAGAGCCAATATTGAAAAGTACTCAAGGCAGTTCATGAGTCTGGTTTTGAACATCTAAACCAGTGGGCCGTGACCCACATGTGGGCCCAGGAGATATGGGGAAAGACCAAAATAGTGGGCCACAAGTCAGCAATAGTGCTGTGCTGGTGGGGTCACCCTGCTGTGACCGTTGATTTGTGGGCCCTTGTAGCTAGCCATCGGCTCTTGATTGGTGGGCCCCAAGATTAAACAAGATCAAGTTTGGTGGACCTTGGCCCAAAATCTGTTGCCGACCTCTGATATAGACTATAGATCAAAATGTAATAGTAGTTAGACAACTGACCACCGAGCGATTAGTCTAGATTTTTATGGATTAGCAAAGTAGTACAAAAATCTGGTTTGCAAAATATTTCCATGAAAATTTCCAATTTTCTATTAAACTGCTTTTCAACCAGCACGACAAGATACTTAGGAAAATACCAAAAACATATTGATTTTAATTAAGACCAATCTTGTTTTATGTTCAAACAAATAGAAATCTTAATTCATTTACTTAAGGCATGTGCACGCTTCTGGGAACAAGCATCCTTTTGAATCCAATTTTATTTCCAACTTCCAAGATTCTTCATTCTAGCTTGAGATGAGTAGCTAATTAGAAAATGTTTTTTTCGCCAAATATTAACGCCGTACGTCAACTACAAGTCCGTTTGATTCTTTTTCGGACGCACACACAAAGATACTTCCTTTTATTAAGGCAAAATTTCACGACAATGATCATTGAACGAAGGTGGAACCAGCGCTAGGAAAGTCAAGAAAGTGGGTTTTGTTGGGACTACGACTACAACTGAAAGTGACAAGTTTCCAATTCAACATTTAACACCGATCACTTGCATACCTTTTCTTTCCCATGATGGGAGAGCTGGCTCGAACTCGATCGGAGATCACCGATTCACTCACACTCGTACGATGCTTTGAAATGATTCCAGGATAAGCAGATAGCCCACCTTGGGCATGACCCAAGGGTGTTTGTGGAAAACTTCGCGATTGAACATGATCACTGCCAAGCCGTTCAATAGTATCATGTGAGGTTCCAACGAAATCAGACGGACCCGTCAAGGACAAGCCATTGACTTGATCGTAATTTGGATGGGTAAAGTAACCATTATGGTTGGCATTGCTAGACACGACAGCGACAGCCAAAGGATGCGAAAACGCTTCTCCACTGAGATGACTACCGCATCCAGTTGTGGCAGTGGTTGTTGACACGCCAGGAGGTCTTCCCGAGCTCAAGTTTTTGTTGTTGGACAGGTGTGCGTTAGTCGGTCCAAGTGGTTTGGAGTTATCAAGAGCTCCCACTTGGCCAATGTTATCCTGTTGGAAGTAAGAATAGGAATACATTGGAGATTGCAAGACTTTGGCAATTACGATTAGCAGAAGATAGTCGAAAGTTTATCGATCCAAAATGTCACAAGTTTCAAACAAGACAGTTCCATTTGCCCAACCACTTCCCGAAGACCTATCACATTTCATACATAAAGCACCATATGAACGGATCATGTCCAAGCGCAAATACTTCCACAACATGACACAGTCTGTACCACTCAGGTGTTGAAGTGGACACTCATTTCCTATTTGTCACTTGATATAATCAGCATGCACAGATTGCGATTTTTCTTTAGCGTCTAATCATGACGGTCGAACTTAATTTGAAAACAAAACAACAACCCAAGATTTTGACATTGGGCACAGTTCTTGGAAAAAGGAGTCAACATTACTATTCAAAATTACAACTCGTTCTGAACGTTACACAAGAATGAGGTCTTTCAGTTTGGCGGTTATTTGAAGTACTGCCATTCAAGTGATCCAAAACGAGCTTCCACGGTAAAAAAAAGAACAGCGAACGCGCCGCGTTTCCCCGTTTGAAAGGTAGACGGGCGCGTTCTGACGAGGCATTCTTTGCGAAGGGAACGAAAGATATTCCGTGCCTTGTCGATCGTGGGAGGAACAACCGCAGAGAGAACATTACAGGGTTACGAAATGGTGTGTGGAACCCGTGAGGACGTAACACATAAGTGGAACACTACGGAGGCAATTACTCAACAGCTTTTTCCACATCGGTGGCTCGAGACTCGCTCGAGCTACGACCCTTCAAAGGAGAAGCCATGCTAGTACGTGGACTTCCATTCAATACAACCCACGAGAGGCCTTCAAAAACTGCTGAGAGCAGAAATGACAGTTGAAGGAGAAGGATTTTGACAGATCAACGGGGCGATTATGTCCTTTAAGCACTTGGCATGTTCAATAGAGTATATGGGAACTTTTAGAACTAAGCATTCCCTTCCTCATCATTTAAACCACATCATCGTAAAATCTAATCTGAGGGTTTTCTTAGGTTGATTTTTTTTCTTTCATTTTTGTAATTTTCCGCCGGATTTCTAAATCTTTTTCCTTGATAGCTTCAGTGAAAATCGATTGGACCTTTGAAAGCTATCAAATCAATATGATGTAAACGTGAGCTTTCCTTTTTTTAAAAAGGAAATTCTTGACTTCCGTTTTTTACAAGGAAGACACGGAGGGAATTGAACCGAATTTGATCCACGCAAAAGAAAAGACATGGTTCCAATAATTCTAACATGTGAAGCTATGAAAGGGATTCACACATTGTCAATACTTGGAGGTTGAGCTTCTTCTGGTAGTACAAAAAGAAATATTTTATTCGACACGCTAAGACTTTTCACGCTTTTCCTCGTATAATCTTTGGAATCCAGTCCAATAAGAAAATGGGCTTGTATTCATTCAGGAGGCTATCATACAAAACATTGTGCGGAGCAATGAAGGAGTTTTACGGCAACTTAAAAATCCGCCGCTAGATGGCGGCAAAACAGGGGCAAAGTCTCCGAAAATAAGAGTTGTGCTCGTCTTGATCTTGTTGCCAGAATCGGAACTTATTTCGTAAAGTGAATCGCTCTTCATATTTCGAGTCTATTAAAAGTCCGCTACAATAGTGCTGTGTTTGAGAATTGATAAATCACAGCGTTTTCTATAATAAAAGTTTACAATCTCGCCGAAACACCCGAAATTGTTTTTACCGCCAGATGTCACTCATTACCAATTCATCTCTTCATTGAAGCTCTCCTTGGCCTCTTAAAAAGGCGGCGAACTGATCATTCGTAAGGTAATAGATGTCACTCCAACCATTACGGCTTAAGCAGAAGTTGTACCATCTGAGTGACATGAGTACGGATGTTCTTTAAAATCTTTCATTAGTTAAGATGTCTGAAGAGTACAAAAATATGGCCAAAAGGGGCTATGATGAGTGTCGAAAAAATAACTTGTGCAGCGAGAAGAGTGAAAATTACCGATAAAAAGTGCGAAAAGGGACTGTATATTCAAAGTGACTTTAAGGAACTGTTCAAAACGTATCAAAAATGAGAATAGTTTCGTGCGTGAGCGAGAGAAGTTCCTCGCTGTAAGGATAAAATGAGACGAAGTACATTATCATGGAAGCCACACAATTCTCTCAGGTTCCAAGGCAATATTCCGTTCCTTGATCATGTAAGAGGCTTAGTGATAGTCAGTCGGCCTCCTGAAACTTTTCAGTCTTCCTTTTTACCGCGTTAAACATTGGCCTCAACCAGAACGTACTACAAAGATTGTATGGAATAATTGCTCTACTTGGAAGAGGTTTTCGAGTGTCCTCAAAAGAACTTACTAATTTATACAAAAGCCTCATGAAAACCAGAGAGAGAAAGAGAGGAAAAAGAATGGAAAAAAGCATTTGAGGAAGCATCCACTTCAAGCTCACATGAAAATTGAGAATCCATGTTGGGTGAAACATATTTAGTTCGGAAGTTTGACCTTTGAGAATCATAAAAATATATGCTATTATCTTTGTGTATTTGTGTGCAGAAATAGAGACCGTTTCTAAATCCATGCATAACGAGCCTCTCTCTTTGCGTCATTCATAAACAACTGGGTTTCGGAAAATTCGAGTACTTCCAAAGATAGTTATCGGTTCAGGTGGCTAATAAAGTCTTTCTCTAGAATGAGGCCGAATTCCTGGGTATAATTAGGTTGATTCAACCACAACACTGTGTAAGCCAAAAGGAATGCCACATTCCAGTACGGGTATATCAAGGATTTGGTTAGATTCCTTCAACTACAATAAAAACATGTTCTCGACATGTACATACAAGTTTGTGCTTTTTTGTCTAATGAAACACGCACTTTTGAAATAACATACAAGCACTTTTTGCTTTTTGAAATGCTTCTAATTGTATTGCTCCACATTCACGAATATGCCTTATTAAAATTATGCGCCTACCTTTAAACATTGACATCCAAAGTAACATTAGCACTTCCGAGTAAGTAACCGTACTCAAGACAGCCAAGTAAGACACTGAACCTACCTCAATATTGAAAAGCTACATCGACATAATCCAACTGAGGTTTCAACGGTTTTCAACCCTGTCAGGGGGAGAATTACCTCCCCCCTTTGTCGTAGAAGTGGAAGTTCGTGTTGGGCTGGATGGAGTAAGCTTCTCTCAACCATCCCTGGTTCAAGATTGGAATAAAACATAATACTACCATCAATACATGTGGTTTGGTAAACATGGAGGTTTCTTCTAGTCAACCAAAGTATTGCAAAGGAGCAAAACTGATTAAAAAGTTCAACTGCTTGAGAACTAATATTTTTACTACTGTACTGGTTGTTAAGTTTAACTTTAAAGTTATAAGTTTAATGTAACCCACAATGAACATTTCCTAATAGTATAGAGTAAGTAAGTCACGACCGCCGCTAAGTGAGCACCCTATGTAAGTGACCTTCTCAATTGTAGAATGATCTCAAGAGAGAACCGGATAAGCGTCTTTACTTGTGTCGACTTATTTTCTTCGTTTCTCAAATAATCAGAGGTTGCATGAAAAGTCTTTGATGAAAAATGAAAGTATACCACATCCATTTGATGAACAAAACATTGGTGCAAATTACGTTCACTTCATGGAGAGATGACTGCCTTATGGAAAAGACGTGAGTGTTCCCGACTTCAGGAGCTTAGAAAGAGCCTCTTTCTCGTGCTCCCGTATAAGAGATCTTTACGTCACAATGGTCCTCGCTACTGTTGCTACGGCAAATCAACCAAGCTCGTGGGATCACGTTTAAACTTGAGCAGAATTCAATGAAAATGGGTCGCTATGTTAGCCCAGTATGTCAAACGAGTCCTTTTCCCGTGTACTGCCATCCATCTGGTTCGAAACCTTGTTTTGCGGGAGACAAGTTTAAAAAAAGCTCTGAGGCCGGTTTTTGCCTTGCTACGACCGCTCTTGTTTGTGTATTTATTTGTGCGTGTGTCACAATGAAGATCCGGCATGAACTCAAAAGCGTACTTCACAAGGCAAATAAGTATCAAGTAATTATTCGATATTTTTTTGATCGACAATATTCACAATCAAAAATATTAAATCATATCTTGAACTAATTTTCAGACGGGCAATTCGGATGAATCAATTCTTTAGCGTGGCCACCGTTGTTCCTTTCAACAACTTAACATTAAATGTGAAGTTATGCTGACATACAGGAGCGCATGGAATGTGACTATATTGATTTCATGGTTGTTCGTATTCTTGAAATTAAGTTCAAATGAAAAATGCATCGCTATAGACTTTCAGGCCCAAAGAGCTCTCCAGATACAAGTGGTGAATACACTAGTTATATCATAACAATAGAAAGAAACCCTGATCAGTACTAAATCCTGTTTTAAAACTTCTTTGTCGTTTAAGGCTGGTCTACACGTGAAACAAAACGGCAAATATTTGGTCAAATCCAAGACAAAATTAGCTTGATGGCAAATATTATTTTCTGTTTGTCAAACATTTCTGACTTTGAACATGTTGAAAAATTATTTGTCCTTTGGCTAACTTTTTCTCGTCGACAATCGAACAACACATCGATGCATGCAGGGTGTCCAATCACGAAACGATTATTGTTAGGTAAAAAGTTTCAAATTAATGGATTGAAGGACAAAACAATAATCCTCTTACTTTTGACATCAAGATCACCAAAATTGAACGTCATTTGTGAAAGATTGCAAGGATCCACGGAAATGGACGACATCAAAAGTCATCGATAATCAGTTGTTAGTGTTACAGACTAGTCACGTCTCAAAAGCGTCAACTGACAGGTTCGGAGGAGTTTACAAGGTAGCAACGTTGCCAAGTTGTAGTTATTACTGCCAATGTTCACCAAAACCCAACTCGACAAAACCAAATGCCAGTGGAAAGTAGAGGTCTTAAAATGGTTGGGGGGACAAGAAAAGAACTGAAAATGACAGAAGATATTGCAAATGTCCAAAGCGTGGCGTTATGCGTAAGACTTTCCATCCAAATTAAATGACACTGAAGGAAAGAAAAAGTCTTGGGCAAAAAGCACGATTAAAAAAAAATTGTCGTTGAAAAGTGACATTATGTGGAAGTATACAATTCACTTTCTAAATTTCGCGACTCTGCTAAAGGTGACTGGTTTTCAAACAGTATTTGGCAGTGCCAGTTTGAAACAATTTGAAAAAATGGCAACACTTTGGCCAAGGGAAAAAATATTTGACAAACTGCACGTTCACGTGTAGAAGCAACAGAAAGGAAACATTTGGCAAACATTTGGCAAACACCAAACATTTTCGGAATATTTGACAAATAATCTAGCCAAAATGTTTCATGTGTAGACCAGCCTTTAGATGTCGCAGTTCATTACAAATTATCATTAGGGTTTTTTCACTGACCAAAACCATGTTTGGTTTGGACAGAGAAATCAAGATCATCATCTAACGTCCAAGGCATTAGAATAGTGTAATGGAACCAGTGAAACTGATCATCCCGAATCAGTACTGGAATGACTTGAATCGTGCCATTTATCTAAAAGATGTCTAAATCAAAATTACAATTAAGCTTTGAATGAAAATTTTGACATATTTATTTGATTGGGGCCAACACTCGGAACTGACCTCAAAGCTAAAACTTGATGTTTTTTTGTATCTAGGTAATAAAATATCTACGGAACCAGAAGCATGTCAAAGCAATCTCGTTTTCCTGCACCCACATGGTGCCATATAGCATTACGCTCTTAAGCTTTGGGATTTTTCCCGATATGGGGCTATTAGTCGGTCAAATTGGGATTGAAAAATATTGCTCAAAAGTTTCATCATCCAAGAGCTTGAAAGAATCCCGAAAATTTCACAAAAAGAAAATTTATTTAACAAATGTTCCGTTGTTCTTCCTTGGATGATTCCGTCATTCCCGCTCTATTATTAGGGATTTTTTTGGAGATTGGGTTGAGGCAGTAACTTACTCCAGTACTTCAGGACAATTTTCAAAAATACACCTTGGGGTCCGATCAAAGTATTTAAATGTGAGGTTCTTGCAAAAAATGTATATCTTTCCGTTGAATTTTCTTTGTACTGATTGGACCCAGGGTCTTTTTTTTTAAAACTAATCCTTGCTTGAGGCGATGTTGATAATTCTGTGCGTTTTGACAACACATTTTTATTTAATTGATAAAATCTAAAAAATAGTTTTCCAATTTTCTTTCAAATTTCAAGAGGCTTAAAAAGACAGAGGACAGGCATACTTAAATTCGACACATTCTATCAGCAAAAGACAACAAAATATCCATCATCCGTGGGGCCAATAAGAAGGCAAAATGTGGAATAGGTTAAAAATGCGAATCCATAAAGGGCTTATCTATAACCAAGACATGATTCAGACAAGATTTAATCCAGGATAACCGAGAAACAGATTGACTTCGATTCCGAACCCTGTACCAAGGTCAATGTACGTACAAAACCAACAAAAAAAAGTACTCTTAGCCATCATGTGCCCTTCTTTCTCACCTGATTTCCGACCGGTGCCCGTTGTGTCCAAAATACGAGTTTCTTGACACAGCATGGCCTCTTCCTCCTCTCATCAGGAGGTCAAATGCACCCAAAAATGCCCATTGGTATTCATGATCCAACCCTGACGATGATCAACATGGCCGATTTCAACACAACAGTCTCTCGTACTCACTAGATTGGGGTTTCTTCTGTTTCTTCCTTCTCCAACAACATCATCATCCTCATTGAGGCAAGACGAGTCTCGATGCTTTTTTTCGCACACGATCTATCTATCTTTGAGCGTATGTCCGTGCACAAAAAGTCATGGAAGCAACTGACTGACTGACTGACTATTTAGTTACTGTATGTTATCCCTGACCAAAAAGATAGATAGAGTGGATGGAGAACAGAAGAAACTATGTGAGTGTGTACTGCGTCCTTCCTTCCTTCCATCCATCCACATAGAACGACCCACTGTAGTACAAACCACAAACAAGCACGAACGAACGATCGAATGCACGTACGTTCGTAACCTAGTAGTTACTAACAAGCCAGGAGCACTGTTTGGTCGGAGGCTCGAGGAAGAGTTCGTAAGCAACAGGGATAGGAACTGAACTGCCTTTCGGTGGGTGACCTTACCGAATTCAGCGGCTTATCCATCAGCATTCATCACTACACTGGCCACTCTCCGCCTCTGTCCCTTGGGCATACCTTGTTCTACTGCTCCGGGCAGGATTGGCTCTTACACCACGATCACAGCAGCCTTGGCAGCCTTTGCTGAACAAAGTCTCAGCTGAGATTGGCCTGGCCTTGATGGCCACTCGTCAAAGAACAAGGCCAGACAGACAAAGCCGTTGATCACTCGGAAAGAGTTGGGAAAACACAAATTGACAGCTCTCGTCTTGTCCGTTCTTCTCTTACTCTGTGAATCTCGTTCGTTTTTTTTTTGATTCATCATCCTAAGCTTATGCAATTCTGGCCAATCATGTAACAAGCTGCCCTGAACGAAACCGGTCCTGGCCAATCAGCGGCCCCCTTTCGGCCCCTTTAGAGCGGAATTATGTTGGGCCATATTTAATGCCCACTTAGGCCTAGGCTATTTTGACGGATGACGACATAATATCATGTACATGATGTGAAGGGTTTCTTTCCCATGAATATTTCGGATCGGAAATCCTGAGCAACCCTTTGGCTGAAGTTTTTCATGAGTCTTGTCGACGTGGATTAGCTCGAGTGTCCGAGATTGACGTTGTTCGAGCTGGCCCGAGTCATTCTGTCGGAACAGATAGAGCATGGAATGGAGCGAGAGTAAGTGTCTTCAGAACGGGCACGAGGGCTGAAGACTGTGGAAGAAGGCCCTTGCCGAACGACGCCGAAAGAAGCTCCCATCGATCGAACGGAGATAAGTGGGACCAGTTTGAATGGGAAACAAAGGAACTATTGAAAATCTATGTCCATTCAATTAAAATCTTTTGACAAATATGGATGATATAAACAAGATTTATCATTGAAAAAAATATCTTGAGACCCGATGGGTGGGTCAAAAATGAGGGGACCTTACAAATAGGCCACCCTGAGCAGGCCTGGGTTTTAAACTCCCTTTGTCACATCAGCGGTTCGTTCTCCTGCCAAACTCGCCGGCTTCCGTCAAAATTGAGACAGCCATCGTGTTTTGCTAAGAGCACAGTTCAGGAATACATTTTATGTGTACTTTTACGGCCAGTTTATTATTTGATTTGAGCAGATTGGTGTTTAAATTGAAGTAAAAATGCACACATGACATTAAAATTGTAGTTGAACAAAAAATTGATTGTTTAAATGCAAAAACCTTCGTTCATAAGCTAGATCAACTCGTCTTAGAAAACTCTTTAAGCCGCGATCTCTTTCGACGTCACTACGCATCAGAGCGAGTCTGGCCCGAATGACGACGACACCTACTGCTACGGCGCTGTCTATCAGTCAGAGTGGCCATCCTCCCCGTCGTCATCACCATCGTTCGTTCTCTTTCTCTTCCCCTTTGGATCAGGCTCATCGTCGTCGTCGATTCGGTCTGGTACCACACAAGACTTACTCGACGACGTAAACCTCAGCTTAGGTTGAACCAAAACGGCCTTAAAAATTGTCTTTTTTGGGAATTTAAAAAAAGCCTAAAACAAAACAAAAAGACATTACAAGATTTAATCAGGAACTTCAGTTCCTATCATTCAAGTAGTGCAAAACACCACGCTAAATAAAATGAGGTCTTTAATTATTATGCATATGACCGAAAAAAGGAAACAAAAGAACCAGTTCAAGGAGAATATGTTCCTTCGACTAGTAGCTGACTGGGAGGTCACATTACATTATACTGGAAAGGCATTGTGCTAATACAGTTCCCAGAATTGAACCCTGCAAATAATGCCGGCTTAAACGCTCTGATCTTGCGGCCAAATTGAAACAATATTTTTTTCAATTTTCACAAAAGTTCAGGATTTTTTTCTTCATGCATTAATTTCTAGAGGCGCTCATCAGGGCGTATAAGTTGACATTTTTTGCAGGGTTCATTGATCCAAAACGCAAAAGTTTGACATATTTTCGAACTTCTCAATACATTCAGTTGTAGCGATCGTAGAGGTTTTACGTGCGCTCTAATAGCACCTTAAAATCCTAAGGAATCAAGGCTGGTTCGAACAATGAAGTCCTCCTCTCTTCTTTATCGGGCTCCTTCATTGTTCAATTTGTTGCCTATTTGCCTTCGTCGGGAATATGTAGGAGCTGATCCTCTAACAGCATTTAAGGCATGATTGGACAAATTTTTAAACGCTATTCCTGACCAACCCACTATACAAGGGTTGTATAGATCTGCCAACAGTAATTCATTGGTAGATCAAATTTCATATAAACTGTAATTTTAAAAACTAGATTAATGATGATATGACCCCCCCCCCTCCCTAAAAAAAATCTTTTACATAGAAAATATTTCTGAAATACAATACAACACAATATCTACGGTCCCTTTATAAAAGAAATTTTTCTGTCCTAAAAGTCGGAAGTTGCACATTTATGCATATTTTCTATTTCACTGGTTGCGCTTAAAGGACTCTCTCGGACTCTCTAGTGTTAAATTACATTTGACTACAAATGAGGTCCGCTTTGGGCCATCTAAAATCAAATCAAACAGCCGGCGCAGCATCCTCCGAGTAAGTGATTATTCGCACCCCGGCTGACTGGCTTCTCATTGCTGAGTGCGATGGGTTCGTCGTTCACGGTCGTCGTCATCTTCGTCGTCGTGTTGGAGGTTGCTCAAGCCAGCAAGAGGCACTCTGAACTAGGTGGTTGTTCGCACTTGCTACTTCCAAGTGGAAATCGTCCTCCAGAATCTCCCGCCCTCCCTCGTCCCGCCCCTAGGATCGCCCGGACTCCGCTCGCCCTCTCCCGAGTGCCCGCCCGAGGAACTCCGCCCTCCGTGTTCGTGGTTGCTCCTGGCTGGCCGTTCTTTGTCGTTGTTGAGCCGCTTGGATCGCTCGCTGTTGGAGCTTCAGACACGACGGAAGAAGGCAGAAGGCGTGTGACTAACTAACTGACTGACTGAGCCACCCTCTCGTTGATCCAGCCCCCTCTCACCCACCCATTGACATCGGACTAGTCTCGACCCTTCCATCCGCCCAGTGATGTCCACCATGAATCCCGAATAGTGAGTAGTAATTCGTTTATCCGCCCTAAGGCGTGACTCATGACTCTTTGGTAAGATACGGGTGACTAGTTTGACGATGCCGGGCCCGATCGGGTTCTTATCGGGGCTGGGTTGGATCCTTAGGTCGGAATCGTACCCGGGTGGAGGGCCCAGATGTTAATGAAACGTGGCGGCGGAAAGAGCAGTTTGAAATGATCTCGCTTTTTATGTTTCAGTGATTACTTGTTCAAGTTGCTCTTGATTGGCGATTCGGGCGTGGGCAAATCGTGCCTGTTGCTCCGATTTGCGGATGACACGTACACCGAGTCTTATATTTCCACCATCGGCGTGGACTTCAAAATCCGCACCATTGAGTTGGACGGCAAGACCATCAAGTTGCAAATTTGGGATACCGCCGGCCAAGAACGTTTCCGGACCATCACCTCCAGGTAACTCAAATTGAGCGAGGCAATGACCCATTATGAGACGCTTGGGTTGTATAACCGTTGCCGTGTTTTTTTCTTTCTCGTAGTTATTATCGAGGTGCTCATGGTATCATTGTGGTATATGACGTGACCGACCAGGAATCCTTCAACAACGTTAAGCAGTGGCTTCAGGAGATTGATCGATATGCATCAGAGAATGTGAACAAATTGCTGGTGGGCAATAAGTGTGATTTGACCACAAAGAAAGTCGTCGACTACTCCACCGCCAAGGTAAGCCTTGTGCCATCCATGAACAATCTCTTTGAACTGTGCTCGCCCATCTAAATCGGAGAGCTACCTTTAATACGCTGATGTAATAGAGTAATGGCCCAACCATTTGACGCAGCGGTTCACCCAAGAAAAGTTCAGACAGGCTGCTTGACATTCAGACGTAGAATTTGACGTCTGTGGCGATCCCATCTCGGGTCTTTGATCTTAATTCATTGTAAAGACGCGATGTGCAGTGATTCGACTGATCCTTGACAAAGATAAGAACATGTACGGCGAGGCGTTCGACCACCAAAATTGATTCATGTCGATTAAAATAACAGACCATCGAAAATGTCGAGGCTTATATTTCTAGTGCTGATCTCCTTTATCATTTAATGATTTCTAAAAAAACAGCCCATTTCATTTGTATCGATTCTACAGCTAACGGAGAAGATAATTCCCCCACTCTTTAGTGAAGATCATATTCTGAAGAGTATATTTTTCCTGATCAACCCTTTAAGGGTTGTCAAGGTCTGCCAACTTGAATTCATTGGTAGACCAAAGGTTTAACGATACGATCTATGGTATTGAAAAGTCTGATACGATTTTTTTTAAATTGACACTTTTCATCACATGTTTTGGACACACTCTGAATCAGGGTTTGCAACCAGTGCGCCCAGAGATAAGTTTTGGAGGGCCCATAGTCTTCAGTAAAATACAAAATGAACGGGCACACGCATTTTAAAAATGATTATTTGCCGCGTCTTTCTGAGTTTTAACAATTTCTGTGAGATCAAGAAACCATTTATAATTTAGTTCAAACATCGGCGCTTGTTCCCTTCTCTTGCGTTCATGCGAAGATCTTGAAAAGACTTGAAACCAACTACGAAAACTTTTGATGTGGCCAGAGATCATTCCTTGTGGACATCGCAAGATTGCGGATGTACCTAGGCCCTGCTTAGGAAAAGATTAGGAAACCCTTGGAAAGAAAGTGGGCTTTGGCCTTGAACTTGTTCTTAACTCTATTAATTACTAAGGGAGCGGAATGAATTACTCCCTTGCGGAATTTGAGCCAACTTACAAATTTGGGCTATGCCCAAACTGAGCGCAATTTCTCAATTGCCTTGTCTTTTTCCTCGAGGTACGAGGTTTGTCTTGCAAATAAGGAGCCCACTTTTTAGTCTGCATCTAGTGAGTGAGTTTCTTGTTGCTTTTCCAGTCAAACCTCCTCTTTGTTCTGGATAAACTACGCACTAACAGTCTCTCAATCCTACTTGAGCTCGAATCCGAACGAAATATCTCATCTAGAGCGAACAATTTCTTTCGCCGTTATTAGTGTCACTGGATCGAAGGTCCTTACCTAGGTAAAGGGGGAAAAGATACAAAACCCCTTTGTGAATTCAAACCGTGACTTAGTTTTCAAAACAACAAATTCATTATTTTGGCACACAAATGATTAAACCTCCCAAAGACGACAAAAATGGCCTCTAAATTTAAGTCAATATTCCTTGCATCCATTGGCATTGCGTCCCAAAAACAACCTTCATTCACTCCCACACCTCACCAAACTTTGAACTCCTATCTTAGCTCAGGTTACCACTTGGTTGTTTTTTTAGGAATACGCTGATCAGTTGGGCATACCGTTTTTGGAGACGTCGGCCAAGAACGCCACCAACGTGGAGCAAGCCTTCATGACCATGGCTGCTGAAATCAAGAACCGCGTGGGTCCTCCGGCTCCATCAGGCGCCACGGGACAAGTCAAGATCGATTCGACCCCCGTGCAAGCCAAGTCGGGTTCCGGATGTTGCTAAGATCGACGCGAGTCTCGCCGCTTTGTTTTACTCCCCATTCCCTGCCCCCCTTCGCCCCCATTGGCGTCATGCACATCTCTGGGTGTGGATGTGAGTGAGTGAGTGTGCACGTGTGTGCAAGCCACCGAAGACCACGTGACCGTTCCTTCGCGACAGATTAGCCCATCATCCATCATCTCTTTTTGTCGACCTATAGAGATTTTTATGATTCGTGAACAGTCAAAAATCTACGATTTGAATTTTTCACCCTCTTCTTTTCAATTGTTATGAGTTCTGATGATGATGAAATCCAAATTTTTTTCAAGTACACACGCACTATCAAATAGTCTTTTTCTTTTTTAAACTTACGTTACTCTTTGTAACATGGGTTTCATATACTCTGTGTTAGAATTTGATTTGCCAAATCCTATTGAAGGGTGTTTGTTGCGGACGAAACGATGAAATTTCCGCCTCTTTCGCCACCCCCAAATTGATCTTGATTTGCCCGAACTGAGACGAAAGTACCGTAGGTAGTTTACACTTTTTTTGTTTTTGAGCTATCCCGTAACTGAGCTTAGAATTTCCGAATTCAGTACGATGGACGAGTGACTTCTCATTGACCAGACCAGACAAGACTAGAACCTGTTCAGGATGTGTGAATGTCTACTCTCTATTTGTTTTTTAAACTGAACGATTGACAATACAGGTATTCTTTCGCTACTAATATCGTCGTCTCTCATTCAATTGGAACACAGCTTCGTTTGAACGGGCTCAAATTTCGGCATTAGTCGGAGTCATTCCTCTAAATAATCAATTTATTATAGACTAACAAGTCGGCAGCAACAGGATAGGAGTTTGTCCGTCAGACGCTAGTTTCGCTACAAGAAATTGACCCCCACACCAAATTGAAGACCAGGAGCAGGCTTATCACCGCGTTCACACCGCACGGGAATGCAATAATTCAGTTCCAATCGCCCGATTCCGCCCAACCGGAAGGCCACGCCCAGGCCGTATGAAAGCCGGAAGTTCCTGAGGGCATTCTCCATAAACCGATGACCATCGCCTATGTGGTTGTTGCCGTTGAACTGGCACAGATTTCCGGCAGTGACAAACAAGTGTGTGCGAAACAGATCACCAAAACCGCCGCGTCCCGGTCGAAACGGAAGTGGGGCAAACAAATGAAGGCCCGAAGACCAGAACATGTCCGAGCCCAAGTAATTCCCATCCGATTCGTTACCCAATCCGCGCATTTCGAAACCTCGCACATTGAGAGGACCCCCTAGGTAGAAATTATCGGCCAAAGTGATCCTCTTCCCATCCGATAAGGCCTTCATCAGGCCGCAATTCAAAGTCCCTTGGAGCACAAACTCTGGTCCAAAAATTGGCGTGTTGGCCTCAAGCCACACCTCATTCTTAAAGAAGCCCACGTCACCGCCCAAACCGGCGTATTCTTGCGTTAGACGGAACAGAGAACCTTCCACGGGGAACACGGGATTGTCTCGTCGATCCACGGTTAAGATATGCCGGAGGGCGGACTTGAGAGAGTGTCCAACTTGTTCTCGCACACCAAAGGCACACGATTTGGTCAGTGGACGGAGTTCCCGCCAACACGCTTCATATTGAAGATTGTGGTTGATATTGGGCGCCGAAATAAAGGACAAATCGAGCAATCCCCCGCGATTGAGCTCCTTGAAGCCCGAGGGCGGGAATTCGGCGATCTGCTGAAAGATCGAGCTCGACAGAATGGTCTTGTTGTCGTCATGGAAGGGCTTCATGTATCTGACGTTGAATGCATTGGTCTTCTTGCTGCCATAGGTGTAGTCCACCTGGAATTGCTCGCCTCGGCCTTGAAGGTTGGGGCATTTGAGTCCGGTGAAGAGGGATCCCTCTTGATTGCCCAGCATGGTATTGATGGAACCAATCACTCGACGCAATTCGGTGACCTTGAACGTGACCTCGTAGTCTTTGGGACCGCCTTCCTCGGCGGTATCGATGTGAATCGACACATCCGAGAAACAACCCAGATCTGAAACACGTGACGGTATCAATTTGAATATCCAAAGACATTGGAGACAAGTATTAATGTGTGGACTCAATATTAGAGATATAATCAAATTTTTTTGATTAAATCATGGACCAAACCAAAGTTTGTGTCACTTTGAACATTCTTTAAAACAAAAATTGGAGCACTTTTTTAGTACACCATGCTTAAGGGGTGGCCAAAAGGCTCGTTTGTCCGTATGATAAATAGTGTTGAAATCTCCTTACTTTTCGAATCCTTTTGAACGTTGATCGAAAAGACCCATTGAAAATTGATCGGCAAAATAAAGTTTTCGAACAACGCAAGCGGAACAATGCCCAGATTTTGTGTACCCAGCACTTGAGTATTTAGATTCTTAAGCACGCTTGAAATGACATTATTTCGTGCACTGGGCGTGACCTAACCAACAAAACTCAATGGCTTTACAGCTCAAAACTAGCCACAAAAGTCTTCGGAAAGTAAGCTTGACTTTCGAATTCAAAGAATAAACCCCTCTCAGGGGTCAAACGAACAATGACTAGCCACGAACGGGACGAAAAAAGCGAATATCATCATTCATCCTGCCCGTCAACTGACCTTGAAGGTCACTCCGAGCCTCATGAGCCTTGAGGACGAGCTCTTCAAAGTGTCGGACCTTGAACACGGGATTAATCTTCCGGAGGACCAGATCTTCGTGGGTGCGTTCCACGCCGTCAATGTGGATCTTGGTGACTTGCGCCCCAATTCCCGACAAGGACACGGTGGCATCGCCGCTCGGACCCGCCTCCTCCTCTGCCGGAGACATCGGAGGAGCCGCCACGGGTTCGCGGGCGTGTACGGTGCCCATGAGACTCAATCCACGGGCTTCGTCGGGACAGGGCAAGTTATCGGAGGCTTTATTGACAGTAGTACGAGGACGAGAAGTAGCAATACACTTTGAAGTTTCGGCAGGGGCCCGTTAAAATGACCGAGAGTCCACGGTCGAGGTGACCAAACGGATAAAAACGGCAAGGTGTTTTTTTGTGACTGAAAAGTTAAAGTGCTGGGTAATTTCAGCTTAACACACGCTGGCATTTTGTACATTATCCGATTATTTATTTGGTTTATTTATTTAGGTCAATAAACTTGAAATGACTTGTCCTCGTAACAAATTGTCTTTCCTAGGGGAAAGAATCAAAATCTCGTGAGAGGTTTACCCGTAACTCTTGTTCCAATTGATAAATCTCTTCTTGAAGAAAACTCATTGTCTGATGAGCGTTTGGATCTAGAATGACGAAGAGTTCATTAAGGGGTTCGCCTTCAATGTTATGGTCACTCCGATTCTGTACTTATGAAGCTCGGTCTATGTGTCAAAATAACGTTGATCATCATTCTAGACGTCGGCCATGCCTGTTCAAGGATATACAGTAGTGAATACAGATCAAACTCTTAACGAAACCATACGTTACTCTGCACGGATGACAAAATATGTATACAAATTTAGCGTAACATTCTATTTTTGCTTGGTTCAAGGAATCATTTGCCCTTCAATGTAATTATGACTTTCCATCATTTTTTTCCGTTTGTATAAAAAACCTGATACTTCTTCCACCACTCAACCAGCGCTTGGAAATAGTCATGAAAATATTTTTTTTTTTTTTGAGTTGCGATCCCCGTTTTAAATGTCTTACGCTTTTCTTGAAAAGTAGTACCTATTACCTAACCATTTTATTTTTTGATGTATTTTTTTCTTTTCCCCGTTGATCCCAGACGACATGTCAACAAAGTTCATTCTGCCCTCGCTCAGCCAGTCTAAATAAAGCCGGTCCAGTGTGAAGTGTGAACGATTTCAGTTTGATCCCGGCAACTTTGACGTCAAAACCATAAAGACGCCTACTTAGGGTCCAAACCTCCACCTCGAACGGAGACGATCGATTCATCCGGCCTGACATGAACGCTTCAGCCGCGGTCCGATCATGCCTTTAACTCCCGAGCAACGGGCCCGCATGGAGGCCAATAAGGCCCAGGCCTTGGCCAAACGCCGAGCTCAGCCGCCCTCAGCCTCAAGTTCCGCATTGGCATCCCATGGACCGCCTAACGTTCCCCCGCCCACACCCCGGGTCATTCCATCCACGAATGATGGCGTCAAGATCGGTCGAAAATTGTTGGGCTCGTGCGCGTTGGAGCCGAATCGACGATTTCGCGTCCAAATCGGATTTCATGACACGTTGATTCAGGTGCGGAAGGAACGAACGATGTCGCTTTGGGATGGGTTGGAAATTTTGGACCGGTGTTGATTGTATTCCAGATCTTTAAAAGCCTGCCCAGTGGGGCGTACAACGCTCAAGATCGGACGTGGAATTTCGCGTTCTCGGATCATGATCGTCTGATGAGTCAAGTTCAACCGCTCGAACCGCGGGTTATAATTCAGCCCTTGCCTAAATGGGTGATTCGGACCTTTTCCCGCCCGTTTTCGGAAGAACAGGAGGCCGATTTGAGGGAACTAAGTGAACGCCTCGAGCCTACTTTGGAACGGGGATTGATGCCCTTTCAAAAAGACGGCGTGGCCTTTGCTCTGCGACGTCAAGTAAAAATACTATTTGGAACTTTCATTCGAAGTTGTTTCATTTGCCTTGGATAATTTCAGGGACGAGTCTATATTGCCGATGATATGGGATTAGGCAAGACCGTGCAAGCCTTGGGCGTGGCTAGTGCCTATCGCTCCGAATGGCCACTTCTTATCGTCTGCCCGAGCTCGGTCCGATTCGCTTGGCGAGACGCGTTAGTTCGTTGGATCCCATCTGTGCCCGAAGAGGATGTCACTGTCATTACAAGCGGTAGGCAACCTTTAAACACTTGGTTATTGAGTCTTGGTCGGAGCATCTGTTGATTGCGCTGCTTTTATTTATAGGAAAAGACTTTTTATGCAGCGGTCAGGCCGTTATCATAAGTTACGATCTCATGTCACGGAAAGAGAGGGAGCTCATTGATCGTCAATTCGCCGTCGTCATCATGGATGAGGCTCATTTCTTGAAGAATTACAAATCGAATCGGTTCCAATCCACCGAAAAGATCGTCAAAAGCGCGCGCCGATTGATTCTTTTGAGTGGAACACCCGCTTTGTCTCGACCGATGGAGTTGTACTCCCAAATATCGCTAGTCATGCCCAAAATGTTTCCATACGCCACGGAATTTGGAATGCGTTATTGCAATGGCAAGAAGGTCTCTTTTGGGTCCAAATCACATTATGATTTCAGTGGCTCCTCCAACATGGATGAATTGAAGATGCTACTAGAAGAGACGTAAGCCCTTTTTATCTTTTTACATGAAAGGAAGATTATTCAAGAAGAACCCTAGTCAAGGCAATGTGCCCCTGTTCGTTTAGGTGCATGATTCGGCGCCTCAAAAGTGAGGTCCTTACCCAGTTACCGTCCAAACAGAGAGAGATGATTCTTTTGGATCCAGGTCTCATCAACTCAAAGTCCAAAGAAATGGAGATGCAAGCCAAGAAAATGGGACTCAAATCGCTATCGCAAATAGAACGACGCGGTGTTCTTTTGGAGTGGTTTAACTCGACATCCAAGGCCAAGCTGAAAGCCGTCGCTGAATACGTCAAGGATCTGCTCGAAGGCGATCGTAAATTCATTTGCTTCGCACATCATCAAATCATGATGGACAACATCGCAGAGGTCCTGGTCAAACGAAAGACTCGATTTATCCGAATAGATGGAAACACGAATAGCGAGGCTCGAAACAAGCACTGTGATCAATTTCAACGAGACGATCAAACGCGCGTAGCTCTTTTGTCCATCACCGCGGCCAATGCTGGTCTTACATTGACGGCAGCTCATCTCGTGGTATTTGCCGAGCTTTTCTGGAATCCCGGTGTTTTAACCCAAGCCGAAGATCGGGCTCACCGCATTGGTCAATCGGACTCGGTCACTATACAATATCTCGTGGCCAGAGGTAGATTACTATACAAATACACTTTCGGGAATGCTCCAAACATGATTTTGAATATTGATTTAGGAACTGCTGATGATGAGTTGTGGCCTTTGTTGCAAAAGAAGTTGGATGTGTTGAACGAAGCCGGTTTGAGCAAGGACAATTTCCACGAATCCAATGCCATTCAACACCTTAAAAAAGCCGACGACGAGATGAAGGCTGCCATCAATTCGCCTTCAAAAATCACCGACTACTTTTCGAGCTCCTTCACTGAACTTGACTTGGGTGATTGGGATCCCGAGGACTCTTTCGGATTGAACGAGGACGATGAAAATGATTCCCAAGTGGCCTCTATTAGCAAGAAACCCAAACTGTCTAACGGTACCTGAATGCGCTTTTTTTCGCATCCCATTATAACTATCAAAATAGAACATAACCTTTGACATTTAAATTTGCCGCTTTCACAATCACAACACGTGAGATCAGCTGTTCAATCAAAACACATGGACTAACTTGGGGAAAAAAGTCCGTTCTCGATGTATTATTGTCTTTATCTAAGGACGGTTAGCCTTTGATCATGCCTCAAGGAGCTGGGCGAAGCAAAGCCTTCAGCGGTTCCAAGAAGAAGGCCCAACTGCAAGCCAAGCGCCAGAAAAATGCCACCAAACCCTCTCGAGGTGAGAAAGTGGATGCGATTTTCGAAACTCAACGGCCTCACGAAGATGCAAATCCGGCCACGACATCCGTGTCCTCCGTGGTCACGGGTTCAGACATTCAGAAAGACATTTCCGGACAGATCATGCAAGATATCGCTCTCCCTTCGGGAGCTGGACAAGGCCGGAATCGGTTCAACTTACGGTTCAACACCGAATCCAAAGAGGAGATCCAAAAGTTGCGCCAACAAGCCACGCAAAAGATTAAACCTTGCGGAGAGTGGGAAATGGAATGCGGATCAGAGGACTTCTTCACGGATGCCTTGACGTTTCCTCAACGACCGCGTTGGGATCACCTCAAGTCCAAAGCGGCCTTGGAAACTCACGAATCGCAGTATTTTCACGACTACGTGCAGAGCTTGTTCCAGACGCACGACGACTTGAGTTACTTTGAGTTGAACTTGGAGACTTGGCGGCAATTGTGGCGGGTCATTGAAATGTCGGACGTGATCTTAGTCACGGTGGATATCCGATACTCGGCTGCTATGTTTCCACCTTCCTTGTTCCAGTTCATTCGAGACCAAGGGAAAGATGTAATTTTGATCCTGAACAAGGTCGACTTGGTGCCCGTAGGTCTCACCTTGGCTTGGCGAGAGTACTTTGTGTCCAAATATCCCGGACTCCGGGTCACTTTTTTCACTTCCTGCCCCACCTACAATCTACGAACCAACTTCATGACCGAGCAGACTGGACTTCAACACAGAAGACTTCGAGGGCGGATCTCAATGGTCAAAGAGGGCGCTCAACAAGTGTGGGAGGCGTGCCAAGCCATTGTCCAAGAGGCGGGGGCCGATGTTGATCTGGAGAATTGGAAGACACTGATCATGGAGAGCGATCAAAACGATCAACCGGGAGAACCTGAGCAAATGATCAAAGCTCAAGTCGCCAAAGAGGAGGTCTTGCCTCAGACCCAGACCCAACGTTTTCAAGACCAGATCCTCACCATTGGCATGTTGGGTCAGCCCAATGCTGGCAAGTCTTCCTTGATCAATTCTCTCATGGGCAAACGCGTCGTGTCTGTGAGCAAAACGCCGGGCCACACCAAACACTTCCAGACCATTTTCATTACCAAATCGGTCAAATTGTGCGATTGCCCCGGGTTGGTATTCCCGTCCAAGGTGCCCAAGGCCTTACAATCCATCATGGGTAGCTATCCGATCTCGCAAATTCGCGAGTTATTTTCCGTGGTGCAATTTTTGGCGCGTCGCGTGGACTTGCTTCAAGTTCTCAAATTGACCCATCCGGATAAAAAGCCCAACGAGCCTTGGTCGGCCTTTGATATCTGCGAAGCATGGGCCTTTAAACGAGGCTACATCACGGCTCGATCCAATCGACCCGATATCAATCGAGCCGCCAATCACATCTTGAGAATGGCCCTTGAAGGCAAGATCTGTCTGGCTTACTATCCAGTGGGTTATGTGGATCGACGAACCTATTGGAAAGAACACCCTCAATGTGAAGTCATCCGAGAACTCCTCGGTTGGAATCGGAAGGCCGAATCCAATGCCCGAACCGAGAGTGACATCCCGGTCATTGATTCCGAGGACGAGGATGAAAATGATGAAGGAAGCAATGTAAACTCAGATGACGATCGGACCTCGGACGAAGAAGCGGATGATCGACCCAAAGTGGGCAATAAATTCAGTTTATTGGATGCTGTTGATGATGAATAAATCAGATGTCTATTTAATGGGCGGATGTTATACCATGGTCGCCCTGGAAGTCAGATTTCATCCATTCAACATAAGCTTGACGTTCCTTGAAATCGTCCGCTGGACGATTGTGCGGTGTCCAAATAGGTTCGCCACAGAAAAATCGGCGAGCTTTGATATAATTCTGGAAGAATGTTTTTTTTATATTTGTTGATCCTATGGCATTGGGCGATTATTAAAAAGTGTGTTACCTTCGTATCAAGGGTGAATCGATGATAGATTCCCGCGGGCAAGATAATCAGATCCCCTTCGAGGCATTCGATTCGAATCCATCTATCGTTCTTATCGCGTACATCAAAGTAGCCCGATCCCTTTTCAACGAAACGAATCTCCTCATCCGTATGGATATGCTCCGTGAAGAAGTTCTTGATCTTGACCTCGTAATCCGGCAGAGTGCCTTCCGAAATCTCACAGCAGTCCTCGTAATTGTAGCCTCTTTCTTTCTTTATCCGCTCCAAAACCCCATCCGTGGCAAAAGTCTCCGTGTTCAACTAAACAACATCCTCTTTTTTTTTTTTAGTGATCTTCAATATAATGGAGGTCCCCATTTCATTTCAGTTACCTTGTAATAAGTCACACCGGTAAGTTCTCTGAGCTTAGCCATCTCCACCGGTTGAGGTGGATCCATTTGACGCTCCAACCGTTGATCATCGGGCGATTCATCCATATACCAAGCGCGACTCATTTTGAGTATCAATCAAACAGGTTGCATTCATTAAAAACAACGTCCATGTGTATATAAGCCGATGTTCAGCTGCGCTCGCCAATTACGTCATCAAAACTCATCATCCAATGAGAGCATTACAAAATGTTGAGATTGCATCTTTAACTAAACTAAAAATGCGATGCTCCTAATTTGGATCGAATGATTGATCAATCAAGATTTGTGTGTATTTATAGTTATTCTAAAAAATGATAAAAATGCGGGAATCTCGGCGACAAGACGGGGTCTAATCGGGATGTCCCATCAGAGGCCGGAAGGAAGTTTGGCAACGATGCTCAATGAAACTTGACAAGCGATCCCCACGCCAAAGGCCGCCCACACAGGGGTTGGTTTGCCGGCTTCCTCCGGCCTCCGCATCCGAGGCTTTATTTGCCCTTGCCTTTGGCCACCGCGGGTTTGGCTTTTTCCTTTTCCTTGGGTACCAAAGGCTTGCCTTTGTCCTTGCCTCGTAGCTTGATATCCAACACGCGCTCCATCTTGGCCAAAATGGTGGCATTGGGCAAGGCCTTGCTCGATTCGAACTCAATCACCACTTGGGGCTTCTCGTTAATCTTGGTGGCCAACTCCTTTTGGGTCAGATTCTTGGCCTGACGACCTTTCTGGATCAATTTACCCACATCCATGGACACCTACAAGGAAAAGACGAAATTAAGCCTCAATGGCACAGATTAGAGCACGCACGGGGAGGGTCTCAAGGGACAAAGAACTGACGGTGTTGTGCTTGAGCTCCTCGGTTTCTTGGTCCAATTTCATGGTGTTGAGTTGCGTGCCGTGCTGTTTGTTGCCGCCTCCGCCGTATTTTTCCTCGGTGGTTACGGGTTCGCCGCGGCGACGAGCCGCATTCACGGCCGCACTCGATTTGGCCGCACCCGGACCGCGAATGGCATTCTTGCCGCGAATGATCGTCACCGTATCCCAATCCGACATGATGATGATTGATGAATGAAGACTGGAAATGAGAGACGTTAGTGACTGATGACGCAATGCGTGACATGAGATGGTGTCATCGTGCGTAATCCGCGGATTGATAGGTCTTAGATGTACCTGAACTGATGAAGGAAGTTGTGATTGTTAGGCCCAACGTGAAAGAATCGAGTGGAAGGTGGGAGAAAATCGGATTCTCTTGAGCGACGTCTTCGTTCTGTTTGGCCACAACTTCCACTTCTGGCCAGGGTGACTCTTGAATTGTACAGCGGGTAGATTTCTGAGTTGGAACATTTTATGAGTCAGTGGCACTTCATTGCGGATCTAACTATTCATGAAAAATCGTGATTGAACGAAAAATGAAAGAGTGTGCACGGTTATGAGCTGAAATGGTTAAAGCCTGGCAAACTGAGTTATAAACTTTTGGACATAAATTGACACCTCTCAGATTAGGAGACCCAACACGACTCGTAGCTGCCAGCACTTCCAGCAAGTGCGTGAAGACTTGACCACAACAGACGGGAAGGTGACTCCTATCGACCGGACTCAAAGTTGTAAATACGCCATTCTGGCCATAAATCCACTTTATTTCAGAGACATCACGCTTAAACGATCTTAAGCCACTTTTAAATGAACCATTTTTATCCGAGTTTTTGGGGTTTTTAAGTATTCAAGTCCAGATTTTCGGCTCACGTACAAGAAATTGAAGTTGAGACACCCTGATATTGGAACATGTGGTCTCTGAAGTAGTGATGGGGGGCAAACAAGAGATTGGGCAAGCTGTACTGGCACAATGCTTGGGCTTGCTGAAGCTTGGCATAGCTTGGGTGCTTGTACAAGTACTTTTCCCAGCTAACAGGTTTGCCAAATTTGCTATGAACGAAGAATAAACTTGCCATCCGAATTTCACTAAACCAGGCTGATTCAGCTAAATAGGGCCCATACCTTTGAAAGGATATATTTTAAGAAAATTACACACTTCAATTCTCTCACATGGGGAAATGCAAAATATTTCGAGGATACTAAAAAAAGATTTGGCATTTTACTTTTTCATGCCGGCAACTCTGAGTAAACGAGATTGTTCTGGAAGTGTGACTTCTAAATCTCGGTCTTGATTAGCCTCAAAAGTGCATTCATGTGTGGCCTAGAACCGAAACAAAAAAAACCATGGTTTTGCAAATGCTATCCAAATTGAAATATTTTTTTGTATCACTTCCACTATTTATTGCTAAATTATTAAGGTCAAAAGATCATCGAAAATGCAACTTGACATTTTTTCTTCTAAGTCACACTGCAAGTATCTTAACTCTTCAAAGAGCAACTGCCGGCAACTGCATCTTCCGATGTTTCTTGAGCTTGGGAAGTGTATTGGTGTATTGCCCAAGTAATGCTTGTCAACAACTTGTTCTTGGGTGTTTGTGATGACTCATTACTTGCCCAAGTCACATCACTACTCTGAAGCACAAGATAAAAATAAATTGACAAAGCAATGTATTTCACAACAACTGAAGTATAAACGAACACGATCCTGAGCCACTTTACTAGTGACTAAACAGAGAAGTACAAACATCCTCCTAACTGTCAAAACGGATTGCGAGCCCATCATATTATCTTTCACCACTGGTTGACGAATCATCCAACTCATGAATTCCGGTACTTAGGAATTTAAATATAAATCCAATCATAAAAAGGGCGCATATCAAAACTTGCTTCTCGATTCCAGCCAAACGCCGGGGTTCAGGCCCCCCAAACCGTGATGGAGGAGCTCGAGGTCGTGGAGGTCGAGGAGGAAGAGGTCGGGCCGGTCCCGTCCCACCAACTCCGACCGCTTCAGCCTCGGGATCGAACCACCTCAGTCGCAAAGGCCACGCTCAAGTAACTGAGGACGATTTATGCGATTATTACGACGTGTCCGATGAATTTGACACGGATGGCGAAGGCGAGATTGAGGGCTCGGGGCTTCCTAAAAAGAATCCCAACCCTCAAACCCGACTCAAGGTCGAAATGCAGGTCCTGCGCATGAATGAAAAGACCGAAACTCAAATATTGAAGACGTTGAATGAGCTCTATGGGGGTCAGTATCAGATGAAAGGCCCCGAGCAATACGCCAACTTGGGTGCTCCGTTGGATCGCCGCTTTTGGGTGCGAGAAGGGCGATTACGAGTCACGGGATTGGAATTGAATCGGGCTTCGGATCAAACTCACTCGGATTTGAACCCGTATGCGGTCCAACGACTCGAAAGCTACGGTTTTCATACCGCCCGATTGATCCCGGTTCTTCGGGCCACTGACGGGGATGTGGGGGCGGCTTTGGAAAAGCTTTTGAGCCAATGTTTCCCCAATTCTTCCGACGTAGCGCAGCCCCTTACGCCCGAAGAACTCACAATGTATCGAGAACAAAAAGAAGGCGAGAAAATGGCGTTAGCCTCGATCTATCGCGAGGAATTTGTCGAGAAGATCCCCGAAAAACTCTGGGTTATCGAGTTAAATGTTCCGTTTATGACCAAGTTTCTGCCTTCAGCCTCCAAAAACAACGATAACCGGGCTGCCAGGGCTGAGAAGGCCAAAAATGTGTGCCCATTTTTCTTGCGAGGATATTGCAAGTTCGGTCGACGATGTAACAAGGCTCACGTTCACGCCGAGAAGACCGAAAATGTCGACGATCGGCACCTTCATAAAGGTCCGGGACAGAATGTGTCTCGATTAGAGATTCGCTTCCACGATCAATGTCAATACCCGCATGATGCACCTATGGTTTGTTTTTCAAACGACCTCAACGAGTTTCCGAAGGCCGTGTGTTTGAACATCACGCAAAGACTCATGGAAGAGGCCCAAGCTTTGGCCCAAGATCGAGCTCCTTTTGTGTTTTCTCTGGTTAGTTTAATCGAAAATGAAGATGTGATCCAGGAAATTATGGACCTACCCAGTCATCCTTTCAGCTTTAATCCTGATTTGCTGGATGATGAAGAGAGCCCGCAATCCTCGATACCTTTGCCAAGAGCGGGGGAAGAAGACAATGCCGCTTCTTTGTTGGCCTCTCTCAATCTAAAGAGTGCCAAATCTGTGGCAGGTCCGGATCTCGATAAACTACACCAAGAAAACGTCAAGATTCGTCAGTATTGCTCGAAAATCGCTATAAGTCAAGATATGGAGCAGATCCGTCACAATTTACCGGCTTGGGGAGAAAAAGATCATATTCTGAAGACACTTAGTGCTCACCAAGTATTGGTGATTTCGGGCATGACCGGTTGTGGAAAGAGTACTCAGGTACCACAATACATCTTGGACGAGTGGCTTGGATCCTCTTCAAAGAAACATTGCCAAATCATTTGTACACAACCTAGACGAATTTCGGCCATTGGTGTGGCTGAGCGAGTAGCTTTTGAGCGCGGAGAAAAAGTGGGTAATGTGGTGGGCTACCAGATCCGTCTAGAAAGTAAAACGTCTTGGCGAACAAGACTGCTTTTCTGCACGACTGGCATTCTGTTGCGGCGGTTGGAATCGGATCCGGATTTGGAATCCGTCACCCACATTGTGGTAGATGAGGTCCATGAGCGGAGTGAAGAGAGTGATTTCCTTCTTATGATCCTGCGAGGTATCCTCAAACGGAGGAAAGATCTTAAAGTGATCCTCATGTCGGCCACGGTCAACGCCGATCTTTTCAGTACTTATTTCAAAAAAGTGCCTGTGATTGATATTCCTGGTAGGACCTTTCCTGTGGAGCAAATATTTCTGGAGAAGCTACTGGAGATGACGAACTTCGTCATGGAAGAAGATTCGCCTTATGCCCGACCCTTGGAAGATCGACAATCGGGATGTCGCGTTTTGAATAAGCAACAATTCAAGGGCTCAAATATGAAAGGATTTGAGGTAGACGACTTTGAGATTGAAAAATATATGAGTGGTAACGGAGATCGAGCCTTTAAACCACCCAAAGATAACCTGCGAGACGAGCAATTGAATCCCAAACAGATCAACTTTCGCTATTCACAATACCCCGACTCTGTTCAGAGAAGTTTGGGGATCATGGATTTCTACAAGATTAACTACGACCTAATCGAGAGCACTCTTGTTTACATTGTCGAGGGTTCCAATGAGTATCCCAAAACCGGATCGATTCTAGTCTTTTTACCGGGAATACAAGAAATCATGAACCTTTATGACCAAATTGCCAATCATCCTACTCTGGGCACCAAAGCTAGAAAATTCAAACTCATTCCGTTGCACTCGAGCTTGTCAAGTGAAGAACAGGCTGAAGTGTTCAAAAAGCCACCTGAAGGAGTTCGGAAGATTGTGATCTCAACCAACTTGGCTGAAACGTCCATCACCATCGACGATTGCGTGTTTGTCATCGAAGTGGGGAAAATGAAAGAAAAATGTTTCGATTCAATGAAGAATATGGAGTCTTTGGACACCGTGTGGGTCTCAAGAGCTAATGCCCTCCAAAGAAAGGGTCGCGCAGGACGTGTCATGCCCGGATATTGCTTCCATTTATATACCCAATTCAGATTCGATCATCATCTCCGTCAGGATCCTGTGCCCGAAATCAAGCGAGTGCCTCTCGAGCAGATGATTCTTCGAATCAAAATCCTACCCTTGTTCAAGGACGTTCATCTTATGAAGGTCTTGAGCGCCATGATTGAACCTCCCGAAAACCAGAACATTGAAGGAGCGGTTGACCGGTTAAAAGGTGTGGGTGCCTTAGATCGAGAGTGCGAACTCACTCCTCTAGGCTTTCATTTGGCTAATTTGCCCGTGGACGTTCGGATTGGCAAACTTATGTTATTCGGCTCAATCTTTCGATGTCTTGATGCAGCTCTCACGATTGCGGCTTGTTTAAGCAACCGATCTCCATTTTTGAGTCCTTTCGGAAAACGGGACGAGGCCAAGAAAAAGAAATCAAAATTTGCTATCGTGAATTCTGACCATTTGACCGCCTTGAGAGCTTACCAGGAATGGCATGCCATCACCCAAAAGAGTCAAGTTGCCGGATATAACTTTGCCCAAGAGAACATGCTCTCGCAAAAAACGCTTCAAATGATAGCCACGATGAAGCATCAGTTCTTGGAGATCCTAAGTGGGACTGGATTTGCGCCCGAGGGTATTAGCATGCGACAACTCTCGCGAATGTCCCGAAGCGGATCTGATGCCGTCTACAAAGCCACTGGCGATGAGTGTAATGAGAACGGTACCAATTGGAAATTACTCGTATCTGTGATATGCGCCGCTCTGTATCCAAATATTGTCCAAGTGCTCTCACCGGATGTCAAGTATAAACAAACCGCCGCCGGTGCCTTACCCAAAGACCATTTGATCGAAGACCTTAAATTCAAGACGAAATCCGATGGCTACGTGAATATTCATCCTTCGTCGATCAACTACGAGTGCGCTTCCTACAAGAGCTCTTATTTGGTGTATCACGAGAAAATCAAGACCTCTCGAGTGTTCATTCGAGAACTAAGCATGATTCCCGTATTTCCCATGATTCTTTTTGGTGGAACAGGGGTCGAGGTCCAGAAGCAAAAAGACCAATTTTTGCTCTCACTCGAGGATGGATGGATTAAGTTTGCCACGCATACTCACAAAGCGGCGGAGTTCTTGAAGGAATTACGGCTCGAACTAGATCGGGTCATGGCCGAAAAAATCGCCAATCCGAAATTGAACCTAATGAATTATGCTCGAGGAAAACTTGTGATTGACACTATCGCCTTCGTCATTAGTCAAGAGTAAGGAACACAATTAAATCTGGCTTTCTTTGGGTATCCCTAAAAAAAAGATTGTGATTCTTTTTTGTATACAAGTGTTGAAAGGATTGTTTGACTTTATTAGATAGTCTATTTTTTCAGGAGACAAGGATGGTACTGGGGGAAGAGGAGCTGTCTACCGATTATCATCGGGTTGAGAAGCTTAAATGGGGAGGTGGCCATGAACGTTAGCATTGTATATAAACTCAGACTTTGAAGAACAGGTTTAACGGTGAAAATGTGATAGGCCCCAATCACTCCATCCACTTACTGCTTCTTGAAATTCTTGAGGATGGGGTGAATATTGTCGAAGGCTTCGTAGATTTCCTGTCGCACTTTGGCCCCGGTCAACACCACCTTTCCGGACACAAAGATTAGTAACACAATACGAGGCTTGACCATCCGGTAGATCAAACCGGGAAAGAGCTCAGGCTCATACGAACTAAACTGACTGTGAGTGAGGACCAGACCCTCCAGGCGAATAGGAAACTTGACGTCGCACGAACCCACCATATTTTGGATCTTGAAATCTTTGAACTTGGCCGGAAAACCCAACTTTTGCACGATGCGGGCGTACTTGCGGGCGGCTAAACGCGAATGCTCCTCGGATTTGGCGCCCGTGCACACCATCTTGCCCGAACTAAAGATCAGGGCCGTGGTTCGAGGCTCGCGAATTCGCATGATTACGGCGGCAAAACGCTTAGGATTGTACTCGGCATTCCGGGCGTGCAAGGCGATCTTCTTGAGGTCGAGTTTACATCCCAAACTGACGGTGGACACGATATTTTGCAATTGCGGCACGATGCCCGTATCCATAGATTGAGGCGGAGCCATCGACATGGGCGTGGCGGGTGAAGGCGGAGCGGGCGAGGCGCAGGGAGCGTACACGTGACCGCTCCCGCCCAACTGAGCCGAAGGCGTGGCCGCCGCATGATGCGACGAATGGTGCGAGGCCGAAGCGGCCGAACCCGGCGCCGGACTAGCCAACAAATTTTGCGGCGTTTGCGAACTTAACAGATTCTGCGGCGTGTATCCGCCGAAACTGAAGCCCGTGCCCAAAGCGTTGTTTTGTTGGGCGGCTTGAGCTTGCGGGTTGATCATCTGATCCTCGTCCATGGCATGATGGGGCGTGCCAATGGACGGGATGTTGAACGACGGACTCGGGAGCATATTATCCATGATGAATCAATTTGGAGAGACAGAGACACAGAGAGAGAGAGAATAGCGAGGTGAGAAACGAGCAATCCGACAGGACGAGGGACTAGAAGCTAGATTGACCACCGATGGGATCGGGTCGAGGATCCCGGGTTTGGTTCTGAGTGGGCGTGAACGTGGGGAGACAGGCTCAGCAGAGGCGGGGGAAGGCTGCCATACGGAGGGAACGACTTCAAGACCACGACCACCTCTTGACGCTCTCAGCTTGTTATGGTTTGTGACAGCAACTCAGGCATGCCAGATTTTCTATGGCAAGTCCAGTTTATTAATGAATGCAACAAACACTCGTGATAGAAAGCCAATTTCAAAAGTTAACCAAACTATCTTGAAATTGATATGTGGTCTGTTTCAATGGTTGCGATGATATTAGCTTACCTTAATGTGAAAAAACTGTGAGGCAAAGTACTGACGCGGCTGATACCAGCAATGTCTCGGACACAATGAGACCAGAGGTTGTCATCGCTTTGTCTGCCTTGTTTGCGGCTGATACTGACCAAAATTGCCCTAAAGTTGCGTGAAAAAACAAATATTTCCGACGAATATCGTAAAAAACTTGCCCTTGCCAGTGGACGATCATAGTACAATCGTCAGTGCGTTGGACTTGTTGTTTGGGCAAGTTTCAACTAAAGAAGCTTCTGTAGTTTCAACTAGTCGCTGTAGCAGCATCGGCCTTGCTGTCTAGTGTCTACTAGAGGGCCGTTTATCATCAGCAACTACTTGAAACTTGCCCAAACATACGTATTCGTACACGTCAATTTCTTGAAAAACTTAGTTTTCGGCATCTGGCCTCCTGTTTACACTTTGCTTCTCCCAAATTACACTAAGATGCTCAATGCAGATGAAAATTCAGTTTACAGGCATCACTTAATACAATTATAGGATTTGGCATTGAAAATATGTCTTGCGCACTTTCTTTTGTACTTTGATCTTCCACTTGTTTGTGCAAGTACTTTACGATATTCTTCGGAAATATTTGCCTTTTCACGCCCCTTCTGGCCAGTTTCAGCAATAAACGATTCAGACAAATTGACCATAATGGCCTCTCTATAGACCTCTTTGGGGCCGGCCTGCTCTAGTATTGCCACTCTGGGAACTCTGTGCTTGAGAAGGGAGAAATGCAAAGTGTTGCCAAAATTGCTCAAATTGGGTTTTGCTTTTTTTCTATGGCGTTAGATACTGATGGGAAATTTCGAGCTTTTGGGGGCTTGATGCCAGTTCCTGCCCGGCATCATCAAGTATTAAGCCGGTATCAAGCATTTCAAGTAGAATGGAATGTGAAGGGAAATCAAAGGTGTCTTCCACAAAGTCACACTCAAACGTCATTCAGAATTTAGAGTAAGAAGTACAAAATCAATCAGCCTGAAAACATTTGAAATCATTGTTAAAAGAGTTTCAGTCTTGGACTATCCTCATTCTTGGTCAGCTTTGATTAAGTTTAATTGACTTCAAAATTTGTCCAGCAGTCAAACATTTTGAAGAGGAAGGTAAAACAAATGCTGGAAATTTCAGTTGGACCTAATTAGAGCTCTCAGATGTTTTTCGTCAAAATTACCCAGAAGATTACCCAAACTTTGACTCTTTACAAAAAAGTCCCCAAAAATCCCCAAGCTTATTTTAGCACTTGTGAATTATTTTCTACATGTTTTCAACACTTGCTTGTTGATATATAAAGATATAAAAATTATTAAACCAGGTAAGACAGCCCTTGCAAGAAATTATCCCAACAAACTAATTGTAAATTATTCCTAATACAGCATGTTATTCACTAGGTGCTAATGCTTGGACACTTGAAACAACTAGTTTTTCAAATGCCAAAAGTTGTCATATCTAATGGATCTTACAACACGAGGTAGAAGGAGTTAATTTTCCGCCTACACTTGCCCAAATTTGAAAGACGCATACCTTTTAACTCTATTGTTCCATTGCGTTGAAAATTGGTATGCAAGTTCTTTAAAATATTAACGACTGCTCCTGGGTCAGGACTTTTTGACTTCTCGTAAATGGGAGTATAAACGGCTGTCAGAGAATCTGTGGTCAAGGCAGCTTTTGTGCGTAAGGAGAGAGGGATAGCTAGAGGCATCTCTACCTTCACTTTTGGAGCCACTAAGGGCTAACCCCGAGCTCGCTCCTTAGGAGTAGACAAGAGATGGCTTGAGGTGGCTTGAGAGAAACACTTTGAACTCTCAGCTCAGGGCAAGCCAGCTTTTGTTGCTTCCAAACCTGCCATCTCTTAGTTGCACACTCTCTCTCAGTCGTGAGTCCTTCACTGCTGCTGGCGCTTCCCCTCGCACTTCTTTCTTGTTCTTCTTTGTCAACCGTTCTCTACGTCGTTTGACGCCGTTCAAGGCAACCATGTGCTTGCCGCTTCTCCTCGCACTTCTTTCTTGTTCTTCTTTGTCAACCATTCTCTAGGTCGTTTGACGCCGTTCAGGGCAACCATGCGTTTGCCGCTTCTCCTCGCACTTCTCCCCTCTTGCACCTCAGGCTTACCAGACATCTAAGTACTTCTTCCAGTCCACCGTTCTCTACCTTGTTTGACGACGTTAGGATGAGCTCACAGATCGGTGGATGGGCTTGCCCATTAGGCTATGTGTTGACGAAGCTGTCACTGAAGCTGCCGTGACCGCAGATTCTCTTACAGCCGTTTATAAAATGGGAGTAAGGATGATCAAATGGGAAGCTGTCATCGCAGAACAGCAGCAGCGAGGTATGGGTGGATTGTACTGATGTGTTTCGAGTTGGATTTTTGGCAGAGTTTTGCCAATTTGTTTTTTAGGGTCAAAAATCTGACTACAACTAAAACTTTTCAACAGGCAATAGACCTTATCTGGTTGGCGCTTTTTCCCCTCATCAATCCGGAGGCATTGTAAAGAAAAGTGTTTAGAGTTCGATAGTATGATTTTTGGCAAAGTTTCGCGACATTGGTCCTTGTTTAGGTTTCCGGGCCAGAAAGATTACCTAAGGACTAGGTTAACTAGGATGTCATAATCATAAACTCTGAGTCAAAAATGGCAGCACTGAAAATTTAAATACACATTTGAACTTTGCAGCCTTTTCTCGCAAAATTTTACCCTGCATGAACAAAATATAGCTGTCTTAGAGCTTAGACTTCAAAATTACCCAAATTTCGATGTTTTGGTAATCTACCAAATGACGAATTTTTATACCACACGGGGTTGGGGAGTAATTATTCTTGCAATTACAATTACGTAATTTCAATTACATGTAATTGTAATTAATTACATTTTTGGGCCAAGTAATTGTAATTGTAATTAATTACATTTTTGGCCATGTAATTGATGAATTTTCAATCACAAATTACCAATTACTTTTCAAACTTTTACTTCTTCAAATTAACCATAATATCAATTGATACTTTGAGTTTTTACTTGCTAAACAATTATTTTGTCATTAAACTTGCGGTCAATGTGATGCCACTAACAGGTAGCTTTTGTTACAATACACACCCAAGCTTTGATGTTTAAATACTTTTAAACTAAAATAGCTTTTGACCATCATTTTTGTGTCAGGAGGTAGGGCTTTTCACAACTAAGGGCAGACAAAGGAGGTGGAAAAATAAAATTTTAAAACATCGTCAAACTTGATATATGTGTACTGAGTCCTTCAAGCGCAACCAGTGAAATGGAAATCACGTGCAACCTTTGAGCTTTGATGCACAAAATTTCTGTTCTAATGTGTCCAATATACCTTTAGAAGCTCGAAAATGGGTCACATGTTTGTGTCAGGGTGCAATTTCTGGAGCTGTATTACTAAGGTGACCTCCCAGTCTTATGTACTGTGACCTCCCAGTCAGCTGCTCCTTAAAGGACCCAATAAAGTTCGTGTTGTTTTCTGGAAAAGAAAAATATGCCTTGTGGTTCATGGCACAATAGGTTTGATATTTAAGCCCGTTCATAAACTTTTGGTTTTTGTAAATCACTCTTTAACCTTTCAGGCATTATAAGTTGCCAGTTGGTACATCGCCATTTAAAAACGCCATTTAAAAATGGCAGATCTGTTTATTTTTCATCGTTTTGAAAAGGCAAGAAGGTGAAAGAGACGGAAGGATTGTAATTGACATGTAATTGTCATGTAATTGACATGTAATTGTCATGTAATTGACATGTAATTGACATGTAATTGACATGTAATTGACATGTAATTGTCATGTAATTGACATGTAATTGTCATGTAATTGACATGTAATTGACATGTAATTGTCATGTAATTGACATGTAATTGACATGTAATTGTCATGTAATTGACATGTAATTGACATGTAATTGTCATGTAATTGACATGTAATTGTCATGTAATTGTCATATAATTGACATGTAAGTCAATTACATTTTCGGATGATGTTATTGTAATTAATTACATTTTTCGACAAAGTAATTGTAATTGTAATTAAATACATTTTTCAAGTAATTGACCCAACTCTGATACCACAAGGGGTCTAAAATTACCTAGATTGGGTAATATTACCCAAATCTAAGAGCACTGCACCTAATGTCTCTTTCATGCAGGCTTTTTTCCTTTCAAGTGTCTTACAATCATTGAGTCAATGATTTTTCAATGTTTTCGTCGAAAACCCAAAATTTGCCGTCCGTGGTGGTCACACTAGATCTGGATTGTTGACAAAAGATTGTTGTTATTGTTTGGTTTAGCCTCTGCTGATCGGCATGATTTCCGAAACTTACGAAACTTGAGCTCAAACGATTTCGTTTGTCTCGTGTATGGGCTAAAAACGAAGTGGACCTCTTTTTGACGTTATAAATGGCCCATAAACTTGTTCGAACGTACGCCGAGGCTCTGAAATTGGTGGAAAAGTGGCCGAAAGATCCCACCAAAACCGGATGGTAAATCCTATGTATTTTTTTTTTTTTGTTAATGAACGGAGTGAGACAACCTCACTTAATCTCGTTTGCACCCAAGCTTAACACTGTTGCGTTATCATATGCAATGTCATCGTTCGTGTGCGTCATTGATTTAACTTACGCATTTTTTTTATTTTGATGTTTAAACTTGGCTGTAAATGTCGCGTATTTTAGAGTTTGGTGTCTGCGTGCTGTGCACCTTTTTCTTGTAACTTCATGTGGAGTTGATGGTTTTCAATTTCCGGGAAGTTTTTCTCATAGAAAATATAATAACTCTTTGGTTGTCTGCGCAAAGGGATACTAGAGCTATTTTTTTATGCTGCTCTAGGAGATACCTACCTCCTTAGGGAAAGAAGGAAGTCTAAAGAGCGGTCTGAATGAAAACTAGACGAGGCTTTGTTGGTTTAAGTTCATGTAAGTTAATCGAAAAGCCAAGAACCGAAACGGAAAGTAATCGAGCTTTGTAAAGAATGGAAAAACGCGTCATGCTTTGTCCAAAACATCTATTATTTTTAACTTCCTTTGATTGACATACTTTCTCTTGGTTTCTTGCGGTTTAGGCCAATTCCTCTATCAGTCGACTCATTATTAATATTGACGAGTGAAGGTTAACCCAGACGTAACAGTCGAGTAGGCCAAGGAACTTGTTGAACTGCCTCCGTTCAAGAATCTAACTTCATGATTTATTCGTTCCCAGCGATTTGGCCGAGCATCTACGGACTTCAGTCAAAACGGCCTTCCCTTTGGGTCCATCTTCACCGCGAGCCAACGACGAAATAAGTCGCAAATTGACCTTTTATCGCCAACTAGCCGACAACACCTTCGACGAGGCCAATCCTCGTGTTTTCCGTCAAGCCACGTTTACCCAAGTAGCTGAGGCCGATCTCCGC
This sequence comes from Tigriopus japonicus, assembly GCA_010645155.1. Taxonomy (NCBI): domain Eukaryota; kingdom Metazoa; phylum Arthropoda; class Copepoda; order Harpacticoida; family Harpacticidae; genus Tigriopus; species Tigriopus japonicus. The sequence continues at coordinate 6,375,036 of CM021315.1, read as the reverse complement.
GATATCACTACAGTCGGAACCTTTGAGAAAATCTCCGCCTATATACAAAACCAGAAATGGTGGCAACGAATTTCGTGGAGCTAAAAATTTCCACCGTTTAGCACTCCTTCACCATGTTCGCCAGCCGCGGCGGAAGATTCTGCTCGCAGGTCGTGCGATATTCGCCAGTGTTTAGAATAACAAAATGTTTCAATCATCAAGCGGGTCAATCTCCATTCGTGTCTACCAATGTCGAAGCCACTTTCGCCTCAGATATTATCTCGCATCTGGGCGATCTCTATCAATCTCACGTTTTGGACATGACATTTGGTACCGGCCGACACTCCAAACTCATCTTGGAGAAAGACCCTCTGGCCACGATAATTGCCGTTGATGCTGATAAAACGGCTTGGGAAACGGCTAAAGCTTGGCAAAATGAAATAGGCAATCATCAAGTATTTCCTTTGCGAGCTCGTTTCTCCGAGTTGCCCGAAGAGCTTCAAAAACTGAACATTGAACCTGAAACTCTCGATTGTGCCATCATCGAGACTGGATGCTCGGATTTCCAGTTGCACAATCAACGGCGAGGATTCAATCACACTCGTGATGGTGGCATGCTCGATCTCCGATTAGATCCGGATATCCGCCCACAATTACCTACAGGAGCCGAGATTCTTCAACGCATCAACGAAAAAGACTTAAATAAAATCTTGAAGTACTATGGTGGATCCCTCTCCTCCTCCAAACACGTGGCTCAAGCCGTCATAGAAAGCCGATACATGTTTCATAGTTTTAAATCCGTCGAGGTAAGTCTCCATCTAACGCTTTGCAAGTCTGTTAAGAGTTAAAGTCTGTTAACAAGATGTTTTTTTTCCTTCTTTTCAGGAGTTGTATGAAATCCTCGAATCTCCAGCTAAAAATTTGGCCCAAAAGACGGCTCGAGAACCTGATGATATGCTTGTAAATTTGGTCTATCACACCATATTGGCTCTCCGCAAATTCATCAATGACGAACTTAACGAATTCGAATATGCATTACGAGTAGTGGCCGAGAACTACCTGAAACCCGGAGGGATTCTCTTTGTCATCAGCAACACCCTGGCTGAGGACAAAATCGCGCAGAAAGTGCTTCAAGCCGCTCAAGTTCCTGCCGAAGCCCGTGGCAATTTCAAGTTCACCTCTCGAGCCTTCGAAAGCTATCAGGAGAGGCCGTGGGAAATCATAGCTCAAGATGTGCAAGCAGCGAAGAAAGTCAAAGCCAATCTCAATCCCAAATTTAAACGCTCGAGTTTAGTTGTGGCCCGAAGAACTGATGTGAAACGGACAATTCACCATCTTTAAGACGCTAGTGAAAGTGCCCACTCAAAGATAAAGTTGTAGAAGAAGTGTTTTAGTCAAAATATATCTACGTTGTCTTCCAACAATGGAATACACGAGCAAAATGATGAGAATACGATGTGTAACCAGGTGACGAGAGATCTGCGCCCATCTAAAATGGGGGATTTGTAGAGCCATTCTTGGTTGCGTACTCAAGGTTTGGCTCGGGGTTTCAGATCGTCGAAGCAAGGCCGCAGAAAGATGTAGTTCTTCTTTTGCGGATTATAAAACTCATGCCCACGCGACCAATCATAGCTGACGGCGTAGGCAAAAATCTGTCCATTGCTACTGAATGAACAAGCCGTGATGGGTTGATCCATGGGCTCGGAAGTTTTCAGTTTGGTTCGAGCGTCCTAAAAATGGTAATGGTAATCGAGGGTCGGCAAGAAAACATAAATTGAAATTAAAAAGTCATCAATACCTTGTCCCAGAACGAGAACCGTCCATCAGAACCCACGGTAGCGAGGGTTCCATGTTGAGGGTGGAATGCTAGATCGTTGACCGCATAAATGTCCTGGAAGCCGTTACTCACGCCGTTCGAGCGATGACATTTGAACGTGAAATTGTCTTTGGGATTGGTGGCGTTGGCATACTGAATGGCCACCCGCCCTTCCACGCTGCCCAAAGCGAAGCCTACAAAACAAGCCTCATTCCATATCAAATCAATCTTAATCCAACCTGCCCGTCCTCCCTAACCTCTAAACTCACCCGTGGGTTGTCCTTTCTTGTCCTTGAAAACAGAGATGCAACGATGTTGATACTTGAGCGGGGGCTCGATGCGCTTGAATTCTTTCGGTTGGCCTTCCAATGAATAGATGATGATTCCGCGTCCAGCCGTGCCCACCACAGCCATGGGATAATCCACGTCCGCGCAATAGCACCTCTCGCCCAAGTCGATAGTCATGATGGGATTGGGGGACCGGGTGTCCCAGAACTTCAATGTCTTGTCCCACGAGCCCGTCATTAGAGCCGTGTAGTTGGGCGCTTTGACCCAACGTATGGACTTGATGGGCGCGCCATGCTCAGCCACCTGCATAGTTTGATTCGAAGCCAAGTCCCACATTTTGACCTGCTTGTCACACGAGGCCATGAACACCTTGCTTCCGTCATCCTGCCAACACACGTCCAAAATCGGACCCTAAAGACAAACAAGGTTTTAGTAACGCTTTTCCAATTTAGAGTTGAAGAGCCATTATTCTGATATTCATTGCTGAAGGAAAACAAAACCACGTACGGCTAGTCTTTCCTTCACTCACAATATGTAGTGGTAAAAACGAACGAGAAACTGATTTGGCCTTTTTCTTTCAAAACATGGAGCTAGCACATAAAACGTGCATGGATGCCGTGGAAACATCAATGGGCAATAACTAGTTTGTAATTGAAATTACAATTACATCAGAGGCCTGATTTTTCGATAAAATTTTTTACGGGATACATTCCTCTTTTGCTTTAACCTTTACCAAAATACATGGGGAGCGTTCAAAAAGTAATTGACTAACTCAATCCTCGTTTATGAGCCCTTGAATAGGTCTCTCTACACATAGTGAATGTTCCAATGTTGACCGCAGTGTTCACTAAATCGAGGGTCTAAAGGAGCCCACATGTGGACCCAGAATCCAAGGGTGAAGAGCGCAAAAATGAATGCGGTTCCATAGTCCTGTCTGTACTTGTGAGCCCAGGCGCTTTGGAGTAAGCTCAATTATTGGGCCGAAGACCCGTTCTTAGTCGTCAACTGATTGTCATGTAGGTCTGATATCGTTCATTTGTGGGCCCTTCTCTTCATCTTTTGGGTGGGACCCCGTTGCCTTCAGTCCAATATGAAGGGCGTCAATTGACACCACTGCTGTGGCCGACCCCTGTTTCGCAAAATGAATTGATTACGAACAACAGGCCGGACATGGAGCGAAATCCATGTGGGCTTGGGCGATGGTGGGTTTTCTTTTACTCGCTTTTCATTCAAACTTGCCTGCATGCTCTGTTGATGTCTGGGTTCCGATGTGCCATTGGCCTGGATCTCCCAGAGCCGAACGTTGTTATCCCACGATCCGGCGATCAAGAACGTACTATTGAGTGCGGGTGGCGAGAACCGCAGACAAGAGATCGAATCGTCGGGTGCGGCGCTCACTTCAAAGTCTTTCATGGGATTGGTCGAGCCGGTCTGATTGGCGGCCGCACCGAAGCCGCCCGTGCCGGCGTTGCTCGAACCGAAGGCCGAGCTCGAGCCGAACATTCTTACCGAGAATAACGAAGAGTCAAGTAGTTGAGGTTGAGGTGGAATAGCCAGAGGACCTAGAGCGATCGGAGAGGAAAAGTGGCCAAGAAAATTCACAAGCCAAATGAAACAACAGTTCACATATACAAACGGAGAACGAAGCTGATGTTAAAACGACGAACATCGAGCCAGTGTGACCAGGCCTGAAGGAAATGGCACCGTCTTGAAGTTCAAATAGTGCTACTGCTAACGGCATCCTGGAAGATCCCAAATAGGGCCAATAATAGTGCTGTTTTAAAACATAGCAAGATACGCAATGCACGTAGTCCTAGTGGACCATGAAAGCCTTTTGAGTTAGAATTTGTGTAACACCTGGATTTTTAGGAAAACTGGCTTACTGCTATCGTAACCCTGATATTATTCATATTTCTTCAGACTACTGATATGTAGAGTTCTAGAACTCTACTGATATGGTTTGAGTTTGACTTTTAGCATTGCGCTGCAATGTTAGTCCTAAATTAGGGATTTAGGTCAGAAACATAAAAATATTTTGGAGCTTTTGCGCTCACTGAAGTATTCGCAACAGTAAGCGTTGAAAGGTTTTTATCTTCAACTCTTTTGGTTCTTTTGACCAAAAGAATATTTTTTGCCTTTTTCAAATATTTCATTTTGAAATAAAAATAGCGGTAATGGTGACGATGTGAGGTCCGGACGAAAGAACAACAATAAATCATTGCAACTTAGGTTTTCAAATTTGTTTGCTGAAATGAAAAAGCATGACAGTAACAATTTGCTTCCATCTAGCCGAATCTGACTCTCCTTTCGATGTTTTTTTGTATGATTTGTTCGTAAAATTCTGGTATCACTGATTCGTTCTTTCGACCGGACCTCTCATCGTCACCATTACCAAAATAGCATCTCAAAATATCAAGCTAAACTTTGTCAACCGGCATAGCAAGTGACTTTTGCCAAAAAACTCAAATAGGGCAATTGAAGCGTGGCTTTGTTGTGCCTTTTCATGGAGCGAGCGCGTCGAAAAGTGTGACAACCAACTCGGACTGTGCATGATGCACTTGCAAAGAGACAAAACTTGGCATAATTCAAGAAATTGTGCAAAATATGCTGCATTGACTTGTTCTAGCAATGTTTTTATATTTTATTATTATTATTTATTTTTAATATATATTATTAAATAGTTTAGCTACATCAAATAGGAAATCATTGCTTGAGAAATGCAGAATTTTGTCTTTTTTCAACTGCATGCACAGTGGGAGCTAGCCGTGGCAGATGTCGACGCTCTCGTCCTTCGCGAAGGTCTATAAGGTGACTGCCTCATTGCTGTCTTATATTCCTTGGTTGAATGAATAAATAATTAACAAGACAAAATATTTTTTTCTTAGACTCTCGTTTGAGAATAAAACATGATTTGTGTATTTGGACGTATTTAAGATATAAAACCACATGAATAACATCCAGCTGTGGCATGAGAATGCGATCTTGTTGGCAAAAGTCAATGGCTGGAGAGGTTCTTGAGTAAGGCAGCGAGGGGTTAGATTTGCGTCAGGAGATATGCGGTTCATTGTTCAAGAAGAGGGATTTTCGAGGTCAAGTCCTTCAGAGACTTGAGAAAACGGCGCAGAGGGCTTCCCATGTGGACTTAGAAATTATCGCTTTTTCAATGTTTACTTTCAACCACAGGGCGGATATTGGGTCCTTTAAGGAGCAACTGACTGGGAGGTCACAGTACATAAGACTGGGAGGTCACCTTAGTAATACAGCTCCAGAAATTGCACCCTGACACAAACATGTGACCCATTTTCGAGCTTCTAAAGGTATATTGGACACATTAGAACAGAAATTTTGTGCATCAAAGCTCAAAGGTTGCACGTGATTTCCATTTCATTGGTTGCGCTTGAAGGACTCAATACGGAAATTTTTGTTGGATGAATTACAGCTGTTGAAGAGCCAAGGTTGCAGGTGAAAACTTGATATTTCCGAAGATTATTACTTAAGTTGTGCCCAAACAAACAACAAGTGACCCTGACTTCAACCTAGGGATGGGTGACAGCGGCAATTTCGCCCTCGACTCCGACACCGACACCGCAAGGTTGACACCCACGCCGACACCGGTACTTGTGTTGAAGTTGCCAATCAACGTCGTGGTGTCGACACTGACACAGATAGCGTGTTCCTTATAACTAAGTCAAACAAAATGTCCCCTTTTGGACTGTAATTTGGAGCACCAGTTTTGACAGACCTACGCATTCTAAAGACATTTAAGTCCATGTTAATGCAACATAAATTGGAGAGAGGGAAAATAAGCTTACATTTTACAATACCCTAGCTGGGTGTGTGATTTTCTTAGCCTTATACGTCGGCACCAGAGACCTGGTATTGATGCCGACACCGAAAGACCAAAAAGTTTGTGCCAATACCTTAGCACCGACACCGGCTTCTCGCCCACCTCTACTTAAACCCTACAAACGAAACGAACTTGTTTGGGCACAACTCCTTGGAAAACGTCACGGCCAAAGGTCAGCTGGGGCCTGAAAATTGTCCAACAAAATGATAGGCCTGTCTGCCCCAGCGTCTCCTCTCTGCCAACTCTGCGCTTTCAACGGAACTTGATCCTCATCTCTGCAGAGAGGGTTGCCAGATTATAGAAGAGCCAAAGGACGACAAAGTCATATTTAGACCTAAAAATCATGTTGCCAAAATTTCTAACTAAATGACACTTGTAAAATCTTGAATTGCTCTTCAAAGAGACATCCAACGCCAGTTTTTGATAAAAATGTGTGATTTATGGAAGGATTTGCATTTCTGTCAATTCAGACTAGCTTTTTGACATTTGGTCTTTTTGATTCGAATGTCGCAGCACTAATCAAATTATTTTTCTTGTCACACGTCTTCTTTCTCTGAACAACCTCAAGCCATTTTTAAAAGCCAGATGACTTGAATACGACATTTTTCCATTGGATATTGATTTTGTTTGGCAAATAATTATACTTTATAAATCTATCACTAATTTTGAAACAATTAGGTATATACGATCAGCCATGAGATTTTGGGCTATCAAAGCCATACAAATTTTCAAGTGAAATTGGCGGCGCTGAATCAGCTGAAAATGAATCAAGCATGCTCGATGCTTTCCGAGGCTGCATTGCAGGAAGCATTAGCATCGATGCCATCAAGCCGGTCAGCTTGTTTTACATCACTACTGCAGAGAGGGTTGCCAGATAATGGAAGAGCCAAAGGATGACAATGTCATATTTAGACCTAAAAATCATGTTGCCAAAATTTTTACTTAAGTGACACTGGTAAATCTTGAATTGCTCTTCAAAGAGACATCCAACCACAGTTTTTAATGAAAATGTTAAGTTGTGTAAGCATTTGCATTTCTATGAATTTATACTGGTTTTTTTTACATTTGGTCTCTATGATTCAAATGTAGCAGCACTAATCGCATTACTTTTCTTGTTACAAGTCTTCCTTCTCTGAACAACCTCAAGCCATTTTAAAAAGCCAGATGACTTGAAAATGCCATTTTTCCATTGGATATTGATTACTGATGGGGCTGATACCAGCAATGTCTCATACAGTATGAGACCAGACCAATACACTGAAAGTCTCGCTGGTCTTGATTCCGACTTGAGACCAAGTGAGAAATGTGAAATGTTGCCAAAATTGCTCAAATTGGGTTTTGCTTTTTTCTCTGGTGTTCGATCGGTTTCAGTGTGAAGGCACGAAATAACTAAATTTATTTTTACGTTGTTTTAAACTTAAACAATATAAATTTCAAAGCAAGGAACATCTTGTCGATTCCACAACTTGGCATAACATGTTGGCTTCAGAGTTTTAAAGAAAAATACCTGAAGAACTGCTGAAAGTGTGACGTGAAATCGTTTTCATTAACACAAAAACTTATGTTAATAAGTTTATAATGAAGGATAATCCTCCAAATTGTCGGAGAATATTTCATTTAACGATTGCTTATGTTATTATGTTGCAACGCAAGGTTTTATTTAACTCGTTAGTGCACAGTTATTATTTGAAATTTCCATTTGCTAAAGCCCATCAACATTGAAATCAGGTAGCAAATCACGACATTATTACCACATTCTAGTCAACCTGGCTAAGAAGTGTGACTAGCAACTAAGATTTGAATATCAAAGAAACCATATTGAAACAGACAATATCAGTCGAAAAGCTATTTGATACGGCGTCAATAAAAGTCATGGTTATCATGCATATTAGAAATACCTCAAAAGAGAGTTAGATTTCGATTACACGCTTTAACAAAATTGTTAAACACGAATAGGTTCAATCGGTGGCGGACACCTTTTGTAGCTGTCATTTCGTTCGTAAGACTTGATGCCTAGTGATGTGACTTGGGCAAGTAATGAGTCATCACAGACACCCCAAGCACAAGTTGTTGACAAGCATTACTTGGGCAATACACCAATACACTTGGCAAGCTCAAGGAACATTGGAAGATGCAGTTGCCGGCAGTTGCTCTTTGAAGAGTTAAGATGCTTGCAGTGTGACTTAGAAGAAAAGAATGTCAAGTTGCATTTTCGATGATCTTTTGACCTTAATAATTTAGCAATAAACAGTGGAAGTGAAACAAAAAATATTTTGATTTGGATAGCATTAGCAAAACCATGTTTTTCTTTAGTTTCCGTTCTAAGCCACACATGAATACACTTTTCGGGCCAATCAAGAATGAGATTTAACAGTCACACTTGGGAACAAGCTCGGTCACTCAGAGTAGCTAGAAAAAAATATAAGATGCCAACTCTTTTTTTTTTGAAATATTCTCAAAAGCTTTTGCATTTCTCGATACATAAGCTTTGAATTGTGTATTTTCATCTAAAAATCCATCCTAACAAGGGCATGGGCCCTATTTCGCTGAAACTTTCTGGTTAATTGAAATTCTGATGCCGAAGGTTTAGTCTTCATTCCTAGCAAATTTGGCAAACCTGTAAGGTGGGAAAAATACTTGTACAGGCACCCAAGTAGACCCAAGTTTCGGCAAGTCCAAGGTACTGTACCGGACCGCTTGCCCAAGCTCTTGTTTGCCTCCCATCACTATTGATGCCGTCTTGATGCCAGTTTCTGAGATGTATTAATTGAGACCGGCATCAGTTGGTCTCATGTATTGGAAATACCGTCTCGTCCCATCACTAATATTGATTTTGTTTGGCACTAATTATGCTTTAAATCCATCACTAATTATAAAACAACTAGGTTTATAAGATCAGCCATGAGATTTTGCGATATCACAGCCATATAAATTTTCAAGTGAAATTGGCGGCGCTGAATCAGCTGAAAATGAATCAAGCATGCTCGATGCTTTCCGAGGCTACATTGCAGGAAGCATTGGCATCGATGCCATTAAGCCATTCAGCGTGTTTTACATCACTAATCACTAGTACTATCTCATCTCCTCCTCGGCCTTTTAAGGGTGACTGATAGGAGGTCTAAAAGCTAGTTCTTGAATCTTACAGTAATATTATAATGAGCCAAATTTATGATATTTTGACATGTCAGCATCAAATCTGAGTTCAATCTTCTATAGTTTCCACCTAATGGACGGTTATTTCAAAGCCTTCGGCGGGTTGAGAGCCATTCAAACTTACTAAAAAAATCGTCTACAATTTTTCGACTTTCGTATCAACGGTCTTGCGCATTCTGCTACTAGATGTCGTGAATCGAGGCCGAATCATGACACGTCGGGGTCACCTAGGGACCCTTTATGTGACGGATCTATGATCCGACCAACATATTGAGTCGAGAGATGGTAGATGACTGATTTATTGACGGGAAGAGTATAGGAAGAACGAAGGTGAGCATGGAAGATAAATAATTCTTTCAAGGAAAAACATTGTGCTCTTAATATAAATGAATTGTTAATGAAGCCGTATGAAAAATATTAAGCTCCTTCAAGGCTAGATAGGCATTTTTTAAAAATCTAGATTGAGCTTCTTTTCGACGTGAAACTTGATATGAAGTCAGTCGTAAAACTTGGGTATGCCTTTCAGTGCTCTTGAATTAAAAAGCTGGTTTATTTCTATTGGCAGACATATGGACTTTGTCCAAGAAAAATCAAAAACCAAGGTAAAAAGCTTGCCAAAGCACCTAAACTACATCATTAGCTCTAACCAACCTTTTTATGCCTGTGTGAAAGCCCCGAGGTATTCTTCAAGATCCCGGGTTCATGCGGGCGCCGGAATGCCAAACAATGCCTCACGGAGTCGAAAAAACGAGATCAGAAAGAGCCCAACACCCACTAACGCCACGTAAAGCCACCCGATAATGGTCACAATAAGCCAAGGTGTACTTCCACGCGGCAAATATTCAGCAATTTTGAACAAGATTTGTCCCACAAGCCAGGCCAGTAACGTGTATAGAGCTGTGGAGAAAATGGGATCCATTCAGCCACCAATGTTAAAAATCTGTAAGCACCGCAGAGGTTAGTAAAATGAAGTCGTAGCAACTCGAGGGAGCCCAGCCGATCAGCTTGGAGACCAAGCAGGGCAGCAAGGTAACAATAACGCAGTGTGACCGGAGTCTGGACTAGCAACGGAACTTCGGGACGGCTGACGGCAACACAACCTTTTCTGTATTTGTATTTGTATTTATTTCTAATTAAGTGCTAATGCACTTTTGTCAATTCATCATTATAACTCGGTTCTGTTTGGCACCAATATCTCGTTCATGTAGAAAGGGTAATCACGAGCACTATGGAAAAGTGCCAGATCTAGGGCCATAGGAATCACATGCTATAGGGGAACAGTCTTTATCAAATTATTAATGGCACTTTTGAATTTTCCGATGGTCTGGATGGAGCGGATAGTAGGTGGTAGGGCGTTCCACAGTGCAGAGGCGTTGCGAACAAACATGGAGTCGTTACTTTGGTAATGGAGATCGTTCCTTCGAGAGCTTCTAGTTTCCTTACTTGCGGGAGAGCCCGCAGACTGGATTTCTCTCTCAGTTCGGGTATCACCGATCGAGCGGAAAAGGCCACTCAAACCTCCCCCGCACCAATAGATCCCTTTCCAGACTTCCAATAGCGAGGCTCTAATTGCCATTTGGTTAATCGATAGAAATCCAGCTCGGTTGTGAAGTTCTTGGTTTGAAATCTGGTCGGTTAATTTAGTCCCCAAGTATTCCCGGAGTATTTTGTTGAAAGCGATTTGGATCTTATCTTGTTTCCCTGGCCTATGGGTATGATCACTTGAAAGGTCAGACGTAGCAAAGTAAAGGGGCAAGCAGTATCTTATTCGCGAGAGAATCAGGGATTCTATGGCTGGTTTGAGTTTCTTTTTGTTGATCTTTGAAAGTAGTAGTCGAAGAAGGCCCAGCCCCTGTTTCAGTCCCCGGCACACAGCGCGGATTTGCGTGTCCCATCGGAGGTCATTCTGAATATGAACTCCAAGTATCTTGCATCCTGGTTGTTCAGTTACGAGGTCATTATCAATGTGTATGGATAAAGGTGCTGCCCCGTTTTTTCGGTTTCCTATGACCATAAGTTTGGTTTTAGATGCATTTGCCTTTAGCCCATTGCTGGCCATAAATGCCATCACATCCTTGGCAGTTTTCTCCAATTTGATCTTGAGCTCATCGCGTGACTTAGCATGAACAATTACGGTGGTATCATCCGCAAAGCTGAACGTTTTCGAAGAGTTTGCTTCAGACATCCAGAGGGGCAGGTCAGCTACATAGATGAGGAACAGCAAAGGGGACAGCACTGCTCCCTGAGGGGAGCCACATGAGACTTGGGCAAACGTTGACCTTTTTCCATTCACTTCAACGCACTGTTTTCTTCCGACTAAATATGATCGCACCCATTTTAGTGCTCTCCAGTCAAATCCGTAAATCTTCAGCTTTTCGATCAGAACATCCCAATCTATGGTATCAAAAGCTGCCGATAGGTCGAACTGGAGAAGCCCGGCTTCCCCGTTCGAGCTCGTTCTGTTTGCTTCATCAATGACCCTCACAAGAGACGTAAACGTAGAATGACCCCCCCTGTAGCCATGTTGATCGCGAGGTAAGATTCCCGCTCCTTCCACATACTCCACGATTTGTGATTGGACCACCTTTTCCAGCACCTTCGATAGGACTGGGAGTAAGGCCACAGGGCGATAGTTTTGCATATCTTCGGCACCTCCTCCTTTCAACATTGGAGTTAGTTTTGCTACTTTCCATCCGTCGGGGAACTCTCCAGTAGCCAGGGACTGATTCGCGAGGTGGAGTAGAGGATCTGTTAGTTGCTGTCGGGCTATTTTGATTAACTTTCCGCTAATTCCGTCAATCCCAGCACCCCCCGCTTTCTTCAATGACTTTATCGCTTCAACAATTTCTCCTCTCATCACTGGTCGAAAAGAGAACCCATCAATGATTCTTCCTTGGCGAAGCAATAATCTGGTCGGGCTGATCATGGCTTTGGGGACTGTTGATTTGATCATCACAATTTTTGCGTTAAAGTAATCGGACAGGCTCTGCGCCATTTGGGCTGGGTCTCGAATTCGTTGACCTTCAATCAGTAACGAAGTCGGATTTTTTGCGTTAGATTTTCCTTTTATTTTGTTAATTGATCGCCAGACACCTCCTTGGTTAATTGCTTCTGAATAATATTTCCTTGTGTCTTGACGTACATGATTTGTACATTGGTTCCGTAGTTTTTTGAATTTTGCTTTTAACTTGTGGCGCTCCGTGCTTGTTGCTTTTTGTAGCTTGGATCTGAGTTCGTTTCGCTTCTTGATTAGGACCTTTGTTGAGACGCTAAGTGCTTCATTGTAAGAAATCGGGACCACACAATCTTTGGTTGGTGCATGGAAATCTAAGGTAGTGTTGATTTGCCCTTCTATGAAACCTGCTATGAAGCTTGGGTCGGTGTCTTCTTCCAGATAAAACCATGGAATATTGTTGAGATCCTGAAGGAAGTTTTCCTCAACGAAATTTTTATAGCAACGTTTCGCGATTTTTGTTGTCGATGATCTATCACGTTGTCCTGTCCATGGTAGGGTCATAATCAGCGGGCAGTGATCACTGAGTCCACTATGTCCTCTTAACACTGTATCTTTGAAATGGTGGCTGAAGTAAACGTGATCGAGGCTTGACTCATGTCTTACCAGGTCGTTTTGTTCTTTTGTGAATGTGTTTCGAATACTGGATATCTTGAGACCGCACGTCAGAAGTGTTTCCTCGAGTTGGTACCACAAAGAGCTTAAGTAATAGTCTTTTGATTCCACTTTGTTTAAATCTAAGTTCATATCGCCCCCGAACACCATAGGTTTGCCTTCCGCCGATATAGCCATGATTTGGTGTTCAATATGATTCAACCGATTTCTTTGTCCTGTAAGGGACTGATCCCTGTCAAGTGCTCTCCATTCCCGATAGCAAGATCCAACCAGAAGATTCTGTTGTTTGTCCCTCATGCATTCCATCCATATTGTAGGAACATCGTCCTCCATGATGTCTGTCCGAATTTTAATGGTTGGTACCAATTGTTTTTTCAAGAGGGCAGTGACGCGGACTTTATTTTCCTTTATAAGTGGTAGAATCAGATGGTAACCAGCATATGTTGTTATAAAATCTGTTGATGGCTGAATGAAATCGGTCTCCGACAAACACATGATGTCGATGTCGTTCTGGTTTAAAAATGTTCGAATGTCCTCCTCCTTTGTCCACCATCCCCTCCTTATGTTCCAATAACCCAGTGTTAATTCCGCTTTTGGTCGATTTCCACCAGACGGAGAAATGGTATTCCTCTTGGATCGCTTACAATCCACTTTTTTCCATCTTGCTGGTTCTCGTTTCTCTCCTTTGCTTCCTTGTGTAAGGTGTTCAGTTTCTCCCTTTGTAATTTGGTGAGGTCATCTCGGATTGCGATTTTTGTCATACCACTAGATAATTTTCCTTCTTTCTTTTTCCTGGTCCATTCTGTAATTATGGTCTGTTTGTCCAGATTTCCTCCCAGATTGACTACAATGGCTCTGTCTTTTCCTTTCATGGGCGGTCCCAATCTCTTGACACGGATATCTGTAGTTTCGATCCCATTCCCCAAAGCACTTTCAATCACCTTTTGGGTTTTCCTATCATCCTCCATTCGCGCCTTGTTCGGACTGTCACCTATGCTTTCACTAACGCCGTGAATTATTATGTTCTTCTTGCATCTGTCACGCCGAAGGAGCTCTTCTACGGCTTCCGATGGGCCTCCTTGTTCCAGCTTATTCAGTCTTTGGTTTACAAGCTCCCCGCTTGATTCTAAGGCCTCCATTCTTTTCTCGACGTTTTTCAGCGTTTTCATCACCATCCCGCAGCCATGTTTGCAATCATCACAGTAGATGGGGTATCCCTGGACCTTCAGGTCTTTCAGCGTCGCTTCAGCGAGGGAGATGCAACCAGAGTGATAGGATCGGATGCATATATCGCATTCACCATTTAGACTCAGCCGTTGATCCACAGTGGTATCACACTTGAAGCACCCGTTCTGCTTGGTTTTATTTGGTCTCTTTGTCATCGTCTCCTCTTCAAGAAACTCCAAGAGAGCGAACGGTAGCCTTGTATTGAACTCTCACTCAGATTTGACTTAAATGTCGCAGCCCTTTTGAGGTCTTTGGTTCAATTGATCCAGCTTCTGGGTTAAACGGCGCTTGCAGATTCCGATAGAAGGTATAAGAGTATAAGTCAGTTGAAACACTTGTGGATTCTCCAGCCAGAAGCAAACACAAGAAAAATCACAAGTATTCCAGGAGCAACACTTGGACACGTCCGAATGCTTCGAACGCAGAACGAACGTGTAAGCGCCATGTTGCTCAGAAAGTTTGGTTACTTAATTCAGACTTACGTTGGATCTTAATTACTTAGTCCTCTTTTCTCTAGCTTTTTTCCAGTCTCCGTATCTCCCCTGTAGAAGAACCCAAAACCTCAAGTTTTAACAGTTTTAACTTGAGGAATTCCAATTTGAATATATGTAAACAACCATTTATATACTTCATTTAGGTGATTTCTTCATGAAATGTTTTGTATAACTCAAGGACTTATTGTTAATGCAAGCAATTGTAGATTTTATAGCTTTCTTCCAATTGTTGAGTCCTAATAAGATTTGATACCTCATCCATTATACAATAAAATGACTTTGATATACTGGCACATAGATAACACATTGTTGGTGTACTAAGGCACCCAATAGGTGACTTACATCTTTCAAGTTACTCATTTCCTCAATCTTAATATCAGTTTATTAATTCTTTGACTTACAGGTAAAGCATCCTTCTATTCTATCCAGGCAGAGTGCACTTCCTTACTACCTCATTCTCATTACATGATCAAGCAGATGCGTTTCTCATTAGTTTCACTCTTATTAAGAATGTTTCTTTAAATACATCAAGCTGCACTACTTCGCTGATAAGCATTACTAGAACCACTATCAAATAAAAATTCTTTCTTTGGTGACTTATCAATGTCGCAATGCATTTGCATTTGTGTTGAAATTTTGTTCAAATGTATGCTAAGAAAAATATTCTGTTTTGAGCTTAAATGATGCCCAGAATTATGCCTCACACAATTTTTGCGAAAAAAGTTGAAAAAGCATTTAACATCACGAAATAGTAAAGGTGCTTACACGTGGGAAAATAGGATGAAATCAGAATTTTAGTTAAAATTTTTTTTCTGCTCCCCAGTCATGATCGATTTTTACCAAAACTACTTTTCGATACAAATTTTGCAATTTTAAATAAATTTTCAAGTCTTTCCTAATCTACTTCAGATTCTTTCCGATTCCAATCTAGAACACCTGGTCGCCCTGCACTACATATTTCGTAGCAAAGTTTCATTTTGATGGTGCTCCGACATTTTAGGCGCACATTGATTAAACAAACGGATTCTTTTAGTATTTTCCTAGACTGCTTTAATTCATAGGAGGGTGGTATATCATTCTGAAAAAAGGTTCTATTAAAGCAAGTGAGTGGATCACAGGATTAGGTAAAGCCTCGAAAATTGCAAGTTCAAAATAAGAACAACCTCAATGCTTAGGGCAGCACTTGGATTCCAGTTTCTAGGAATGAGGCCACAGATGCTGATGGCTGCTAGCACTGGCTTAATGGTTGATGATGGTTTTTCCAGGTAGAAAACGATGGTTGTCTCTTAACACTCTCAGTTTGGATAGGCAGTTCTTTTGGAGCTGTTTTTCAAGTCACTTAATATCCAAACCGAAAAACGCCAAAAACATTACTGATCAGGCCTTCAAAAATGGTTTCAAAAAGGATAGTCCAGAACGTGTTCATTTTAATCCTTTGTGTGATTTGCATTTACCAAGTACAGGAACTGGCATTGGAGAGTGCAGAAGAATACGAACGGAGCTATTTTAGACCCCCCGTGTCCCCCGTGGATTTTGAGCTAAGTGAGTTTGGCAAAATGAATTTAACCGCAAGCAATGAGCGTCTCCGCTATGAATTCAAAGGGTTATCGATCGGCGATTCTAAATCTGCAAACCATAATGATGTTACCTCGGTCGACATCGAGATAAAGAAACCTTTAGAGGGCGTGCAGAAGAAGCTGGAACCAATCAATATCTGGGTGACCATGGCCTTGTGCTGGTCAGAGAACACGCAATACCACGGGAAAGGCCAATTCCCTTATAAGGAAGCTTTACCTCTATCCAGTCAGCTCTGGCTAAATTTGACCACGGCGAGAGTAATCGCCCAAATTGTCTACACCGAGCTTTCGATATCGGATGAATTGCGTTCGTATCAATCGCAACTCGAGAGCTACGGGGTCTTGGTGAAATTGGTTCCTGCCCAAACGATGGACTGCGTTTTGAAGGCCCAATTGATCAGGATATTGGTTTTCGATCTGCCAGAGGTACGACTTTCTGTTACTTATATAAAGTGGAAAGGGAACTCTTATTGAAATGAAGAGATTGAGTGCTGCTACTTTCCTTGGCCAACAATGAGTCTTAAGTTAGGGCTGCATGAAACAAAGTGGTCGCGCATATCATCTCGTTTGTTCTCCCTTCCAGGTCTCGCCTGAAGATGTCGTGCTGACTGCTGACGTAGACGCTTTCATCATGACTCCAAAGATGGTGTTGCCCATTAAGGCCCTCCGACGTAAACAGATCTGGATTTATCGTTACGCTTTGACCTTCGACATGGGCAACACATTTATGCTCTCGTTTATTGGGGCCAGAGCAAAGACGTGGAAGCAAATCCTGGATTACAGTGGAGATATCCCACAAATGATGGCCAACTACAGTCAGCGGATGAACTTCCCCGAAGGGTACACCTGGGACAGAGACCAACACATCGTCTCATACGCCATCCTCAAGAGCCAGCTTTGCTCCTTGCCCAAGGACAACAAGCTCTGGAAGGAATTAAACCTAGAACCCAAGTACGAAAGAGCGTGTCCTCATTGTGACCTTGTTTCTCAAGGCACAAGGGATTTTATTATTTTCCGATCAATTATGCTTCATAACTTCTTTTTGAATATTTCAGCGAGCAGGACGATAGTCAAACTTGCTGGCATGGAAGCGGAGCCTTCGAGGATTGCAACAACAAACTCTGGTCCAGGAACATCTTAATCCGATATCACGGTGGTACCTGCAAATGGTGGCATTTTTATCCAACTGAAACGACGAAAGATCTTCAGAACAAGTTTAATGAGATCATGTCCGGTCAAGCCGAGAGCGGAATGTTTACTCAATTTGTCGGAAAGGCCAAGGCCATGTCTAAAACCTACCTCGGGAAGTCGCTCATCTGAGTGCTGACAACATACCTCAGATAAATCATTATTCATTCAGTTTTCCAATATCCAAAGATACTTTCTTGCTCAAAACTTAACTGATTCTTATCTTGTTATTGATATTAAACTCTTGATCCAAACTCGATCCGATATTGTGTCCAAGTTCTTTGACTAGTGGAAAGGCTCCACGTTCGCTAATGCCCTGTTTTGCGTACAAATGATTCTAAATTCATACGGTACGTCCACCACCTTCATTCAGCGAGCTCAGAACAAGTACATATGTACTGTGCTTCCCAAGTATGTAGAATTCCACGTGAGCTTCCCTTTAGTGCGCTCTCCTTGCTACAACGACAGAACCTGAGACTTGGATGGGCTGTTTTTGAAGACCGCACGAAACTTGTTAGAGGAAACTTGCGCGTTAGACCCGTCAGACTGAGGGGGAAACTCCGTTTGAACGTGAAGACGGAAAGGCTCCTTTTGGAAGAGTAACAGACGATCAACGACACTCTCCAAAAACCTCTCGGACTCGGGGAAACAGAAGAACAAAGCGAGAAAGGCATGAGGAGTTCAGTGTCCCTTGAGCTTAGCTACCTTCAAGAAGGTTGTTTTAGATGCAGAAAAGTGGACAGTTTTGACAGTTGCAGGTTAAGTTGATTGGAGATCAAGATTAATTATGCCAATCCTCTTCGAACAACATTATAATTATGTGAACCTAAATTGTGGTGTAATATCGTGCATCTTGGCTCTAATGGTGCCCTGTGACATTTGAAAAACAACAACAGTTTTCAAGCCAGCACAGTTTTTTGAAGTGATCAATCATAATGCAGAGTCTAACTATTATCCTAGCGTGGCTTCATATGTCGATATCAAGTGAGTACCATAACACTCAGTCTAAAATCCAATGACATTTCGAATTCTTCGATTGAATTAACTGATCTGCTTTCGGAGTACGCAAATCCTCACCTTATCAATTTTTCCTCTTTATTATGAACTCGACATAGAAAACATATTTGCACCTCAAATAAAAGTTGCGTCTCTGTGGAGGGTTTTTGTGTGAAGAGGAAAGTCGAGTATTTTGACAATCTTTCATCATTTTCTGACACATTTGAGGTGACGCTTTCAAGAGAAGTTTTTCCCCTCGAGGTGCAAAGAGTAATAGTGCTACAATAAATAGTAGTGGGTAGCCACTCAAAGAACGACAAGACCTTATGAAAGCATGGGAAACTAATGCAAGAAAGTGCCGAACGTCCCAATGTGTGAACAGGATCCGTCAAAAATGGAACACTAAGAAAGAAAGCTTGCAGCATTCAAAACTGACGGATGTTTGGAGGTTTGGGAGCCATTGTTGGAAAGTTTCAGGTTCTTATACATATGCAAGAGATGAAATGTTAACCGCCTTTCCACTGTCTGTATCTCCATTCCTCTACGTTCTGTGCATTTTTTTTCGAAATGAAAAACTTTGCCCATTTTATTCACTTGATATTCCGAGGGTTAGCGAGACACAATCCTATGGGAAATTTGAAGACGAAGGGTTGCTCTTCTCTTTCAGAGATGGGTGGCTCCTCAGGGAACGCCCCTCACAATTCATTCTTCCCTGACTACTCTACTGCATTGGACGATAAGGGCAGATTGTAAAAAGGTTTGGTTGGCAGGTACGCACGTGGGGATGAATTTGAAGGTTCATAACGTGTTACAAACGACTTGATCATCGTATCCTCAATTCAATCAAATTCATAAGAGACCTCTTTAAATTCAAACATCCATGATCAGGCAAGAAAATTTGTTCCTACATTTTTTATCTCATGTGCTAGAGAACAAGGGACAAATCGATAACAACCTAGTGACATTTGGACACGAACATGATCAAACTTCTTTTCGAGAGAGATCTTCTCGGTGTGAGGTGAAATTTAGTTTTGATTTCTCTTCAATTCTCACGATGTCTTGCCGCAGATGGTTGAAATAAATCTATATCCCAAAGAGCACGTTCACTGATATTGGCTCTTCTACGATATGTCCAAGAGTGTAAATTTAATAAACAGGATGTAATTGAACTGGTTCTCGTTGCCTGATGCATAATTTCAAAGTGGCTTATCATTATTAAAAAAGATAGTTTCCTCTTGTATTGCCCAATTGGACAACGTCGTTTATAAATCGAAGCCTAGGAAATGATATGTTTTTGCTGAGGGGGGGGGGAGGATTTCTCTCATCCGCATTCAATTGGCCAGGCTTTGGTGGTGGGAATTTTTAAATGCTTGAGTGCACACATTTCACAAAAAGGACTTCTGTTGATACTCTTTCTCCTTCCTTCCGTCGTCTTGGTCGGCTTCTGCATCAGATTGGTGCCAATGTTGGTACGTGAACGTCGCACTTACTCGCTCTCTGCACTGGCTTGCGGCAACAACTCATATGGCACATCACGCCAACTGGAAATAGCCCAGAATGAAATCAAATGAATGAGTGAATGCATGGTCGACGATTTTGAATTTCGTGGGAGAAGCACGCCAAGCATAAAATGAAATAACAAATATGGACTCACATCTCGATTTCTCTTCGAACCGTCATCGCAGGTTCAGCATTGGTGTTGATGATTCCTGAGGCCACGTGTTTTTCAATCATGCATAATTTTTCCAGTTCTCATTTTCGTTTCGATGAGCGACCTTAGTTGGTTTGTTCTTCTGATGAGCAAAAGTCTTTTTCGTATTGGAGATATTTTAGGCACGGTTTTTGCCCATTTTAAGGTCTCCATGTGTGTCAAAATCGACAAGTCATGATCGATCGTAGGGTTCGTTTCAGCAAAATGTTGTTCACACATTG
This sequence comes from Tigriopus japonicus, assembly GCA_010645155.1. Lineage (NCBI taxonomy): Eukaryota > Metazoa > Arthropoda > Copepoda > Harpacticoida > Harpacticidae > Tigriopus > Tigriopus japonicus. The sequence continues at coordinate 6,354,911 of CM021315.1, read as the reverse complement.
CTAAGAACTGAATGCGATGCTCATTCCCATTACTTGATGGATTCTTTTATTTCGGTACTTGCCATGTTATCTGAGCATCAGTCCTTTAGGGTGTTCTTTTACTCTGTATTTTGTGCAGAATTTGCAACAAATCTTATGTAATTGGTCTTCATATTTTCATATTTTTTCATTCTTGCATAAACCTTATTATAACTTAGTTTCAGCACGATTGAACTTATAAATAACATGTTGCTAAACCCTGCATACTGAAATTATAGAACTGTAAAAAAGGTTCTTGCCACCAAAACCACTTGTTTATCTTACACTGAAGTTGGTCGTTTCAAAAGTTTGTTGGTTTTTCTCTCCATATTTTATTTTACTTCATTTTTTCTTTATCTTTTGCCCGTTTCCAAATTCAAGATCAAAATCTTAGACCGGTGATCCAAGAAGTATAGAAATAATTTTAGCCCACGTTTTAGATCCAGCACCTCATTAATTTGACTTAATTGAAACTGAGTATTATGCGCAAGAAGTACTTCGTTTTTCCTGCTGATGTAAATGGGAAACCTTGTCCACTTCAATATACTTGAAATTAATTTCATTTGAAACTTGAATAATTGAACCTGGAATGCATCTACCTAGAATGTATATTTGCAATATCAGACCAATGTTCGGAATAGGGAAACTCAATTCATTCTCTATCGACCCTACCCTTTTTCAAAGAAAAGAAGGTCTCCGATATTCTCGGAATATTCAATCAGCCTGCTTTTGAATGATATCTGAGAAGAAAGGCGACATGTATGTAATCATTTTCACGATTTATGGCAAAAAATGCGATGATTTATGACACTGGGTTTGAGCCTTCTATTGTGTGCCTCATTCCTTGTCATTCTCTTTCTCACCGCTCTTGTCCTCAGTAAGTGAAAGAAGGAAGGAAAAATGAACCAGGAAGGCGAGCTTGCATGGTGACGTTTGGTCGTTGCCACAAAATCTATCAAACAGCTACCCACCCATCCAAGACCTTCCCTAGATAGAATGTTAGTTGCCACTACCACTGTAGTTCCTACTACCACCACCACCACCACCACCACCACCGCCTTACTGTCATCATCATCGTTTTCTTCTTAGCATTAAGCCCTTGAAGAGTCGAACCCTCCCTCTGTCATTCCCGAAAAGATCAAAGGGGTCCTTAGGAGACCGTTGGCTGCATTGTCTCTTTTCCACATTGGGAACACTTCCGAAAACCATTAGGTAGAGAACCATAATGAATCATCGAAAGTGGCTCAAAGCGCATTTTATCCCATTCACTTGGCTCTCTCTTCGTCATCATTATCAGTCATAGCAAGGGCACCTTGTTTTCTCTCTCTTTCGGCGAAGTTGAAATTTAAAGGAGAGTAGGATTAAAGCCATTAAAGTGGTTCTCAACGGCTTGTTGGGGGTAAAACGAGGTGCTTGGTTCTCGTTTTGAATAGTTGTCGTTCCCGTTTCACCGAGATGAGAAACAAGATACGTATGTCAGGAGGAACAGCCCGTTCGTCGTCCTCTCTTCCCAAGAAGTTGCCATTCAAGGGCAACTGGTAAAATGAGATGAATTTTGATCTTGTTCCCTTCAACTTTGAGGTTTCGAAGAAATGGGGAATGAACCAAGTCAGAACCGGTTCAAACGCCTCTGGCCGACAACGCTTGGACCGCTATCCTTCATTCCAAGTTGTGGTTCATTTTGCCAGTGAAGGTGACGTTCCAAGGATGTTAGCTTAAACGAGGTTGACTGACTGACTAGCTGATTGCTTGGTTGCCTGGAAGGACAGGAGGGGGTCCTCAGCTGATTGTCTTCCTTCATAATGTGTTTCTTCCCTGAATTTAGATTTGGTGGGAAATTCATAGGATATGGTGGAACCGTGTTCCATCCTCACTCAACTTGGCTTCCCATCGAAAGTGAGTGTGAGGTTCAGAGTAGTATAAGAGGAAGGAGATAGTAACAGTCACTGAGACGAAGGAATCGAGCCAAGACCGCATGCTCTTAAACGCAAGCAAACATACACACAGGAAATGGGTTTTGTGGAAAATGTTGAGATGCCACAACAACTTCCTTAATCTGTTTGAACCAAAATCTGAAAGTAGTGTTGAGATGCTCAAATTTATGACGATCGGCTCAACCGTAGAATTAACGTGTCTTTTAAAGTCCACTCTCGCGCGTATAAGCTAAGTACAATACACTTTTCGAGCAAACCATTATCCAAGTTTGGGAGGCTATACCAGACATAATCAGCTCAGTGGTAATAAGGTCCAAAAGGGTTCATTAGGGCTCCTATTTACGACCTGATATGGTAAATATTCGTCATGAATATCAGTGGGCGTGCAGAAGGCTGAGTCAAATGGATGCTCTGAAGTACAAAAGGCGTAGTGAAGTGCAGTCAAGGATCTCAAGGGCCCTTCATTTCCGCCCTCCCAAAACTCATTACATCGCCATGGTCCAAAGATTATGTTTGATCTTGTGATTCCCACCACACAAAAGTACGAGAGGAAAAGGGGAAAGCCAAGGGAGTTGTTCATTTGGATGGGTTATTGTGAGGCACATCATCATGGTACAATCAAGGAGGCTCACTCCACTCCAAAGTTAGGATGAAGGCTCAACAACCATTTGGACTCGAACTGTCTATTTACTTCGAAAGTATATTTGAAGAATACATTGGCAAAGGTTTGTTTACTGTACTGTACTCTACGCTATTTCCCAAGTCGAAAGTCATTCATGCAGTTCCATGGCTGTTTACCATCACCACATTGAGCCAATCATGATGTGGACATTTCCTTGGTAGCCCTGGCCGAGCCAGAGTTTCGCAATGAGCCAGAGGAAATGTTGGGGAGTGAATGATTTTGGGGCTCATTGGTGACGAGATTGGCCTATTTCCAGCCTTTCCCATCTCCTTCAGGACCTTATACAAAGCATCTCCAAAGTCGACGACGTCCTAATGCATCTCACAAGCGGCAAAAGTTGGAGGGAGGATGAGGGTGGGTATTCTGCCGCTGTTTTTATCGGGATCAGTCACTCAATCCCCATATTCACACAAAGCAGATTGTGCTCAATAAACACAAACATTTCCGGATGGACGGAAATGGGAAGGAGGCAAGATGGAACCTTGTACGTACATGGGCACCCACAACCATTCTCTTTCGGTGGAGCCGACAAATGCGATCAATGCCCACGCACCATATTTGTATGTATATGGCTTGGGTGCTTCTCACCAATGTCAGTTTCCTCGGGTGTTTTGCCGTCCCAATTTCCCAGACCAGTGCCTCTTTCTTTCGGTATGCATTTTTCCTTTCTCCTTTTTTTCCGAGGCCACACTCCTGGCGTTGATCGCTTTGGAAATTAGGAACCCCAAGCTTCCAGTCACGCCAAGAAATTTAAATTTCAAATCTTGCTCTTCCTGCAGTGTAGTTCTGTTCAACTTTGCTAAAGTACGCACTTCGTACACAGGGACAAGCTCGAGGCGTTGGTATTTTCAAACGGTGCCCAAAGCCACGTGGAACAGTGCGAGTGAAATGGGACCCTTCGGAGAAAGGTTCATACCTAGGGATATGTCGTCCACCTTGAAGAATAGCTACAGGAAAAGGGTGTGGATTCATGCCAAAAAACTGTTTGGCAATGCCAAGGACATTGGAATTTCAATTTCTTGCATGATCACTTCTACGACCGATTTGCATATGATTTCTGGACCAGATACGGAGGCATTAAAAAGGGAGAAGTTCGACCTCGTTGACCATTTCTCGGAGAAAACCGTCTCCTCACGACGCTTGAACCCATGATAAGTCTAATAGAAAACCAAGGGAAAAGGGAAGGCGAGATTAGCCGCGGAAAAGTTCATAACTTTTGGAATTTCTAAAATGTGTCTGACGGGTTCGCTCTGTTGAATTTGGCCTCAGTCTTATCTTAATCTGGAACGAGTTGGTACTAAGAGTACGTGCGTACCTACTTGGTGCCGCGAGGTAGATTTGAAAATCTGTTGTTCTGAATTGTAAAAGACTAGGTAGGGGCCGGGATCACGAGGGGATTCTTTTTTTCCTTTCAAAAAGATGCTCCTCTCACAACAATGGGACTTTCTTTTCAATTGCCCGGGGATCCTTTCTTCATCCATCTAGTCTGCAGTCAAGAGACCTCTCGAAATGAGCTGAAGAAAGCCAAAGACCGAATTCATGAATGCACCAACGTACTCTTTTTTTTTTTTTCTTGCTCCGACAATATGTACCGAGTAAAGGCGGTTCTTTCCAATATCCCAACCCTTCCCTGATTGAAATTGAAAGCAAATACAACCTGGAGACAAGCCAATTTCCTGTTCCTCTTGGGAAAACAAGTTTCAATGGTGTTGAGAAATTTGAATACGATGACATTTGGCAAAATTGGGGCTACTTTTCCCACTTTAGCAACGCAATAACGCTTTCAAGGATGAATGGCCGCCATGACTTCCCTTGTTAATCAGGCCCATTAATCTCGGTTCTTCAGACTTTCTGGTGCCAAATAGACGCACTAAACTGAGGTGGTGCTCGTGGTTGTTCGTGCATCTCAGCAGGGAGCTTTAAAAAAAGCTGCGAGGTAGTTTAGCCACCCACGAGAGTCATTAATTTTTAGCATCTCATTAATGAGTCGGACGATCTGAAGCCCCGTCTCGGGACAGCCTTTTCTCGGTATTTATAAAGGCTGTCCAAGGTCTCGAGAAAATTGTATACAACATTTACTGATACATGACAAGATAAAAACTATTGTACTGTGTTTTGACACAAGATTCAAAGACATTCCGTGCAGTGACATGATTGTGTTTAACATGCTATCTGGATGAAGGAGACTGTTCTTGCCTGGCGTACCCACTAAATATCGAGAATCAACGTGAAGGGAAACCAATATGCCTTGGCTTGTTCATGTGAATGCCCTCTTTATCTCCATTCAATATTACTCCGTGGTTGGGTCCGACTACATCAATCTCATTGCTCGACCATCAACCTTATGAATAGAGACGAGCCATGTTTTGAAAGCAATGATATCAAAGCAAAGAATGAGGGAACCATCAACCCCATTTTCCGCGACATGGGAATGGATGTTTCAACCGAAGGCCCAGCAAAGACAGTCTCAAATTGATGTCGGAAATTTACAATAAATGGCAACAGTAACATCATGTTCGACGTGCCAAAAGGAGTCGGAAAGAAGGTTCTTTTCCGGTTGTATCCGTTTGTGTTCTTAATTTGTAACAAATAGTAATGGCCATACGTTTTTGTTAGTCATAATGAGACTGCTAGTTTTGCCCGAGCAACGGGGTCTGGAGAGCCTCCAAATAAAATGAGCCTTGGGGCACAAAAACGCTTAATTACGGTATACCAACCGAGGGAACAGATATAATTGAAATAGCTAAATGTGTAGTTAGGAATAAGGAACAAAGACTGAAGAAAGGCCAGTTAATTAGAGGTAATTGTAGAGACCTGCTTGAAAACATGTTTTAACAAGCCACAGCTTTTCGATTATCTTTGTCAAAGATTGGGCTCACGCATAAGTTTAACCCAAGCATACTCAAAAGAAGCCTTAAAATATCCAAGATCTATTCCAAACGCGAGAAAGAGGATATGGTACGAGTAGGGGAACAGCTATGATCTCTTTCACCTCCTCCAAACTAAATGATGAACTCTTTGTCTTCTTCTCCTCTCGATGTGTGTTACTTTCCTTTTGGTCTACCTACAAATAGAGCCATGATATCGGCCTCATTTCCTGGCACTTTCTTTGCAAAAATGATCCTATCCACTTTGTTCTGGGAACATTTCCTTGTGAAAAGAGTGCGCCTTTTTATGACCATCTTACAACATGGTTGTTCGCGGAGCAAGTCCAATGTTCATTCAAGGCAGCCGAAGAAGGTACTCTTCCTCCTTCCAGTCATATCATGTGGCTTCTTCTAAAAGGGGTAGGTGGAACGAAGGTTTTTGGGCAGGACAAGGGTTTCAAGCATCCGGGTTTGGGAGGAGTAAACTCTATAAAAGACGACCCCCTCACCAGTCTAGTTCTCCCATCAAATGGGACGACTCTCCAACGGCTGTCCTCATCTTGTTCTTAGCCTTCCTCCGACAACACCACGACCACCACCAACGGGAAAAGGCCATCATCCCCTTGAAAACCTTTTCAGTCTGGGAGCTGTTCATTTACAAGGTAATGGTGAATAGATCTACTTCATTTGGGCCTCTGCCTTCTTCACTCTCGTCTCTTTTCTTTTCGTTGTCTCGAGAGTATCCTTCGTGTCTTTTAGAGGGAACGTGATAAATTCAAGGTCTTTTGGGGCTGCACATCCCGACATCTGACCCAACACCTAGTATTTAGATTGTTTAACAAACCACGATAAGTTTTACAACACTTTGTAAGATGTGACAATTTGTTTGATGGACCTGCAAGAAACGGGCAACCAGATCAATCTTGCACTGATTTTTCTTTGTGGCAATAAAGAACAAAGCATTCGTTGATGTGGAACACTTTTGGGTGACTGGAAAGACAGTTCAGTCCCAGCAAGCGTTGAACCCTCAAGATGACCCAAGCCAGTGAGCCTCAAAGAAAACGAGAACTTTTGGTTGGAGACCAAAAGAGAATTCGCGAGAAAGAACGAAGGAAATCTCGGATGACGAAGAAACTCCAGCGATAAGGGAATTGACACTTTCCCCAGAACCTTTTTTACTTAAACGGGATGAAATTGATTTCTTTCCATTTAGAAACGTTTCCTCTGTACGATCCTTTCGAATCTCTTCGAGATTTTGGCCCTGGGTAATGGAACTATCTTTCCTTGTCCAATCACGCCAATTGCAAGAACGGGAAAAAGAAGACTTAAAAAGAAGGAAAAACTTTGGCGATCAAAGGCATATACCGTAACTGGAAATCGCCTCCGAACCGGGTCTGGCCAAAAATTTGGACCAGCTTCATTTCAAATTTGGAACAGAGGCACAAGGACAATTTTCGATTCCCATCAGCCCCATTACTCTTACAAAATCACAAATCTGGGGTCAAGCTCTACTGAAAAAAGGGGCAAGAGAAAGAGAAAGAGAAAAGAAAGAAAGAAACGAGGGAGCGAAGATCTCTGTTCAACAGAGGGAACAGGCCTTTGTGTTCGCTTTTTTCTCTCCACTGGTCTTCCTCTGATTCTTGTGTTCCTCGAGATCTTTCCATTTGATTGCTTAGTGTTGGACCATGTTAGCTCGGCACGAGTGCAGAGGTTTGGATGCTACTGGAACTCGAATGTGGTTGTAGATCAGACCAGAGCTAGAGAAAAATCATTTTTTCCTCTCCGTTTTCCTATCTTTCTGACTCAAGAGTAAAGATATTGGAACAAGATTGAATTGGAGCCAGGATAAAGGAGCGAAATTCTTTGAGAGGTTAGAACAAACTAAAAGGAAACATTTCATGGCGACAACAACACCTTAAAGCAGGGCCCTCAGTCAAATTTGTCTTAAACGACCCTGGCGAAAGTTGGACAAGGCTGAGGTAGTAAAAGTTTCCAAAACTTGACTATTACAAAGTCGAAAAACTTGAGTGAGTGAGTAGACTCGAAATTTGTTTTAAGTCTTTCCCAAAGCTTTCATCCTCTCAAACTAGTACGGCCCTATGGCCCATTCACCTAGTACTAATCTTTTCTGGTGTAGTGTGAAGCTCGAAGGACCCGCGACCTCCAAAACTCGTTGTTCTTTGTCAGGTTTTCGCTCCCTATTGTCCTAGAATCAACAGACTCGCAGCCTCGTGTCATATGACAGTGACACTAATTGGCAAAGTTTTAGCAACTCTCTCACTCACCTGAACCCGTTCACTTCCTTACGCGAAGGTTCAGGTGGTTTTTAGTGAATTGGGCCAATGGAACACTGAAGACTTGGTTGGGTTTTCTTGTCTGTCCTTTCAGACTCATTCCAAATTTGAAGTAGAATAGCCCTCGTCGCTTTAGCACTTTGGACCACATTGCATAACACAAAGCTGAATGGCCCACTTTGATTGTGAGGGTGAAATTCCAAGCCCTTTGGAACAGGTCTTTTCACTTTCTAACGCGAACATGCCTCTGATATGAGAAATCATCAGTCATCCTTGTCATTAGAACGTGCAAAGAACATGAAATACATGATCGTAACGTGAGATACTGGTATGGCGACTGGCCTAATTCTACCGTAACTTAATCCAAACATGCTAATATGGCCACTTGAACAAGCACCTAAGAGCTTTGGCATTGATTCCCAAGGAGACTATATGACAGAATGACAAAGCATTGACGTAGAAAGTTCCACTTTAAGGTCGTTCCGCCAAGAACAATCGGAGAAAGAGCGACAATTGGGACAATGCCTATCGGCTAGACCAGCCACAACCACAACAATATTGCCGTTTATGGCCCGTTAAAAGGCATTTACGCAAAGCTTGTCTCACTGTCTGGGCTGTTCCATCAACAACAATAACTTTGCAGGAGAGAATTTCTAGATCCATCCATGCAATGTCAACCTCCCGTGAGGATTCATGTCGCGATTTCTGACAAAGGAAATGAATCATTTATGGTTGCATGCTGATTCAACGATTCCTTGTAGCATTACGCATACTTTTGCTAGATCTTGTTTCTAATCGATACAATGTCATGGCTTACAAAGTGAAAGCTAACATTTTTGCATATTGGCTGGCATAATTACAGAAATATTGCATCAAGCCTTACAGAGCAATGTGTTTGTTCTTTCTGAGAAATTAGGGCTCGTTACTTAATGAAGTGTTGTACAAACAAACTTGTCCCAAAGTCTAGGATGACGTCTTTTCTTTCTGTAGTGGTATGCTTTTAAGCACCACCTCCCTCCAACCATCTAACCATCTATCCAGTTCGAAAAGCTACCACCAACGAGGTCTTTTCTCCTTCACTTCGTCTCAGCACGAAGTGGGTGGAACTAGAATACCAAATTTGGAGAAGCGCAACTGTCTATGAATACATATTTTTACCTCCTTTAACAATTCGGTAGAAACTGCTTAATCTTTAACCTCGCATTCTTTCCTATCAATTATTCAATTTCAATTCGAAGCAAAATACAACATGCAACCAAAACTGGAAAACAACTTTAAATTTTGAAAAAAAAAAACTCGATGAAACAAGCTATCTGACTTTTCTCTGTCCGGAGAGCTCTATTTACTCAAAGAACTACATACCGTTGTATATGTTTGTTGCTGTTAGCGTCATATTGCTCCTCTATTATGCAGTCACGCAATCCAGTGGTTTCCCAGCCGAGGGAACCAACTTAGTTTGGAACCAACAAGGGGTACATAAAAATGCCGTGTTTCCTCAACATTCTAGTAATGGCAGACCTGAAGTAGAACTCACAACAGCACCAGCATCAGCAACCATGCTCGTTGAACGGGGAAACAGCAACAACAACAACGGCGACGACGACAACTCTAGCGCACAACCACCGCCACATTGGCAGACTGTGGGATCGAAGGGAACAACTTGCTGGTTCTTTGGAAAGGCTCGCAGAATGGCAAATCGAAAATTCCGATAGTGGAACATCGAAAGGGCCCTCGGCCCCGGATTAGGCTCCAGGTCGGGAAACGATCGTTGTGCAGGCTTGAAATGATCCTTGTCAATAATTCAATGTGAGCATGGTCGAACCGTGGACTTAACCTACTCAGTTTGGTTAGACTGTCCGTTTGTGGGGAACTTGATGTTTGCCTAAATGGAGGTGACTCAGATGTAAAAGAAGGGTGAATTTGTGAATTTCTAGCCACGATAAACCGTTTTGCCTGGAAATTGAGGACGAAAGAATTATGACTTCTGGTCTCCATTTTTGCCATTCGCAGATCGGTAGAAATAGGAAAACGGCCTCATAGTACAAGGTACATGTATCGGCATTGACCTTCAAAGCAAGTCAGTCAGTGTTCGTTGTTTGTTGGTCTCCTCCCATTTGGGATCTCCATGTCGGGCACTTTTATTTTATTTGACATGAGGCTTTCCGCATGCAAACTGCCATCTGAGTTCTGTTCCCAGGCTGGTGACATTGGCCCAAACTTGTTCACCCTCAGAATAGGAAAGGTTTTTTTTTCTATTTCTCCTCACGTGTCAGTGCGTCGCACTGTCATCGTGTTCATTTTTTCTGGTTTTCCGGCTCCTGATCCGCCTCTGGAAGGGGTGGGGCTCAAGTAGACACATCATGGAATAAACGAATGTCCCTTCGGGTGACGATGTGCGTGATATTAAATGGCCACCATTAGTGTAATGAAATGGAATGGTAACTACAAACATCATGATTCTTGGAGAACGCTTGCGAGAAACATTATTACGGAATGACATTCCCGTGACACATTGTCCCTGGATGATACAAGCCAAGGTATCTTGATGAACTCATGGTTTTTCTCTGTCCAAAATAGCAACATGGGGAGATTTTTACCGACCTCTACCATAAAGGCCAAATGTCACATGAAACTGGTATATGACCTCTATTAAAAGACTTGGTGTGCACCTTTCACAATGGAGAACTTGCGTAATCCGCCTCCAGATGTACATGGTCCCGGCTACAAAATGGTCTTTTCGGTTCCTTTAGGATGGCAAAAGTAATGGAACGTCCAACCGTCCAGCATGAAATAATTAAACCCCTTTATGAGCTAATTTAATTTCGACATCCTGTTAATGGGCTTTTCTAATTCGATTCACTCGGAGCGCAAAAATGTTTTCATGACTGGATCGGAAGACGAGGTAAAAAAAAGGAGAAAATAGGGTGGAACGGAAATGTGTAAGGGGAACTCATTTCTAGAGGTTCTTAACAGCATTTATGAGGCACGTATTTCGGTACGTTTCAGGCAGGGTTCCTGTTTCAGGTGGGGGAGCTAAGGAGTGCATTCAAGACTGAAGTACGCGTTCCATCAAAGGCAGGAAAAGAATAATATAGAGTTGGCAATTGCGAAACAAGGGGGTGAACAGCACAATGAGCTCCGTTTTTTCGAACGTTTAGTAGCAAGAAAACCCTAAAGTAATCATTGTCCCCGAATTAAGATGAACACATTCAAAAGGCTTGGAATACAAACAAAAGAGCAAGCAAATACCAACCAAAACGAGCTAAAAGAAGAGGAAACGAATAATGCTAATTTAGGTCGTTTCTGTTTTTGGCACACAAATTGGGGTTTTCCCTCACAAATCGGCGCCAATGGGATACGGATCCGGTCGTAGTATTCAGCAAACATTCATATCCCATGGGTGCAAAGCAAATAGGAAAAGGGGGGAAGGACGACGACAACGACGACGACGACGCATCAGCTGTGACCCCTTTGTTTGAGAACCGCTGATCGGGATCCTCATTTTGTTCCAAATACTCTCAAGGCCAACCAGAACCAACCCTTTTGGCCTCAGTAGCTTTCCCGGCCCTTGACTGTGAGCAAACTTTGGTAGATACTGCTCAATGTTCTCCTAGTATAATGGCAGATGACAGAGGGAGATATTGGAACGGCCTACAATTCAGTTGGGTGGATCTTTGCTGGTATTGCCCAATCGAGGTGAGATGAGACCGAGTATTGGAAAGGAAGACTTGTTCCAGCTCAGTTTATACATTATATCCCAATAAATGTTTCTGTATAATATCATGCTGTAATGAGATAATCCCCAACGACAAACACGGATAAATTGCGGATGTTCCCATTAGGGCGAGGAAGGAAATTGCTCGGTTTTCCCCTGTCAGTTGTAAATACCTGTTATTGTGTTGATTGCATGCCGGATCCATTTTCTTTGTCAGAGACCAAGAAAGTTAGGCAAGGATAGGATACGAAGTATGCACTTCTTACTCAAGTCCTGACAGTGGAACTAGATAGTAGTACACCTAAGCCCAAGCGAGGCAGCAAGATAAACGGATTTATACATAAATAATCATTTAGCTTGACACTTGCGGCAACCCGAGTGAACCCTCGACGCCTTGTCTTGCCACAATTGATGGGTCGCCTAATGAAAATGTTGGTTCATAATGTTGTGTTCCACCTCGTGTACAAGGGAGAGAACGAGTAGCCTCCACTGGGGTGTCGCCCTTTTTTAACTCTCCCGGTGAACATTACATGTCGGCCCATAAAAGAGATATAAATGTTTCCCGAAAAGATCCCTCGGACAAGCTTCCCATGTGTGCATGGTTGAGCATGAAAATTGAAGAGGAAACAGCCGTGAGCGGAAAGTTTTTACACCCAATGACATCAGGGAGTAAAGATTTGCTCTCGAAACTCATTGGCTTTTTCTTATCTTGAAAGTCGCTTGGAACTTGCTTGCGGCAAGAAAAGAGGGGGAAATGGCTTGCTCAAAGTTTTCCCCATGTTCAAGGCGAGTATTGTATAACCTTGCAAAGGATGATTGATGCACTTTGGATCATCATTACCTTCCCCTCAAGGGCAGTTTCAATAGCAGCGATTGGTGCCAACTAGCTATGCCTCCTGCTTGAATGAACACATCACCACCACTCAAGGGTCTTGTGGTTTAAGGCCTTTTGTTCTAAATTGTTGCTTCGATGGAGGGAAGAAAAAAACTTTTTTGAGAGACTTTCCAACTCGTATCCAATGGTCTGTTCTACATCAGAAAGGCATTACGTATCCCATATACATACAAAGTGCATCTGCAGCAAGCGTACTCTTCGAAGCCCCTCCATTAATCTGAAGGAAGATATATGGCTCATTCGCATCTCGATTTCGCTTTTAGGGTTTCGCCCAAAGCTTTGAAGTACATAGTACCAACCATACATTATGTCGGTCGTGGATACTCTCTCTCTCCTTTGGAAAGAGACCACAGTCTTATTGGAGTATTTTCTTGAAGAAAACAAGAATGAAAGGGGGGAGTGAATTTAGAGCGCACACTGACCACTGCCATTGTGGAACCATGTGAACTTTTCCGACTCCATAAGTCTTTCTCAGATTCCGCCCTCTCTTCTCTACGCCAAAGCCAATTGCTTTCGGGGTGGAACTCAAACTGGAACTCGGGCCATTGATCTGGAATGGGCATTTGGCATGGCTCTAAGCTTCAGTGTAGCCCGTCCAATAATAACACTAGCGCCGTACCTTTTCAGAAAAGAGTGAGTCAATGGGACTCGAAAAAGGTAAAATATCTAGTTTCCCATCAAATGCAGAATACATTTCCTTCAAGAGGACAGGTTGAGTTAAGACTACTTATTGATTCTTTTTCTAAACATGAATGGGAAGATATTTGACAAAGGAGTTGTAATCTTCTGTACAGGAAGGATTGCAATTGACAGTGGGCTAGAAGAGCTTAGGATAAACCCGCGATATCTACCAAATTCATCCATGTATGCCCATTTCCTGTGCAAAACATTGTGTGAACAGCTTTGAATGCTTGTAATCAGATATTCTCTAATCTTGACATTTGTCCGGTCTTCTTAGTTTCAACCAGAATGTGATATGGAGCTGCTCTAGCAAAGGCTCATAAAATACGGAAAACAAGGTATAAGTTTCTTTCTGCGGGCTTTCAGAGTAGTGTTACCAGTGGTTGGAAGGATAAAACGTTTCCACTTGACCCAAAATTTGTTAGGATTCTTTCAGCAAACATCCCACACCACCTAGCTTTACAAAGAAGCCAACTCCATGCTTTACGTTGTATTATGGAAAGAAGATGGGTTGGAATCGCTTTTCAAAGGAACCCCTCGTTTTCCACTCAAGAGGGATTGTTTACCAAAGAATAAGAAATCTGATATACAAAGGCTCTCAATCTCAAGGAAAATTGGAAGACGAACGAAATCCCCGCGCCTTTACGTCCACAGCAGATTCTTTTTCCAAGGGTATGCATCGCTTAATTTCTCCTCAGCCAGACGAGAAAAAAAACTTTTACAAACCTCGTCGGAAGAGGAATGGCCTTTTAAATTGTCCTCGCCGAAATAAATTCCCGACCCACCCGTTCAAGCCACAAGGCAGAGCAACAGACTCGTTCCGTTCCCAATTGGGTCCCATCCCCGCCAAGAACCCGGCTTCCACGACAAGAACTTGCCTGAGCGAGAATAGAGATTAAATAGCAGTTAAAAATGGGATCTAGTGTACCCACCAGTGCACTCGGTTGCACAACGTAACACTAATGGAGGAGATTCGGCCTTGAAGTTTGAGGAGAAGCGAACTTGAGAGAGGCCATAATCATGTCATTAGAACAGAGTTGGAAGTTCAATGCAGATTCTGAAACAGACCACGTTGGACCCACGACCAGGTCGAACCAGCTCAAAACAAATGAATGCACAACTCATGCCATCCTCGTAATTTGGTTATTCCAGTGGCTTTGCACTTTTACAATTTAAGCATTAAACCACCTCTGATGTTCCAAGAGGCTTGGGGAGCATGGAGGGTAGATGGCCCAACTGAAATCACGCTCTTCGAAATGTGTTTATGTCTGTGGTGCTTAACACTCCGATGGCGGGGGAGATCTCCGATATTCAAATGGAAATTCCTCCCTCTCTTGACAAATTAGAGCAGGGGCGGGGGTTATGGTTCAAAGACAGCACCTCCCTCATACACGCTCCACTCATTCAATCGCTGATGTGTCTAAGAAAGCCAAGTACATTTTCATCAACCGTATGCATGCACAAGGTGCTCCAACTACTGTACTACACGAGAAGTTACTCGCTCAAGGCTTCAAACCCGAATAAGGAGAATAGGGACGAGATTTCAGGATGACAGAAGAGGAAGGAGGGGAGAGTAATCAACTTTGAAGTGGTTTCGAACCCTCATTTCTTGGATGTTAGAGCTGGAAACTTGATCCAAAGACTCATATTTAACATGACTTGTCGTTGAGGTTGAATTACCCATAAATATACGACGGTACATAAAGTAGGGGAGAGACGTTCCAACTTGATCTTTACCATTTGGAATGAGTCCCCTGATGACAGGATTCCATTGATCCAGATTTCTTCCCCTCATGAATTCTAGCCAAAGTCCAAAGACAGCCTGAGATTGAATGCCCTCTATTTTGCCCCAATTGTATTGCGTAACCTAGTTAAAGCCCCAAAAGTACCCCCCACCAAGACATTTCGAGTATTGTGCAAAGTGTTTCGTACAATCAAGTCCAGAACAGAGACCGGGTTGGTTCTCTGGAACAAGTCATTCAATTGTTCTTGTGCTCATGTGACTAGGCGAACCAGCACAAATTAGAGAAGTTAAAAGGATGTTGGTTGGGGTAGATCAGGGTTGGAAGAGAGTCGTTCTAGACCAATGTGACAAGATTGCAGAGGATTTTGCCCTGCCCCTCGTAACTTGACAACACAATGAAGATTGAGGGAGTGATGAAACAGTCTCGATTGGACCAAACCAGTCGAGGAAAAACGGCAACAACGACAGCGTTTTATGGGATACATACTAGATATTGCGTTTTTCCCTGGCTGACATTTGGAGAAAAACACACGGTCTGAGCTCATTTCATGGCAATGAAACATAAAAACCTTTCATTTGGAAAAGGCAAAAGTTTTTGTACTGAACGCTCTGTGCTCTATTAAGTGTAAAGGCAAAACGACTTTTACGTCCCTGTATTGGAACGTGTTTTTTTCTAAGTCAATTATGAAATTGTTTGGGTGGGCTTTCTGAACTCTGAACCGAAAAGAAGCTTGTCTATCCTAGTAATTTAGCTCAAAAGTCTGCACTTCGGAACCGAGCCTCAAAATATGAGCTCATATCGAGTAACGAGAGTCTTGTAACAAGTCTATCCCATCAAATTGTAGTGCCAATTTAACTTTGGAAATTGGAGCAGATCTGGTCGGAAACTGTAGCTCCCCCAAACATTGAGTGCCAGAGAAACACCATGGACCAACGAAGTTTGGATCTCGATTCGGTGTTCCTTTCAACACAAGTTGAAACCAGTCACAAAGCGACTTCCCATTAATAGCAAGCAAGCTCACTACCAATAAGCTCAAGTCGAGATGAAGAGGGGGAAATCATGATTAAACATGACTGAACATGCCACAGACCAAATCAGTGTGCATGCAAGTGGAAGTGGAACCAATCTCAAATTCAAGAGCTCTCAATATTCCGTCTAATATGGATCAAGCTAAATTGGGACCCCTCCCACCGCTCGATAATTTGATATTGATGATAAATTACCATTCTGATCGTGAGGTGCTGCACCTATAGATTTTTTCCTTATTTCCAAAGTAAATTGTTGTAACCTAATACTACCATCAGTGCTCACGTTTCCTTTCTTGCAGCGAGCTTGGCCTTTGGTGTTTTCTCTTCTAGACTTTGTTCATCAGTCTAATTAGGCTCTTTGTCAGCATTTTCCCGAGCAAGATCCTTTTTGGGGGCGTTGGTTCACTCAGTTACCATGTACTTGGAGCATGAGGAGATCTTCTTGGCCGTTCTCACACTGACAACAAGCTTAAGAAGGCGGAGAAGAAGGAGAAGGTTGAGGAGGAGCAAGAGGGATAGAACGTATACTTACATTCGACTACAGAGGGTCAGAGGATAGAGGTTAAAAAAGACTCCCTTTTGCATGGCCGACATGTTCCCTTGGCCATTCTATTACGTTGAGCTGAGCTTGTGCTTTTTTTCTTACTCCTGAGAAACATAATTGACATCTGAGAGCAAACTCGAGAGTGTTCCATGTTTTCGGTGGGTGCTCTCTTGCTCTTCTATTTCCATCAAATTAAAGTAAAACACCCTGAAACAAATGTTAAGCTAGGCTTGGTGGGTGTCTTCCAATTGGGGATGATTCACATGCACACGCATGTGGGCGAGAACTTGAGTTCGTTCAGCCTCCGAATTCCCAAGAGAGAAGTGATCATCTCATTTTTCTACTCTAACTCCACATTTGGCAAAAATCCTCCCCGCTCCAAGAGAGTTCCTGCTGTGGGGAAACGATGAGTAAAAGCAAAAGCAAGAGAAGTAGAAACTGGGTGAGGGGAAAAGCACATGATCACCTTCCAGCCCATTTTGTTACCACATTCTCTGCATCATTTGCCTTGATATTATTGTGTGTGTAAAAGTGCAACTTACAACCCTTGCTTGAAGATCAGTATCTCTTCCCGGGGTTGGGCTCGCCCATCCAACCAACAATTTGGCAGGATCTTCGCAAGAGAAAGTATCACTTCTACTTTACACAACGTTGGTCTTCCTGGACCTCATCCTCGTCTCATTTTCCTTCCCTGATGGTTAGAGGTACGAGACCACACTAGTACGAACTACGTACACACTACCCCACTCAGCTGAACTGAACGGTAGTGAAGAGTCGACACTAAGATCCCCTATCCGCATTGTGGGACCCCGGGGAAGGCTACAGTACATTAGACTTGGAATAGAATTTTAAGCAGATGGCATCTTCAACATCCCAAGACGAGATCTTGGGTTTCATCCAACGGAATAGTTTGCTCATATCAGGTTGGAGCATGGTGGGTGGATTCATGTCCTTGGGTCCAATACTTCAGAGAAGAGGGAGGACATATTTACCAACCTGACAGGGCATGTTTGAGGCAATGAACAGGAATTGAGTGGTTCTTTTCGTGCTTGATTTCACGGGAGGTCGTCTTGGTTGGTTCCACTGGAAGACGGGAGCTTTCCTGATGAGGCTGTTTAAGTTGAGTCTAATCGGCTTTGGGCACAGTTTCTAAAGTTCCTTTGAAGCTAGATTATGCGGCGTGGACCTACAACCACAACCACCACCATCTACTACTACTACTACCACCATTACCACTGCTGATATTTTGGCTGCTACTGTAACGCCTTGAATCGACAAACTCGAAAATTCCAAGCCACTTATCTAAATTGCGACCATTAGGCGTAATACTCGATGGCAAAACCAAGACTAGCAAAAAGATAAATAAATCACCGCCATCAAAACTTTACGCGAGCAAAACATAAGAGCGTGTTTTTGCCACAACAAGAAAATGGATCGCTTGTGATCAGGCGATGGATCAAGCCCGCATTCCAACGTAGTGAATTACTCAGTCAAAGCTTAAAATCTCCTCAACAAAGGAACCCAATTCTCCACGGCTGACTCGTATTGAGAGAAATCATCGATTTCGTTTCAACAATATGAAAGCCACAATATTTTGCAATGCTTTGCTATTCTGAGGGCTCAGAGGTATGAATATTAAAAAAGCAACACATTCTTAACAACTTGAACCATTATTCATGGCCTTGGAACACATATTCCACCCTCGGAACTCTTAACGGCCATGTCATTTAGTTACACGCTCAAGTCCATCAAATTACAGTTCTTCGGCTTTGCCAGGTTTGACAGGACAATGATATGTGTACGCTTTTGAATAATTCAAAGGCTTTTCTCGAAAAAGACCTGGGTACTCAAAGTCTCAATGGATTTCACATGTTTAATAGATTGTCAAAAGTGACAAGCCTCCGTCATGCAAAAACTTCCATATTTCCCCCTAAATGCATACTCGTCGTGGCAAAAACCAACTGGCAAAGCGTTGCTCGTCATTGTGGTGTCTTTATGAAGTCTTCGGTTATTGCCTCGTCACACGCAAGATGGCGATTCAACGCCAAAGACAGCATTAGTTCTGAAAGCCTTTGACTTGGGAACAAGAAAACTTGCCGTCTTTGGACTATCTGTGTATTGAAGGTGAGTGGGTCCACGGCCAAGTACACAGAGACAGGAGGAGTTAGATCGCCCCTGGCATTCCATGACAAACATTTCTTCACTGGCTTGCTAAGGATTCCATTCAGCAATATTTCTGGTTAAATACTTCAAAATTCGACCAAGGCCGGAAAGTAAATGCATTTCTTTGACACGAAATGGATGGTTGTGCCCAGAAATCGGCCGTTAGAAGAGCCTCACACCCGCATTGACTTGAACTCGGAGTACGAAACAATAAAGTGTGTGTGTGTATAACTTGGTCGTGTGCGTTTTCCCACCAGTCCCACCAACAACGTCTGGAACTCACTTTTTAGTGGCTCTAAAGTTGTACGCTGCAGATTTATGGTACAAGATTGGAAATGTGTGTTTTGAAGCAGAAAAGGGAGCAGGAGGAGTTGGAGATTCTGAAAGGCGAGCAAGGCCCATTCATTCGCCAACAGTCGAAAGTCTCATTATTTTTCAGTTGGGGAGAACTAGCAGCATTTCCGAATTGTCGGATCTTTTGGATTTGTCGTTTTATTTGAATAGGTAATGAGCCTGGAGACAGGAAATATATATTGCAGCTACCCCTTTTGCACCATTCATTACCTCGCGCAATGGCCTGATACCCCTACAGGGTATCTGTACGATCTTCCGACCCTTTTCCAATTTCGAAGTTGATTTTTTCCACATTCCCGACCCTTCCTTTCACTCAAGTTCTCTCTCTTTCTCTCCAATTCCAGGTTCTTTCCAATCAATTACTCCGTTCTCAGCCCTCTTTTCCATTTCATCCTGGCAATTTTTTCTCAAAGTGCTCTTTTCTCTCCCTTTGGCCACTAGAATTAGGATTCATGGCAAAAAGGACCAAATTGACAAACCCCTTTGTCCTTGTATTTTCAGGTATTGTGGGGGTGGAGATTCGTGAGATGCATGTGCCTGCCGTGATCGAAAGCGGATCACATCCACACATTATCCTTGATTGTGATTACGATCTGAGCCTGTTGGAGACCGAGCAATTGGATGTGAAATGGTTCTTCAACAACGATCCGCAGCCATTTTTTCAGTGGCTTCCTGGTCGTCCTCCTCAAACGGTGGGCGAACTTTTTCGCAATCGCTTGGACTTATCTTATTCTGTTCAGGGAGCCCATAAATACAAGAAACATCGGGCTCTGAAAATCCTTCACCCCACGGCCGAATTGAGCGGGCTATACAAATGTAAAGTCAGCTCTTTCGTCGACGAGGACTTCATGCAGAAAAAAATGATCGTCTATTGTAAGTGGACAACTCTTGGAATACATTGACCGGGAGGCAATAGGGGGACAAGGTCTTGCATCAGGGCAGACAAAAGTTGTTTGAAAGGGTCCTCTCATTCTTGATTGGCTCGATGGACGAAAGTCCCTTGATGAGAGGGAGAGAGCCCTTTCACAATAGACCGATCCTCATGTGAAAACCATTCAAACAGCTCCAAAACGAGCGGGAAAAGAGCCAAACCAAAGTGAAATACGGAGTGGAGTCAACTTGGGTTCCGCTCTCCAATCCGCACCCCAGAGGCGCCAAGTGTATCTCGCAACTAGATTAACTTTCATATTTCACGCCCATTTCCTTCCCAAAGGAAGCTCATCTCAGATTGGAAGCGTTTTTGCTCACATTTCCCAAAGTTTTTTTCCGTCTCTCCTCTCCTACTTCTCTTTCTATCTCACTCTCTCGCCTTCTTTTGGACTATCCCTCTTGGATCCTGGTCGAGAGTGGGTAGTACGTTGGTTGGTTCGTGATGCTCCCCTTAAAAAGTAGCTCAAGATGATAAAAGCCTTGGGTGTAAATCACACCACAGAATAAATTGGAATGTATTGCCTTGGTTCCGTCTTGGTTTCCGTTTAAAAAACGTGGCCAAACCAGGCCTTCAGGAACAAACGGCATCGGGATGAAGAGGCCGAGGGTCTGGGCAAAAGAAAGGAGAGAAAAAAGCAGCGAAACAAAATGCAACAACATGGGTGTGTTGGAACGGCATTTCAAGACTCCAGTGAGAAAAAGAAAGATGCGTCTGGAAGTCTGGCAAGAGAGAAAAACCACACACATTCTCACTTTGAACTGGATGCATTCAAATCCCTATGATGTAATTTAATGAATTTGCAACAACCACCCAAACGCACTTGAGCCATTCCAGTCGCAAATGTGTCACAAAGCCATTTGTTACATTATAGACCCCTAGGTGGTATTAGTAAGCTAGGGATTGAGATGGTTGTTGGCTCGTTCATTCTTCAACTCTCCAACCTCGCTTGCACTTGGGACTAAGTCAGTTTGGAGAAAGAGAGGGACTCTTGGCTCTTTAAGATGGTCTCTAAGTCCCTTTTGCACTTCGGTTCCAGGTGAGGAAAAAGTTTGTTGTAAATTCCGGAGAGAAGTAATTAGATTTCAAGCTGTAGAACCAGGGTGCAATCGTCCTCGAACAGATTGCCGTGCTTAACTGTTGTACGATGATTCATTTGGAATGCAGCCATGCTTCCTTTGAAGGATTGAAAGCCGCTTTGGGTCCAGTATAATTTCGGGTGGCTCTTAGCTCAAAATGAGCGTTTATTTTGTGGGGCTCATGAATAATTCACACTCAATTGGCCTTGGCAAGTCCGTCCCACCCATTATTGCTATTGGCTGATATTTTGCACACAATAGAAAATGTCTTGATTGATATCCCTCGTCCAAATATTGAAAACAGGTGTATTATGGTAATGAATTAATGGAACAAGTAGCAAATACTCTCCTCGTCCTTTTGAAGGTTTCAATTACAAAAGGCTACCATGGAGGTTGTTTATAATCAAAACTGTCACTGGCTTTTACATTCCGAGTTGGTAGGGCGTTCTTGGTGAAAGACTATCGAAACACCATCGGCTATTAAAAATTTTGAGTTCCATGGCAAATACGGTACGGCTATTGAACCCCCAAAACGTCCCATTTATTCAGTCAGTCAGGTCTGTTATCCAATTGGAACTTCAAGTTCCACTTTTTCCTTCTCTCTCTCACTCTCCACTACTTATGTTCCTCCTTGTCGACCCACTCAAGTTCGCGACTTTCCAAACCATTAGCTTTGTTAGGAAATCCCTCTCTAAGGAACATTCGAACATTGGAACTGGAGAAGTGGAAGAAGTTTGGCTCTCAAAGATCCATCCATTGTGATGAATTTTTCCTCCTGTCAAATCCCTCAACTGCGAGCAATGCAACGTTTCTTTCTTCAAATCTTGTTAGCGGATCACTAGATCAAAAATCTCCCATCTTCAAAGACTTCCTCTATGAATGGAAAATCAAAGTAAATCTCCTGGCATGCTCTACATTATTAGCATTTCTGATTAGGTCCCGCGTAACTTTCATGTCCGAAATGCATTTATCAAAGTGCTTGGCCTAACTTTAGACATTGGCCTTGAAAATGTACCCCATTGACTGACTGGGGACACACATTTGCCTCCGGTCCGTTTCCACAGAGATACAATTATTCATCAGAACCTTCCAAGCTCCAAACACTGCGGGCAATGAAAAAGTCGCCCACGGTCGTTTTTGTGCACTAGGTGGATCTGGGATCGTGGGTAGAACAGCTCCACGTGGAGCAAACTCATGTCCTTTGACAAAATTTGAATTCTTGACAGGCGCTAACTTTTTTTCCACTGAGTAATACTACGCACTTGTTGGCTGACATTTGAATGCTACCGAGTATGTCGTTCAAACTGTTCCAGCAATTAAATGTCAGCGGGTTCCAAACAGAATTCACAAATGCATATTGTACATTACACCAACACAAGTATGGTATCCAATATAGGAAATGGGAAGTAGCAAATGATAAAACTTCAATGGTTCGTGAACTTGGTTGTAATTCATGGAACCATTTATTGCCACTAGATTTAACTTCAATGCCTATAGCCACTGGCGGCTCTCCAATTCTGGGACCATGCCCCTGAGGTTTGTCCTGAATGAAGAGGCAAAATACCATTTCTGGTCTCGTCAGGTAAACGAATGGCATGTTGTTCCATGGTTGGAACCCGACCAAGACCAATTTTCCACGCGGATGCTTCAAATTGATTTTATCTAAAGAACCCAAAGGGAGAAGAGAGCCTCTTCGTTCTCGTCCTATCCGTGTGCGTCTTTTCTTTTTTATTCCTCATCTTCGTCAGATCCTTGACTTCGAGCCACACGTTTTAGGCTTCATGGTTCGAATCAAGTTCTGACCCAAGCCTTATCTTCTTAGCCATGGTTGGATAAAAGGTTCTGCAAGTAGAAAATGAGGTCTAGTGTCCGTCCGTCCGTCCGTCGTTCGTCCAGGGAGTGCGAGGATGAGGAAAATAGCCCTTGGATAGCAAGCCTTGAAAGAAATATTGGTTAACGGAGAAGATCGCCAGACTTGGTCAGCATCCACCTCGAAAACATAGAGTGAAGGTTGGTTTGAAAGGGGATCAAGGGGTGATTAAAGTAATCGTAGCTCAGCTCTTCACGTTTGTGGCCACCGGGTTGATGAACGAAGTGCCAGCTAGGCCTGATTTGTTGGTTAAAAGGATTGGACTTTGATTGGGTTTTGTGGCCGCCAATTAGCTCACCTCTTGCTTAGGGCTGCAAGCCAAATGGTCGTGTTTGGCAAGGGTTAAAGGTCCCAACCTTGATCCATGGTTCCACAACGTTGGCCACGTCGCTCTTTTTTGCTTGTTCCACAGTAATGTTTCTTTCGACAACCAGTCTTCTGTACTTACATGTGTCCGCAAGGCAATGTTGTATGTAGTACGTACAACAATCGCTGGTTAGAAAATCTTGGAAACCTTGCCATCAACGGAAATGTACAAGGAAAGGGTAAAAACAAACTACCTTGGCAATGAAACAACTTTCAGCTATTTGCCAAAACCACCTGTCATTGTCATTCATTCACAAATGACAATTATTGGACACCCGCAACAACACATTTTCAGTTCGTACGTGTTCTTTACGTGATAATTAATAACTCGGTATTCTCTGTTTCAGCTCCGGCCTCGAATGTTCGTCTCACCTACTCGAAACTGGACTACCAAACCATCAATCTCACATGCTCAGCCTTCGGGCTCTATCCAGAGCCAGAAGTCAAGCTATCTTGGGGACCTCTGTAAGTCACAAATCGCGATTCCCATCATATTTTCCGCCACCACAAGCCCGTCATTTACTATAACACTCAATCACACGGAGTTTGTGAAAAATGAGCGCCAAATTTGAGGAATATCCTCTGGGATTGAGGGCTGAATGGATGGAAAAGAGTTCATATTGCTGGAGACACACGCACCATCAGACGGACAGACAGACAGTAAAACACGCTCACTGTCTCACATGCACACAAAGAGACTTTCTCTATTACTCATTCACTCTAGAGAGAGAGAGAGCAAGGAGATTTATTTCCTTTGGGGAAGGTTCATGAGGACCTCTGCCAGGATTTCACACGTTTTTTTTTTCTTTTCCACAGGCAACGTTCATCAATCTTAGAAGAGACTTCGTTCCCTTCTGCATAGATTGGTTTGGAAGTAAAATCAATTACCTTGAAATGCCATTTAAGTGTACCTCGGGAGCCACCAAATTATCATTTTCAGACTCTTTGTTCCCGAAGCTCTCGTTCCCTTTTCGTGGCACGCACAATCCATTATTTATTGCCAAGATGGTTTTTGCTCCCACAGAAATCAAGGCCATCCAAGCGAGGCTGGTTCAGACCTGGCAACCCTGAACGAAGGAAACACCTCAATGCTATCACAAAAGCATCTTCAGTGTGCCAGAGGGCACAAAAAATCCTCCCAGAAATTAGAGGCCCCCGCGAAAAAAAAGCTTCAGCTCGATTCAGTTCTCGAGCGAGAATCATAACAAAAACTTGACTCTCCTCCTGTACGTGTAAGCTGTACCTTTGTCAGAGGGAATCTAGGTTGGAAAACTCACATATTTTGGCCCTAAAATTCATTGTACGAGTTGTGAGCCCATTTGATTTGCTCAAAAGCCCGATGCGAGGAGAAGAAATGTGTGTTTGTAAACATACTCATAGGCATTTCACCTTGCGAGTCTCCTGCAAGGGCAGATGAGTCAGAACGTGCAGAGACTCCGATTTTGCTCCACATAGGGTTCCAATAAAGGAGATTACCTTTTCCTTGATGTCGTTGCGTGATAGTATACGTAGTAGGGGTAGCAATATGGGCCTCCCATAAACACCATCTAGACGAAAGTTTTGAATAAATTTTGGAGTAGAAGATCAAAAAACAATGTCTAGATGAATGTTGTTTTGGCCAACTTTGGACATCGATGCACAAACCGTCGCTCATCAAGCCTCAGGCATTAAGTTTCTTCCATGGCTTATTGGATCAAGGAAAATATGCAAATTCTCCATCCGTTCATGCGTTGTCCAGGATAGCTCTGGATAGCTCCATCTACTTATCTATCTAGTCTATCGTTAGTCTCCTCTTAGCCAGTCAACCACTCATTAATTCCAGACAATCAGCTCAATTTTTTTATTCTGTCTTTTGCAGTGCTTCCGATCATGGAGAAACCACAACCCTAACAGTGGAAAGTGAAGGTCGCTTCGACGTTTCTGTGCATAAAATCCTGTCTGAGGATCTCTTAAAGCCAGAAACGGTTTTTGGATGTTTGGTAACCATTCCAGGCACGTCATATTCAGTCAAGGAGGAGACCATGTACTTCCCAGGACAAGGTAAGTTTTACACACATACTACATACAATACGGCGTATGCCGTGCAATAGAATAAGAATGAGCTCAAGAGACAGATTGAATGAATGAATGGTGAACGCGAACACTGTAAGTGGAATATTTGTAACACAAGGACACTTTGTGCCTGTCTGTCTATCGCTCGCTCTCTCTTTCTCTTTCCCTCATGGGCTACTTAAGAGCTCAAAGGACCATTTTCGGAGGGCAAATCCTCTTTTTAAAAAAGTTCCAAGTTCTCACTCAAAAAGTTCCCCCATCTTCAGTAGATTTAGGCCAGGTTGAGAGGTTTTCGCTTCTCCTCAAGCCAGACGGATCACTTTTTTCTCCCACTCGCTAAGCCCGATCTATTTCTCTTTTTTTCAGTGCTTTATCAAATCACGGCGGGAAAATCGCCTTTGAACTTCAGTCCTCTTATTCTCACCTTGGCACTCCTCGTTGGACCTCTTTGGGAGATGATGATCCGAGGACTTTTCCGAGTGGGACTGCCTGGACTTCTTCTTCAGCAACCACCCATACTTGGACCAGGGGTCCTTTGAAATCGGAGGACCTGCTCATCCAGTGGAACCTCCTTTTCGCGCCCAGATTTCAAGAAGAAGAGGACCGCAAGTAAGCAAGTACCAACCAACCAACCAACGAGTGAGCGAGTCAGTCAGTCAGTGAGGTAGTGAGTGGGCACGAAAAAGATGATCCAAGATCAAAGGAGACTACTGATCCACTTCTCCGCTCAGAGATCTTTCCTGCTGTTGTCGATTCCTCGCACGCCCAAACGCCCATGAATCTATGGAGAAAATCGGAGACCTCCAAGGTTGTGGCTGGTCTCATCGCCTTAAACGGACTGAACAACCACTACTAATCTTTCCCAAACTGTGATCTTTTATCAAAGTGAAAATACCAAATCCCAAACCTTTCTCAAACGGAAATGAGTTGTCAACAGTGTTTCTTGACCTTCACGAAAGACCCTTATGAAGGTGAACAAAGAAGGCTCGAGCATTGTTGAAAAGAATCAAAAATGAACTTCACCTTACGCTGACTTGCTGTTTTCACCGTTCCCTAGTTCTAGTCAATCAAGTCTCTATTCTCGAGTGCGTGTTCCACCCATTGAAAGAAAGAGATGAACACGATGATATCACACGAACTACTACTTTTGCTCTCCCCGGCCAGTGTACCACTAACCTATTAAAGAATGAAGCTGTCAAATAAACGTCAAATATCGCTTCAGAAACAAGTTGTTATTGCAGGAGGCCTGAGTTGAATTTCATTAGTCTCTTGTCACAACAGATCGTATGTCTTTGTCATTAGGGCAAGGACACTTTGGCTCTCTCTGATATCCGAGACAGACCCAGTGTGAAGGGCTCTTGAAAGGCATCTCGAGGTTGGACTCGGAGAAAAAGAAAGGGAACAAAGTGAGAAGCAGATAGAAAGAGAGAGAAAATGAGAAAGCGAGAATTCCAATTCCATTTCCTGCATCCAAACACTCAACTTAACATCAAGAACCCGTGAACGGTGGAGATTTTGGTTGGCAATTGTAATCTCTCTAATAAGGCAAGTACTAGGTACGCAAAGGGGTTTGTCCGAAAATATGAAAGAAAATTTTAAAAAAATCATACATTTTGTGGACTGGATGTGGAATTGTATTTCTTCTTTTACAAGGCAAACTAATTTTGGGAAGATTTCAAGACGATTGATGAGGCTGTAAAATTGCATTTCGACTACACGCGTGTCTTTATCAAAGAGACTTGAATTAACTTCATTATTAAAGGGCGATGAAAAATGTCGTTTGGTCTGGAGCTAGTTTGGCGTTGAGGAAAATGCCAATAGTTTTAAAGACACCTCTTTCTGCTCCTGTTGTAATTAAACATTTTGAATATCCTCTGGACAACAAAAAACCGTTATTATCAACCTTATCTCTTATTCATTATATTCAGTGTTTTTTTAGCCAAAACAAGAACAGAAACTAAAACGCTGAAGAAATCCAAATGAGGAAAAATAGCGGATGGCACAAAAAAATACACTGTAAGAGAGGTTGCGCTGAATTCAAAATTATGTTGCGGGAGAGGTCTCTTCGGTCTCTTGAACTCTGCTGTGCAAACTAACCGAATGTTCTGCGCAAGAAGCAAATCCCCACCCAAATGGCAGGAGCCCATTTGCTCGTCCAAGCATATTTGCTTTTTTCGAATAATTAACCCAGAATCACAAGAGGCCAAGTGGGCAAGTTTTGAGCATCATGTTATCAAGGAAGCCTGTTAACGTTAAGTAGACCATAAAATTGATAAACTTGTATTTGGGCTCTTGAGTATCATCAAAATTTGACAGTAGAGTGGTAGCCCTCCAGTTCATCTTGGTGGGCTTCAAGTATAGTAGAGCATTGAAGGCAGACAAAAAATAACTGGCACGAAAGTGTCTCATTAAGAACGGTGATTCGCTTGTTTGAAAGGCGCAAATGAGTTCAATGGAATCAATTTGGGCTGTTTTTCCTATTCCTGGCAAGGATTGCAAAAATTGTCAGATATTCCATGAATGCAAAAAATGCCCACCTCATTCTTACTTCTACGCATTCCTTAAAGGTTAGGGGGATTGGTTTATTGGATTTAAATGAGACTCTTTTTTTTTCAAGGGGAATTTAGACATCGATCCCAAAACAGATAGTCTGCCTATCTAAGCAAGAATCCTTCACCACGGTAGGTTGAAAAAAATGTAAATTTCCAATGTAAGTTGTAGTGCCCGTGCTAATAAATCACCACTCTTGTTCTCTTCGGGAGCTGTCTGCGCCAGAAAAATCCACATAGGTCGGCAATAAAGTTGCTAGTTCGAAGTGATCTTGATTTCGCATTCTACGTATGGTACTATCTTGCCCCAAATTCGAAGACATCAGCAGGTCTCTTTCCTCCATTCTATCGTCTTTGCCTTTTCTGCTTACTTTGGAACTCTTTTGTGGCCAATGCTCGTAGATCTCGATCGATTGAACAACGATGCATCTTTCAAATTCTACCTTTAGATACCTTCCTCTTTCATGGAGGTTAGAAATATGTGACACTATTACTAACAAACAACCTTTGCCCTCTTGTGTCAAATCGAGCTTTTTCCGCGAAATAAACCCCACTCATGCATTGGTGCAAAAGAAGTGAACAATTGATGAGAAAAGGAAGGTGCGTGGGATTGTCAAGCATTCCGGCATTGGAAAGCAATTTTAGCACGACAAAGAGGGGCGAGGAATGACGACATGATACTCGTATGTTTGGGAAGGTGGGTTATGGGACAACCCGCCGAATTGGATTCTGGGCATAAATTCCCCTCCACGCCTTTAACATGTCCACAAGATGTCGTCACGACAAAGGGGACCTTTTTCAGTTGAACCCCCGATGATCTCTTGAAACTTTGGGACGACGAGGGTTCACGAGAATATTCGGTTCAATAGTTCGAGGGGGATCGAAGAGAACCACTGAAGGGAAAATGTCCTTCTCGCATTTTATCTGCGCGTCCAAGGAGCTATTTCGTTTTATGGTGCGCATAAACTTGGACGTTGTGGGGATAGAATCGATCGCATTCATCGCCCCACGTGAGCAGGACGATGCCTGGAGTCGATGGATGGACAATACAATCAGTTATTGGGCTCCATATCCATTGTTGTGATGCTTGCTCTGTTATTTCCGAGCTCCTTCTTTGGCGGGCATTTTCAATCAGGACTTCTCCCATTTCTCGCGGCTCCTCCCAATGCAACAATGCGCAGACAGACGACCCATATCATTACACCGTTTGAAACCATGTTTCAGTTGATGATTATCCTCTAGCTCATCAGCTTCCTTTCAGCCATCAACTGATCCTCCTCCTCCTCTTACCACTCCAACCAACACCACAAAATTGGTTGATGGTGCCTCACCCACCACCCTTCCCTAAAAAGATTCCCGGGTATGAAGGGCAAGTTCGACGACGAGCATACGCACCAAGCACAAAAACCATCCAGACCAAAAACTTCTTTGGTCGTGGTGCAAGTGGCTCTTGACATCTTTGCCACAATGGACCAACACCATCACTTCATACAACGCCTAGTATCATGATATCTTATGGGTGGTCTTCATAATCTTGGGTGGTTATCTGCCGGCCACAAAAGTGACGGAGAATCAGAGCAAACTTGGCTGACTCATTGGGTGTGAAGACGGCAATCAATGCAGATTTTAAGACCGAGCAACAGGTACCAAAACAAACCGCGTGCTTTACCAGGGCACCACCACCATTTCAAGGCTTTCCATTAGGCCCCTATTTAAACGAGACCACAGCTGGAAGGCAACAAAAAATGCATCTCTCTTTCTCTCTCCGTTCTTTGCCCATCGAAAAGCCTGACAACGATGATGATGAAGATGAAGCAGCACTTCGATGTTGGCCGCAGAGTTTGGACAGGTCGAACAAAAGAAGATCCCCCTCAACGGACAAGCTCCTTTTGGTCGTGGCTCAGGTGGTGTCATAGTCTATTTGCTATGTGATAGCTTCTTGATTATTCTCGGAAAGAGTCTTCTCACTCCTTCAGTTGCCCCGACCAATCTTCAGGTCGTCAAAAAATTCGAAGCCGTAAGGGCCTCTCTTTAACACGAGATGAAGAGGACGTAGCTTCATCAAACACGGTTTTGGTCTCTAGTTCAATGGAGTCCAAAGCCACTTGGGCAGTTCCAATGTTGAACAGGTCGTTTTGAGTGGAGAAAAAGAAGAAGAGCACACGTAGCTGAAAAATATAATGGTTTTGCTTGGACAAGGCGTCCTAGTGAGGGAATGAGTGAGAGACGGACGGACCACCCATTCGGCATGATTTATGCTCATCGAAATTGGTCCAAATCACTGGTCCAAAAAATACACCGTTTCATCGTTATAAAAAAAACTCACTCCAGCTTCCTTTTGCGACTGGTGTGAAAATCGACGCGGATGGTATTCACCTAGCACAAAGGAAAATCTATCTTGAAAGTTGAAATGAATCAAATTTGTTGAATTTCTTTGATCTGTCCATTCAAGGCGAACTAGAGAGAGAGAGAAAGAGGGGATGGAGCATAATCTGAAGATGATGAAGAGGACGACGACAGCGACGAATACGCGATCCATGCGGGCAGCTTTCCCTACTCTATCATTTCCAATGGTTGTTTGACTAATTCGCTGTCATTGGCGGGGGAAACACATTGATTTGCCTCGCATGATATCGCTCAAACCCAATGGTTGGCAGTAGCAACAGATGATTTTTGATGACCCCTAATCATTATTCAATTTTTTCCAAGTCTTGGCTGCGAGCTTGCACGTACGACCTATGAGTCTACTTAGCTCGTAGCACAACCAACATTCCTCATGCTCAAGCCCAAATCTCCAACGAATTCTCGTCCCCATTAGATGATCTTTTCAATGAGCATCTTTTGAGGGAGAGAGAGCTCGGTTGTGGTTTTGGCGAAAATGAATCGAAGAGCTCAACCGGCTTCATATCAAAGCTTCAGAGACCTCCTCAATGCCGCCCCACTGACGGTAATTCTTTAGTTCTTGTTTCATTGAATCCAAATCATAGGTCGTGTCATTGGAAGGATCTTTGACGGAGACTGAGTTCCAATGGAGTGCGGTCGAGAGATGTCGGTAATCTTCTGTCTTCTCTGCCTTCTTGGCAGGTCAGGTTGGGAGTATTATTCATCAATCGCCTTGGACACTTAACAACAAAAGTCAAGGCGGAAAGAACTTAAGTAATCACAGGGGCGCCCCAAACATGAAAATGCTTTCTTGGTTTCTTAAAACCTTGCGCTATTTTTTTTCTCTGGCCAGTTGGTATGTACTTTTTCTAACATTCATTTTATCACGGTGGCGTTTTGCAAGCTCTCAGTGCTCATTAGCATTTCTAGTAAGTTAAAGAACGTTATGATTTCAAGAAACAACCGCAAAACGTAACGAAAAAAGGTTGGTCTTTTTATTTCAACTTCATAGGATCATTCTCGAGCCCCAAAATCCTCCATAATTGCATTTTTTGAATAGCCTTAAACCCATGACCGATGTTTAAAAGCCTGGAATCGTGCTGTCAAATTAATGCCAGTTGGAATTGGACAGTTGAGACTGGAATTTCCACTTCTTGGCATTAGGAAAGGTAGCTCTTTTGCCTAATGACCGGGTATTGGCCTAAAATGTTTGCTTCTTGAGTTCCAGGTAAAAAATCAAACAAAACCCTAGATGGATGTGCCAAAAATTCTTTCAAATTATAGTCCAACGCAGCTTCATGAATAAGAATTCCACTCAGACTATGGATGAACAATGTGCATGCCGTCTGAGATTCCAACGATTTCAAGAAGAGTAGAGGGTGATCTGTGCCGATTAATTAATGACACCTGCCTGATCTATTGCTGTATGTAACTATAAACTAAATGGTGCTGAGTGTTATTGAAGATGCTGACCAATCGGTCGTGATCGGTTTTTTGAGGAACTCTTCTCCCATCGTTATTGAGAACAATCTAGAGAGGGCGGTTGTCTTGACAGCAGAAGCTGGAAAGACGATGGACTATCAAATTTCACACACATCGCTCAAGAGAGAGAGCTCCTTTCCTTCGGGCCAGAATTTGTAGATAGACAGATAGGACACGTCAGCTGACCGGAAGATCTACAACTACCACGATCGACCGACCGACCGACCACCTGTTTGTAAATGTATCCAGTTGAGAGATTTGGCAAGAAAGCTCGCTCCAATCTCGCGGGTTCGTGAGAGCAATTAACGCTGCTACTAGCAAATCGAGTGAGTATGTTTGTGTCATTTAAAAAACCTTTCACATTAAGAAAAGCCAACAGTGCAATTTTGGAAGTGGAACAGGACATCAAGTCTTAAGAGAGCTCTGGTCAGCTCAACTCAGAATGTCGTTTTTGTTTTTTAAATCATTTGCAGATCTCGTCAAAGGCGAAACAATTCGAACCGACAATGGTTGGTTTGTCCTCCATTATCGAGTCAGTGTTATCCTTATGGCTGTGTCTAGTGTGCTTATTGGAACCACCCAATATTTCGGGGATCCTATCAACTGTGAGGTCAACAATTTTGACAAAAGCATGGTAAACACCTATTGTTGGACTCATGGAACTTGGACTGTGGCCGAGTTTTTGACCAAGGAAATGCAAGGGAAAGTGGCTCATCCCGGAGTTGGACCCTATGATCACAAGCATCACACAATGGTGCACCATGGATACTACCAATGGGTTCCAATCGTGATTGCTCTCTCCGCGTTGATGTTCTATGTTCCCAGATATTTATGGAAGATGTTCGAGGGAGGATGGATTGCCAACATGTGTAAAGACATGAAATATCCTTCACATAACACAGACGAACATTCACGTAGGGTCAAGATCCTGTATCAATTCTACATAAAGAACCATCGAAAGCATCGTACTTACGGTTTTATGTTTGCCTTCTGCGAATTTCTCAACCTTTTGAATGTCATCATCCAATGGATCATGGCGGACGTATTCATGAGAGGTCGATTCCACGACTACGGAAGCAACGCGCTCTACTATTTCCGGTTCCAAAGCGATGTTCCAGATGTATTCAACCCCTGTGATCTGGTTTTTCCGAAAATGGCGAAATGCTCTTTCAAGTTCTACGGTGGAAGTGGAGATGAATCCATTGCTGAACCTCTTTGCATCTTACCTCAAAACATTCTGAATGAAAAGATCGCCCTTATCGTTTGGTTCTGGTTCATCCTTTTGATCGTGTGCTCGACGTTGGCCGTGATGATTCGAATGGTGGTTATGATGGTACCTGTCACGAGAAAGTTAGTATCCCATGGATTTTTTAAACTTTTTTTGGGTTTCATTCATTCATGCTTTCGTTGGCTTGGCTTTTCTTTTTTTCATGCAGGCCCATTTTATTCCTCTACTCGGAGAACAACAACTCGAATGAGATGTCCATGGTGTGTGACAACTGCGGATATGGAGATTGGTTCATTTTGCGCCAAATGAAGAAAAACGTGGATGCCCTCACATTTGCCTCCCTGATTTCGCTTCTGTCCAAAGACACAGAGAAGCTCATGTTGGACGAGTCAAACTTGGACCCTGAAGCACCCAAACCCACCAAATTGCAACATTTCGACACCCTGAAAAGGGACGAATCGTCCATGTAGTACATTAAAATAGCCCATCTCTCTCTATGAACAAATATAGATCCCATTAGAATGATGAATTGCAGCACTTATTTCAGACGTTTTGGACAGCCAAGTACTCAAAGTTGATTACATGGTTTCTAAAAACACTAGTATCGCCCACGATCGACTCTTAAATCGACATGAGTGAAGAGGATCTCTCTCAAGAATTTATAACCTGTCTGGAAGTTGGCACAAAAAGAAGAGGTCGAAAATGATGATTTCTCCGTCGGGATTTTTTTTTCTCCCTTTACCTCTCTCTGTCTGTAACTTTGCGGATCTAAGTTTGGACTCTACAAGCTGATCCCAAGGGACAACAGACCAACACTCCAAAACAACTGAAGGAGAGGCCAGTTTAGGATGAGGTTGAATTTGAATTATTTAGGTACTCCTCGGCCTCCTTTCTTGGAGGGAGAACATTCAGGATCGGGCATTTTATTCCTGTGAAATAGCACCCAAAACTGTCGGTCATAAAAACTCTCCGGGAGAAAAGTAATGACTTGGCTCAAAATGGTTTAAAGAGGGAATTTTCTTCGTTTTATGTGACGGAGCAAACTTTCCATTCCAACTGTCATCTTAATTTACTTGAAAAGATTCGTGCCTTGCAAGAAGAGACGGCGGGGTGTGAGAATTAAGAATTAACCATGAAAGGGGACGACGCGATGCAAAACGTGGGCTTCTTCCATTGAAGAAGAATAAATAAAAACGAAAAGTAAAGAGGGAGCAATGAAGGGAGGGTGGTCGAGCAACACACTACTCACTCCTTGATTCTTCAGATTTTAAAGCCACTGCAACGAGTGTTTTGTAGTACAAGCCCAGAAAAAGAACCCGAGAGAGAGGACCAAGTGCATTTTATTGGATCATAATTTGCATTACACTCCCGGCTGGAGGGTAAAAATTAAGCTAGAACGAATGCAAAAATAATGTTGGAAGATTATGGCATAAAAATATCATCTGCCCCCTCAAAAGCTCTGCTCTCCATGGTTTTATAGTGAGCTATAAAGAAAAGAAAGAGCGATGAAATGGAGCCCACCGGGAATTCGACTTTGCCGCAGAAATTGACGAATGACAGACGACAGCCAATCGTGGCCTTATGCACTATTACCCCATGGTTTATGGTTGAAACAATGGGTGAAATGTGGCTCTTTTTTATAGTCAGCCACTGTCTTCAGCATCATCAAAAACATCATGACAACCGTCGAATTTGGAATCGGAATGTCTAATATGCAATAGACTTGTTTGCAAATACCTTTGCCGTCGTCCTGGTCGTGGGATCATTAATTCGTTGTAAAGAAGTGTCAGTCCAATAAATCATCTGCTACTTGGGAACCCAAGGCCAAACAGTCAGACAGATACGTACACACCCCTTATTTCATCGAGAGATACACTACTTGGAATGTCTTCCCAAATAGAACAATTCTATTGTGATCCTCGGTAAACTATTTGCTCTGATCGAGAGTTTAGCATTCCACTCAAATTTGTCTGCATAACTCATCGTTCAAGTGGGCCTGAGAACATTCATCTCGCTTGTTCGACCCTTTGTCAGAAATATTCGTTGGTTGGCGGCCATTGCGAAGTTATCTTGGCTCCAACTTTGATCGCATGGCCTTTTAAGGAAATGAGTTTGTCATCGTTGTCTGTGTCTATGGGCAATTAATGATCCAGATCCGATCAGACCATCCATCCAGCAAGGCCTATGTTTCCATATTGTATGGGCATAATGACAAATTGAGCGTCTCCCGCCAGAACAATTGAAGCTCAAAACTTCCAAGGTCCATTAAGAGGAGTCGAAAGCCTAATCGAGTCTTTAGTTTTAGCACAAAGCAGCTCTCCCTGTTGTTGGCGAAGAGATTGTGAATCTGATGTTGACGGGGGTAAATTCCTTGAGAAATGAGAAAAAAATCAATGAGACTCCCTCATGTTGCTCTGAATTCAGGCATGAAATCGATCTCAAAA
The DNA here is from genome assembly GCA_010645155.1 of Tigriopus japonicus. Classification (NCBI taxonomy): domain Eukaryota; kingdom Metazoa; phylum Arthropoda; class Copepoda; order Harpacticoida; family Harpacticidae; genus Tigriopus; species Tigriopus japonicus. Next base: position 6,319,611 of record CM021315.1, on the reverse strand, counting down.
GGCAAAATGAAGGGTGGTGTTGGATCTTGACGGGATGAAAAAAATCAGTTTTTGTTCGAAATCCGAAATCTCAACTTGTTATTCATGCGATCTGAAGGCGGTAAATCTGATCTTCAGTAAGCGGCCATGGCTTCACTCAGTCACCCAGTGAAGCAAGCAAGCAAGCAAGCAAGCAATTTCGAACAATTCCCAACCGACCACCATCCAACTTCATGGGCTTTTGACATTCTGACATCGAATCTCAAGCTCAAGGTGTGGTCGTCGTTGGTGTCTTCAACAGAGGAAAAAACTAAATGTGCCAGACAGGAAAGTAGGGGTAAAATGCCCAAATCATCGCCTAGCTATCTTATGACGGTCGGTCAAGGAATCATCAAGAGCGAGGTTGTAATTCAGGATCTCGTTTGGATCGAGCAAAATGTCGGGAATTTCCAAATGTCCTTGCCAGTCAGTTGCAATCAATCTCTAAAATGGAGGCATTCAAAAAATCTCCAAGACAGGTTCATAGTCATCATCCCATGTTAATGCGTACATGGCAAACTAGAAAGAAACATGCTTGAGAGAGCAAATTTGATCATTGCCATCCGAGCTTGAACAGGCAAGTAAATGGTCAAAACCACTCGTCGGAAGTGGTCCTCCGCGTCTCATACGGAAATTTGATTTTCGGATTTAGATGCATTTACAGGGTAGAATTAGTTGATTGAGTGTTAGCCTCATTAACTATACAAATTCAAATAAGAATAAGATATGTTCTTTAATCAGCAGAATTAGTTGATTGAGTGTTAGCCTCATTAACTATACAAATTCATATCAAAATAAGATATGTTCTTTAATCAGCTTTCAAACTTTAGAGGATAAGGAGAGGTCTTAGTAAACTTTTAATTACATATGTACAATCATTTGGAAATGTGAGAAGGATGTTCCTGTCCCACAAATGTTGTAGTGATTTGGAGAGTTACTCGAAGGATGCACCTTCATTTTTGAAAAATTATCTGCCTTAATCTTCAAATGAGATCAAAAAAGAGAGCAAAATTCCGGGTACAAGCTTTTATTGGCCTCCTATAGGTATACTCCAAAGAATACGTTATCCTCGTTACCTTTGTACTCGTGGTGCATAAAGAAACAAAATTGAACCCAATATTTGTTGAAGATGCCAGAGTGACTTTTACGTTTTGAGGAGTGCGCATTGAAGATTTTAAAGAGACGATGAAGATATATTTCATTTTTTTTTTCCAGTAAGTGTTAGTGAGGGAGACAGAGGGACGAGATCTTTGTCCGTATTTGCAGATCCGCATCTTTTGAAAATGGCTGGCTTTTTTCATGCTGACTCATAAAACAAAATAGACCCTGATGGATTCCCGCACAAAGATGAGACGACCTCGTTTCTCTGCAGAGTAATATGATTCATTTATCTCCCTGAAGCCAAATATAGTGCTTTTGCAAAAGAACATCATCTCCAAATTTTCTTTGGTTCCCTGGCGGATCTCATGTGGGTGAATGGGAAAGTAGCTTTTACGGCATCACAGTTTCTTAAGAGGATCTCTGTGTTCTTCTAAACATCATTCACCTTGTGCAATGCATTGTTGGGTAGAAGATGTTCGTTCATTCCGATGCTGAGGCGAATGAAGCATTTCAATCCCTAACCTGTCAAAAGCAACAGCTTCTAACCTACAATTAATGCCTACGGATCTTGAGTGTTCCCTCAATTATTGACTCGAATCGGATTTTTAACTCGTCTCTTTCCTGCTCGAAATAGGCAAACCTTCAAAGGGAAAAAGAAGACTCTGGCCCTTTGGCAATGGTCAGATAATTACACGGTCTTTATAATTGGAGACTTCTGAACGGTTGAAAGATTAGAGAGGGAAGAAACTGCGCAATGGCGAATTTGTCATAAATCGGTTGATCTGGTTCGTCTTTTTCTCGTGGTGGAAAGTATTTCATCCGCAGCATTGTCAATTCAAATCCGTACAAGGGACTCACTACTCTCACCATGTGACCTGCAATCAAGAGTATAATGAAGGTGTTCATCTTCGAGTTCTCTAGTTTCTTTGTTGGAGTTGCTTTTTGTGGCAGCGTGACAAATGTGTTCATTAAGAATTGGAGGAACAACAAGAAAATACAGAGGTGCGATCAACCGACTTCAAAGCCCTTGCTACGAGTACAATTTGGATTGCTTTTTTAAATCGATCATGTTTACTTCGTGCGTCGCCTCCTTCCGAAGCCAAATTGATCTAAAAATTTCGTACGGTGCCTTAGTAAGATGACTTCGGAACATTGAGATGAAAACCTTAAATAGACCCCGAGTGGAATTACCCACAGAGTTCTCGCTCTAACTTCATTGAGCAAACCATGTCGTCCAAATTACCCACCAAACTTGAGAAGATATGAGGCCATTTCCAAAACAAATTGTAGTCGTGCTGTGTTTTACTTCCAATTAGGATTGCCAATGCCTCGACAATTGGGACCGGCAAAGGGCGCATCAAGAGTTGTTGAACGACTGCTGGTGCAATCGTAGGTTTAATTACTCCACTTAAAATCATTGCAATTTGAAAATTGAAAGCTACATCTAAAGCCATCTGATCAGGGTTGTACCAACTGTCACTTTTTTTTGAAAAAAAAATAATTTTCAAAGATGCTCAAATTGTTTTCTCAGGTTACACTGTAGATGCCGATGAGAGGTGTCGATGATTGGGTTCTTCGATTTTCGAGTTAAAAGCCCTAATATTCAAGGGAGTCGAGAAAGTGAGCAGTATGAAATCATCCTCAAACCCAGTCAAACTACAGTCCTAAGTTGAAATCTGACCTTTCAATACGCGAGAAAAATACATTCAACAAAGCGACGAAGGACAAACGTATGTCCAACGCACATTCAATTTTAATTAAATCAATCACTTTTAGCGTAATTAAAAGATGCATCAGAGGCGATTCCATTTTTTATCATCCAAGACATTCGAATGGAGTGCGAAGCAAAGCTGACATCTTTGACAGTGACGAGGCTCTCGAGATCAAGAATGATGCGGAAGGCCTGGAAATCATTGGAGAGAAAATTGGGAACCCACTCAAATTGAAAACGTCCATCATTAATGCATTATTGAGAACTGCACCAAAAGACATCAACACATTTGAACGGTAAATCAAAGAGCTCTCAAATGAAAGAGATCGTTTCCCATGATTAATTTTGAACCACTTAGCTGTACAGCCATTTTGTAGTTACAATACTTTTGTAACAATGATATTGAGAACGACGATTGAATCTTAGAGCCTATCAGGATAATTTGTGAATGCACTGGAACCATTTCTTGTGCTACTGAACCGAAAAAATAATGATTCAACAGAATTAAAATGCAGATTTTCCTGCTTCGTCTTGGAAAGTTTGATGAATGGATGAAACAACCAAAATGTGGTTGTCATTTTGACGGCTTGAAAACATGAATATCGCAAGGGTCTCGACAACCTACTCCAAAATTTAAACTGTGGATGTGGATTGGACAAAGTCATGCATTTCCTTCATCCCAAGTGATGCTTCATTCTTCTTAAACTTTGTCTGACGAGTGCCTTTCTCTCCAGGGACCATTTGTTCAAGTTTAGAAGAGGACAAAAATATCATCAAAGCAATCCTTGACAATATTTCAGTTGGTTCCGTCATTGGTCGTGATTTCAAGTGAGGGCCAGAACAAATTGGACCCTTTTCATTTACTGGTGACTCTCTGATCCCCTATTATCCAATTTGTCTCAACCATGACTGTGCGAGTTCCTTACTCCTTCGGAATCTGGAATGTTTTTGATTCCAAATTGAACACAGACACGATCACACCCCTAACACACCAAAATATACGCCATGTCCATGTCGCTGATAATTATGGGTTGTTGATCAAACCTGGAAATTAATCAAGACCCCTTGCTCAATTCATCTAGGAGAAATCTTAAATAAACATTCAGGCCGGCTTTGAATTGCTTTTTTGTCTTCTCTTTCATTCCTGTTGGAAGTGGACGGAATTCCAACCTCAAGATTCATCAGAGTTTTTCCTTTTCCCCTGAAGAAGCTCTCTGTGTACACAACTACTGTGGTGAAAAAGCGACAATTTAAATTGACGAACGGGATTACAAAAAGTGGAAGAAGACCAGTTTCAGTCCCGAATCGTTCAATTCTGTCTTACTGAAGAATATCACTGAACAAGTGAAAGGCGAGTTGGTTAGATTTGGAGTACTAGTGCTACTACTACATGCCACAATTGTCGTTCTCTCAAGTAGTTGGCATACATTGTTCTCATCAAGGTGGTTGGGATATGTCGTGAGAAGGCAAGGATCTCTTGTCGCAAGATGTCACTTGAAGGTGATTAGGTTGAAAAACCTCATGAAAATCATCAAGAATGACAATGACTTGCAGAGTTGCTCGAGCTCAATGAAATACTTTCTTTCCATTTTCAAAAAGAGTTTCGAAGACTCGATGGAAGAGCGAGTCAGAAACCACCAACCAACCAACCAGTCGATTCCATACACTCCGGTTGTACATAAAGAGACTGCAGATGGAGGAATTTAAACTGAGGAATGATGCTCAAACCCAAATATGGGCAAGATGGTTGTCGTCTTCATCATCATTCTCCGAATACGATTCGACACAAACCACCGGAAAATATCCTCCATTTACCTGGTCCAAAGAAGCAGAATTCGTTTTCCAGATGTGTATATACATACAGTTGTTGGGTTGTTGCCGTGGAATTGTGGAATATGAGGAGCACATCATCCAGATCCCCATAAATTCAAGACGAGTTTGACTGTAATGAGGCGGGAGCAAGAAAACAACTAGCCAACCTTCGTCATCTTGCTCCATCATCCTACTCATTAAGATAATCAAAACCAACTCTCACTCACACACACACACCGAATCCACGACCTGGACCACTATTTATTGTGCCTGGCATTCAATACTGGTCTGTACACTTACTACTGTACTGCAGTAGTGGTGATATGGCAAACAAGACCAACAATCACCACAATAAAGGTGATTTGACTGAGGTAGGCAGTCGTTGTCGGTTGAATTGGTGGAACTGGATAGGCCAGATAATGAGCACGACCTTCAACCATTACTGACTAGTACGTGAAAAGTTTGAGCTGGCTGGGCGCTCTTACTTCTAAATGCCATCTGACCAAATTACGTGAAATGAGCCTGTTATCATATTGTCTTAGACCAATATCAATTATTTCGATGCATCTTGGGAACCCATTTTCGATTGATTTTTACATTTAGGCCAAATGTGGCTCCTTTACTCAGAATACGTTGGGATACAATTTCATGGTAAGTTGAGATGATTGCGAAGATGGGCCTCATATATTTCTTTTTAGACGACGACGCGTGAAGTGTGAGTAAATTTATCGCCTAGATTCGTTCAAATCTCCTCCATTCTCTCGTCAACAAAATTACTCTATCCTCGTGTTGCATGTTGAAGCATAGCAATGAAATATGATTGTTTCATGTGGAGCATCCTTCGAGTCTGGACGATACTTTTGAGAACCTTATCAACGCCTTGGCCCAAAATGAGTTATGGCGAGCGGCTTTTATTGATTGCATGGAGGGTAAGTAGCTGGTAGTCAGTCAGACTGTTTTCGGTTTCAAAACATGATGCTGAGCAATAAAACTGGAATTATTTCCTGGAGAATAGGTTTGATGATGTATCTCATAGGAAATGCCATTAAGGTACACAGGAGGACAGAAAAGTGATATGATGTGGACTCAAGTCAAAATAGTGCAAATAAGGTTGGCTCCCAAATGTGTGATATGCATCCAATCATTTGAGGAGAGTGCGCATAACGTAAAAAATGGAATTGTTAGGAAAGAGAAAAAGTGTAAGAGCGTATGTGTGTCAAGGTCAAGTGTGATTGGGGTTGGGCCGTGATTGGCTTCTTGGCTTGAACAGTGGGTGTCCCTGATTTTCCACCATTCTTGTTATCAATTTGTCAATGGTGGGCCAATTGGCCAAATGGATATCATTTGTAAAGTCAGATAATGATCGGTACTTGACTCCCCACTGAGCCCCTTCCTGAGCTTCTAAAACAGTCCCAAAACCCCAGCCATCATGATCAAGATCATCATGACTATGAGCACCACGATCTGTGGGGATAAGTATACAAGCATGAGAATTAGTGTATCTGATATTTCTGCCCGGTTCCGTTTCATCGACATTTTTTCCCTCGAATTTAGTCACAAGCGACGATAAAAATTAGACCTCAAAGCTCCAGCAACATACATTAGATGGGCATTTTAAAACCCAATGCATCGATCACAAGCTAACATGGACTTTTGAAGTCGCGAGGGATAGTATTGGTCTACTTTGTTCGGATTGCGATTGCAAAGTCCGCTGAACGAATGTCGGAAACACATTGCATGTTTCTTCGTACAAACAGAAATCGGGCTGAATGATGGAGTTTGATCTCGATGGTTGACCTTGAACTTCAGCCCAGAACTGATTATTGAATCGGATACATTTCAAGTGGAAGGAGGACCTTTTAAAATGAGTCAGCAAGGAGGGAGACATGCACAAAACCCATCTGAAGCAAGAACCAATACACATAAGCTTGCCCCCTCAGGAGGATAAGTTTTTAATATCATTCAGAATTTCTATCCCTTGGATTGGGAAAGTGGATTATAATTCATTCGGGTGGTCGGTGTTTTGGTTGTCTTTCTGGCTCATGTTCGAGACAGGTCGAGCAAGGGTCAAGAGTTAATCAACCCGTCCTATTGTTAGTTTGGGAAGAATCTGAAAAAAGTTCTCAGGATTCAACACCGTCACAAGACGGATCACGCGGTAGGTTTTTCAAATTTGCCTTTTGGAACCTCAAGAGTTAGAGAAACAAATCTTAACGTTTTCCACATCATTCAGTTATTCCTCACAGTTTGGACACTTGAGTGGATAGTAAATGACAGTTCCGCTTCATTTTTTTTTGTTATTTGTGACTGACACACATAGCACCGCAAAATCCATTTTATTAACTTTCCAAAAACCTTCCAATATTCCCCATTTTTTGACAAGTAAAACATGACTTTATTTAAGCTCAAATCCATTTATGTCCGATTACAACACTTGGTACACATAGTAGACCTCATGAACGTTACTCCATCACATTAGAATCTAGAGAAACATAAAGTAAGTTTGCTATGTGAGAAATATAGAGTTTATTTTGCTTGGTTTGTTAGTAAATTTAAGTGTATAAGAACTGGCATTAACAATAATTTCCACTCAAGGGTCTAAACCAAGGGTTTTTGAACTTTTTTGATCCATGGCCCCCTTGGAGCAAATTTCATGGACCGCGTCCATTTTTCCCATGGGCTGGTTGAGAATAGAATGTCGTAAAAAAGTGATCTAAAGTGGCAAAAATCACATTATCTAGAGAGATCCAGATTTAAGATTCCTTGAAACTGCACTTCATTTGCTAAGATTGGATACCTCTCATACTTCCCTAATAATTTGAAATTGGTGGCAGTCAAGTGGAAGTTGTTAAATATTGTTTGAAGGAATAGTTTTTGCTTTTAAGGACATCATGATTTTTGCCTCATGTTGAAGTTATTGCAGATCAAGTGAAGCAACGAGTAAGAAATGCGAACAACGATTGCAAAGCATTGTGACAGAGAGCAAATGAGAAGACGGGTCGAGGAAAGAAGACAAGTGGACCAAACTTAAAAGAACATGGTGAAACACTGAACAACAAGATTTCAAGCGAGGTGTTCAATGGCTTCTTCATATCCAAAGTCCGAAAACTAAAAGACAGTGTAGCAAGGTCTGCCCAGGATTACCCCTTGAAAAGGCTCAGAAGACACATGTCTAAAAGGCAAATCGAAATGTTTCATTTTCGAGAAGCATCCGAAGACGACGTGATGCGGATCTTTGTGGAGGTCAAGTCTAAAGACTCTTGCGAATTGGAAGATATCTCCTCAAGAACTCTTAAAGCCATTGCAAATGTGATAATCAGTCCAGTGACAGAAATAGTGAATGCTTCATTAATCCAGGGCGAATTTCCTGACCTTCTCAAGGTTTCTAAGGTTATTCCCGTACACAAGAAGGGTGACATCAAACTGAAGCGAAAAACTTTCGACCAATAGCTCTTCTTAAGACCATATCCAAGATCATCGAAATGGTAGCCAATGAGCAAATCATTGAGTTCTGCGAAGAGTTTGGAATTCTGCCAGAATCCCAACATGGATATCGACGGTACCGAAACTCGTCTTCCGCGATCAATATGATGTACGCCAAAGTTGTTGAGTTCAGAAAAATGGGTTACAGGTTGGCATTGACAGCCTAAGACCTGAGTTCAGCCTTCGATTGCTTGGACAGAGAGATTCTTGATGGGAAATTAGAGTTGCGTGGCTTTGATCGACTGTGTAGGAGGTGGGTCCAGTCGTTCCTTATAAGCCGGAAACAGACAGTTAAGGTGGGGTGGTCTGATATATAAAGAATGGCTGAGGTGCCCTTTGGAACAGTTCAGGGGAGTGCCATTTCCCCAAAGCTGTTCCTTCTCTATGTGTCAGACATAGATCTTTGGACAGACGTTACTATAAGCTGTTACCGTGACGATACCTGGGCAATTGTGAAGGCTCGAACCCAAGAAGAGCTCTTGAAGAAAATTGTGAACACTGGTGAGGAACTCGTGAGTTTTTTTGCCAGCAACATGATGGTTGCAAATATGAAAAAAACGGAGATTACGATTGTAGCCGCAACTGAAGAGATCAACCACACCACAGAACACATCAAAGGTGAGGCGATTGTCACATCGTCTAACGTGTGTGTTCTAGGCATCCACATACAAAGCAATCTGTAGTGGGACAAACAAATCGACGTTTTGATATCTGATCTAAATATGCGCCAAGGCTTCATTAGAAGATTGAAAGCGTGGTTTGATCGAGAAAATCTTTACGTCTTGGTTCAAGGTATTATTGTGGCAAAGATTCGGTAAGGGTTGTCTTGCTTTTCATCAGTGAGGCTCTTAGAGTCAGACCCCTTAGATCCAAAGATGGTCCAGGTCCTCTTGAATGATGTCATGAGACTCATGATAAACGCCAACCGAAGTGACCACATTAGCATTCAAGAACTACAAAACAAAACCGGGATCCCATTATTGAACCATTTAGCAACAAAATGCACATTACTAGACATGTGGGCCATAATGGCGGGTGAAACTCCGTTCTCCACGACATTTTTGGCAGACAAGCCATTTGAGGAATGCCGGGCCAGCAACACCGGCAAAACGCACCAACCTGATCCAAGATGGGTTAACCCCTTCTTGGTTTTGGACCAAGAGCACCAAACTATGGAACGCAGTGTAGCCTTGCCAAAAAAAATCTCAGTTTTCAAGGGTTAGGAAGAACCCTCTCAACTTATGTAACGAAATTTTACATAAAAGCAACAAAACATACTTTTTGCAATAAAATGTCAAGAATTGCTATTTCAACTTCAAGTTGTGCAGATAAGAAAGGCATTGTTGCAATTACCAGGCCTAAACCTTCGTTTTAGTTACCTTCATAGCTCATCAGAAACACAGGTCTTCTGAACTTTTTTTCTCGCCAAAAAATGATGACGTCTTTTAAAGTGATAATAATGTAGTAATCACAATAATGCACAGTAATTGTTTCGGCTATTTGTAAAATGTTACGAAATTTTTTAAGTCCTAGAACACAAAAGGTCGGTGTCGACACTCTTCCGAAAAATTGAAAAACCTGTGTCGGTGTCGACACCTTGACACCAACACCGGCTTCTCGCCCACCCCTACGTTGTGATGACAGGACAGTTGTCCTACAAGCTGTTCTGTTGTTGTCGGTCTCAAACTCCATTGTGGTTCCCGTTCAACATTCACCAAAAGCAATTGCGCTGTAAACGTTACTCACCGGACCCGCTGCAAAACAGCTGTGTTTTAACCAAATTTAAACCTAACCTAACCCTACTTAAACCTAACCTAACCTAACTCAAACCTAACCTAACCTACTTTAAACCTAATTTAACCTTAATCAAAACCTTACTTAACTTAATTTAAACCTGAGAGGTGTGATGTCACTTCTAATGGAGTCCGGTGATTAATGATTAAACAACTGCGCTGCATCTACTAAGTTAATAGAAACAATACATTATGATTCTAGGACCTGCCTCACTTTAAACGCTAACAAAAGTTGAGTTACGCTCCATTAAATATGAGCAAACTGTTACCTATAACTAAATTTGTGCATACATACAACAAACAGAATCTATGGCGAGTGACCTCGCCAATGTGATTCCCCTCATCGGACGTATCGGAGATGTCCCGGCAGCACCCGCTGGGTAGGTGCTAACAGGAAAATCTGCCACCGAAGATTTGAACATGGAGGATGATCATGGGCCCTTGCCAAGAGACGAGGTAGTAGGTCAGATGTTTTGTGTATTCCAAGGTGTGCTAGCAAAGTTGACTTCGAGGCAACTTCAAGGCAGTTTCAGCCGTTTTGTTGATAGCATAAGCTTTCCTGAATCAGAAGTACACCAAGCAACTCATGAAAAAGAGAAGTGTACCACCGGTGCCAAGGTACAACAAGTAGATACGTCAACAATTTTCCAACGCTCATATGTTTAGCATGCACAAACATGTGCTAGTTCCATTGACTTCAAGTAAACTTCTAGCAAGCTGGGTCGCTATTTGGGCTTAGCATCAGGTTTAATTGATGAGAAGTTCTCCGAGAAGCACGCCTAGAGAGGAGCATTCCAACGTTGTGGAAGCACTCCCATTTGAATACTTCAAGGCTGATCAATCGAACTGCAAGCGAACTTCCTTCCAGTGTTTCCTTAAATTAGCTGCCAAAATTTGCATGCTCCTGTGAGATCAATCAATGTTTTGAGTAGAATGGAGTAGTATGAAATAAAGAAGGAGAAATGTGGAATAGCTGAACCAGCGGGCAATTAGTGTTTCGAGAGGATGAATTTACGATCATAGATGTAGAGGCACTTCTAGGTTGGAATGAGAGACTTACTTTTCAAAATGGCAGCTGTCTCAACAAAACCAGTCAATTGAACTACGAAGTGTACTAACAAGTACACTTTCTAGAGTTGCCATCAAAACATATGCTCACAGCATTTACTTGAACTGGACGATTCATATTGCGTTTGGCACGATTTGTCAAAATTGCACCCAACAAACTATCAGAGTGCCACAAGTTCAAATTGAATTAGTATATGAAATCACTGAATGCAATTTGGTTGGGTTGCAGAAATCTTCAAAGGAGTTGTGTTTATAAAGTTAATTAAAAGTTTACTCTCAAGTAGACTTTGGAGCATACCTTCAAGTAAACTAGCAAGCATTCCAAGACCAATACAACCAAAACATACGACCTAATATCTTTCAGAAGATGATGATCAAGAAGAAGTAAGCCAATGGTTTTCATGACTTTTCATGACTCCCCAGCTTTCGCTCATTAATGTGCTTATCTTTCCATTCAGAAAATAAAGCGAATTGGATTGATGCCTTATTTGTTGCAAAAATTGAGATGGCATGATAATGGTTGATTTGATGGGAAAATTTAAAAAGATATGTTTTAATGAAAAGGAAGATCAACAGGCTTCAAATTGAGGAGGGGATTTACTTAATTGTGAGTGTGGGATGATGACGCCAGTCATCGAGATGGCCGACCGACTCTGATCTTAAAAAAGATCCTTTGCATTTTGTATTTTGCACTTCATTTAAGAAATCTACTTGAAGCAGATATATTCAACCCAATTTTCTTTACAATAAACCTCATCCTTAACAATAATCCTCATCCTTATATCCAAAATAGTGATCGACCGAAAGAGCTTTCGGTCGACAAACGTCATGCACTCTAAGAAAAGACATTGAAAACAAGATCGAAGGTTTTTGTATCCAAAAGCCTGAGAAACTCTTTTTTCCTTATATTTTGAAAAAATGTAATTACCCAACATCGAACACTTGATTGACTTAAAATTCAAAGCGAATTTTGTATGCATCTAGTTTTGCCGTCAGATTGTTTAGATTTGGTTAAGCCCTCTTTTGGTGACTGTTAAAAGCTCTTTCGGCCCATCACTAATCTTGGTTACTGTCGTTAGAATCAAGGTGATAGGCCAAAATATTTACTTACTTTGTGTATAGTTTTTTTTTTTAAATAAGAGTTCTAAAACTTTAATGGTAAAATGTGATAAGGTCTGTTGATCTTCCTTCTCATTAAAACATATCTTTGTCTAATGAATTCCGGCAATATCAGGTCTTCTAATGGGTGCTCAAAAGTGAGAATGTTTTTGAGAATAGAGTGTGCATCCCTTGGGTGGGAGGGTCGTTCTTGGAAAGAAAATCATAGCCTGATAAGTAATAACTAGAGCCCAGGAAAAAATGTTGGAAATACGTCCAAAAAATGTCAGGAAAAAGGGCAAAAAATTTGAAATATAGGGCAAAAAGGACAAAAAATGTTGAAATTTTGAGCAAAAGAGCAAAAAAATGTTAAAAATTAGGGCAAAAAAGTCAACGAAATGTGTGAGAAATGGGACTAGATGCGTGGAGGACTTGAGAAGACTACAGACATCTGAAGGAAATAATGCCGTCAAAACTCTAGCTTAAAAAAACGGGAGGTTGCACTTCACATAGCGGGGTGTTTTTATAAGCTAGACGTCAAAACAGTTTATGTTATAAGACAGATAGCACATTCAGATCCTTTGAAAGGCAATAGATTTTAAGTCTGAGTAAATAATGGCAACAGTGTCAACTTAAAACATACTTTACTCTACACATAGCTATTTAGCCCACGTAAAATAATCATGGAAAAAAAGATCACAAAGTTTTTGATTTGAACTTTTTCATAATTTTTTGACAAAAAGCAACTAGTTTAAGAGCACTTTTTTCCCCTTTCCAAAGATTGTAATTAATTACCATCGTAAAATGTGAAGTTGAACAAGGACAATTTTAGCGGGAAATTTTGGCGGGAAACTTCAAGCCTTCATTTGATTAATTGGTCCCTCAGAACCGGTTTTGGGATGACATTTTTGAGCAAAAAGTACAAAAAAGTTAACAAAATGTTGAAATTTTCCAAAAAATGTCAAATAAAATTAAAATGTTATATTCACGTAAAATTGGCAAAAAATGTAAAAAAAATATTTTTAATGTAAAAAAAATTTCCCGAGCCCTAGTAATAACGAACCAAACAATTATTTCAAAAATTATTTGCCTGGGTATGGCTAAAACGGTGTTCTTGATTGATTGATTGATTCTTCAGGGACTCTTGTATTGTAAGGTTAGTAAGAATTTGATAAAAAGTTTGAGTTCCTGGGTGCTCTCATAGGCTGTTGGTTAAACTAATTGGTATTACAATTTAGTCACAAAAGTAATGTATTGTGATTGCTTCTTGACGATTCAAATTCGTGACAACCCAATACAATGTATTTTAACTGGAAAGAAATGGATTTGAGGAGCAAATTAGGTGTATAACTTTAAAAAAATGGGGAAATTTAGGTCATTTTTGGGAGAGATGTGAAAGGTTGAAAAAAAAAAACAAAGATTTTGGGGTGATGTAACAAGAGCTATGGGTGTCGGTCACGAAACACAAAAAAGTGTATTAGAACTGTCACTTACTATTTACCCACTTGATATACAGTAGTTAGGAACATCTAACTCCAATCAGGCTTGAAAAGAGTGCGAAGATGAGTGTGTTTATGAGCGTTGCATTTACGTAGTGACTTGGTAACGCCCAACCTGATAGAGTCACTAGGTTTAATTTATGACTGCGATATGATCTTGAACCAGTCGAGCCATGGACAGACGTTCCTTTTTCCATGCCAGTTCTTTAGATAACTAGGTCTCCCACAATGGGAACTTTTCAAGTTTACTATCCTTTGATAGCAAAATGTCTTTCCCAATGTCGTTATAGTTCAACAATATATTGACAGTCAAGCAGCACAGTTTTTGATTTGATTGCTGACAACCATAGAGAGTTTCTTTCCGCCATAGATTCGTATGGTAATTTCAATTTTGCATGCACCATGATAAATTGGAAGATGAATGACCTGCAAAGGTCGTATGTCAACAGGAGAAATTCTGGTGTAAAGAAACAGCAACGCTAAGCCAAGAATGCTTTTAAAGGTTTTGGAGTTAAGGGAGAAAAGGTAATCTTAACAAGAACGAGCGAATCGATCTTAGTCATTGCAATTATCTTAGACATTTTAGACATGATAGCCAGAAATCCTAGGCGAACACGCAAAAGAAAAAAAAGAAAGAATACGGAATGAAACTGGCTCGTGAACGCGTTACAATATTAGGTGATATTTGACATTTGCTTTTTTTTAAGCTTACACATTGAATTTATGCCTGTTGCCATTAAGAAATAACCTTACAGTTTAATCTCATGGATTTCTTGAGCATTGGTGTTGATTGATCAAAAATTATCTCTTGATCCTCAAGTTACGTGGTGCTCAGCGCACTCTTTGCACAATCATTTCAATGGGAGGCACCGCCAAATTGGGCTGTTCATACTTCAACTGGTCAAAAGTCGTTCATTACGGTTGATTTTGATCTCTAGCTCAACTCCTCGCATTTCAGCGTCGGAAGAGCTGAATTGGTCTAGATCAAACTGAACGTTCAACCCACCACTAACCAACCCACTAGTCCGCCATAGAAATCGCGCAGATTTACAACGTTAGAAAGTAGATAACTTCGAACTCATTAGATGGTTGATTGCCGCAATACTAGTACATGGCTTCTCCACTTCTTTGAGTTACTCAGTCCGTCTTGCCAGATCTTATATTCAAACTAGCCTTCACGGGACTCTAGAGCAGTTAAGGTGATATTAGTGTTGAGCCGAGAAGAACTCGTTTGAGATCGAGGCTCGCCTGGCATAGAGATGGAGACGGATCGTGCCAAAGCCAACCCCTTTTTTGGTCTTGGTATTTCATTTTCAAATGTCCAAAGCATTCAAGTCCACTTCTGGCGTAGCGGAAAATATGTCAACACCAACCAATAACAACATCCGACAAATCATTTGGGCTGCATTTTTCTCTGGCGCTAACGAGACTGCCAACCAACCAACCCTTGGCAAAGCGTAACTGATGGCACCCCTATCAAGTACATTCAACCAACCAGCAGACATCCGGTCGGTCGTTTGGAGGGACCTTTAACAACGGTTACTTACACGAGGAACAACACACCATCAATTGAACACTTCCTTTCCCCTGGAGATTCCTCAGAAGCTGGTCGATCACGGTGAGAAGGATGCGGAGGAAAACAAAGGCAAGAGAAACAAGGATCTACAATACAGTACTGTATCTTGATGAAGCCAAGGTCACTGCCGGATCATCGTTGAGAAACTTACGAGTTGGTCATACGTTAAATCCCCTCCATTGATCGCTCATTGACAATTTGCCAGGCTCTGTCTAGTGAGCGCGAAGATTTGCGAGAGATAGGCAATTCGCCAAGAGATGCACTTTTGACAATTTCATACCTCTCCGTTTTGGCTTACCTCGTTGTTGGGCTCAAGGTTTGCCAAATGAATTACGCAAATAGCGACAATTATACCTTGAGCGCGGAGTATAACCTTACAGCTTACGGGCTATGGCCAAAAATGTTAGACAATGACGAAACGTCATTGTGCTTAACCTGGCAATTAACAATGGACGAAATCATTTTAGTTAGCAATGAGGATTGTGCCTAATAAACAATTGCATGCACGGGAGAGAGAGAGAATAGAATGATGATGCTGTTTCCCGTATTCAGGTGAGTTTATGACTCGTGAATGAACTTATAGGTCCTTTCTCAAAGGTTCCAAGTTTATGGCAAGCAATTAAATCGTTTGCATCGGAAGAGGGGCAGAAAATTTCTTTTGAAGACCTCTCGCTTTGGCTGTTTTACAAGAAGAAAACGTCTCCAAACAACAAATGAAGCCACACGGTGTTCCGAATGGCGTTTTAGGTTTGAATCAAAATACCCAAAGACACCATGGCACTTTTTGGACCCACAATTCAATGGGGAACAACTTTACTTTTATTGGATTACATAAGATTAGGTCCAGGGAAAAAGTTATATACCCAAAAACCTATTAAATATAACATTTTTTAACACACTATTTAATCCATATTTAGAGACCATTTAGTTACCTAATGAATTCAAATTGATTAAAAATTCATTCAGCAGTAACTGAGTTATTTGACTTTGAATGGTCCATTTTTGACCCCAAAAAGCCGAAAAACGCTACAGTTATATGAAAAAAACAAATTCCCAAAGATTTCACATAGATTTTCAATATTGCAAAAATAAATGATTTTTTTCAGTTTTGGAACTTATGTCAAAATAGCTCAAAATATGAAAAAATATCACTTAAAATGCACTTGATTAAGATTTTTGGAAAGTTATTTTCATAACAATTTAGGGTACGCTTTGGTGTGTGTTGTGCCAAAACATGGCCAAAATTACAAATAAAAATGTCTAACAGAGTCATATCCAAAATTACGATTTCTAGAAGGACCATGTTCAAAATGGACTAAAATCGAAACTTGAAACATTAACCGATTTATTCAAAACTTTAAATTATTATCCAACTTTGAGTGTCTTTGATACTGCAAAAGTTTTTTTATTGAAAAATGTATTTTAAATACCTTTTAAGTGATATTTTTTTCTTTTTTTGAGCTATTTTGACATAAGTTCCAAAAGTCAAAAAAAAAACCATTTATTTTTGCAATATTGAAAATCTATGTGAAATCTTTGGGAATTTGTTATTTCATATAACTGTAGCGTTTTTCGGCTTTTTGGGGTCAAAAATGGACCATTCAAAGTCAAATAACTCAGTTACTGCTGAATGAATTTTTAATCAATTTGAATTCATTAGGTAACTAAATGGTCTTTAAATATGGATTAAATAGTTTGTTAAAAAATGTTATATTTAATAGGTTTTTAGGTATATAACTTTTTCCCTGGACCTAATCTTATGTAATCCAATAAAAGTAAAGTTGTTCCCCATTGAATTGTGGGTCCAAAAAGTGCCATGGTGTCTTTGGGTATTTTGATTCAAACCTAAAACGCCATTCGGAACACCGTGGCCAGTTATATGAAAAGGCAACTACAGGTCACATCGAATAAGGGCTGTGAAATTGGCTTTTCAAATGGTCTTGCTTAAGACTAACAAGTCGTTTATGACGCTTGCGACGCGCAATGCAAAGTTGAGAAATTCATTTGATTTCAATTATCATTAAATGTCCCTGACATATTTGTTGCAGATTGATCGGAATCCACCTTTTCACAGTGTGAAATATTCAGATCAAATAATTGGAATTATCAAATAGAGAGTAGTCAGAGTACAGTCTTTTTCCTCATTTAAGCAAGTGCCTGGTTTGCCTTTTCCAGTGATAACAGTCACTTTGGACGTACGACTCGAGTTCTTGAAAATAGAACTGTGACACGACACCTTTCCACCTCCAAAGCTATAAGGTTTCTTCGATGGTGTTGGGAGCCACCACTTCTTTCTCGCTTCAATTCCAGTGTACGTGACCCTCTGAAATGGCCAAAAAAGAATAGCCCTACAAACGTGTGTGCAAAGAAGGAGAGGCTTTTCTCAATGGACTGAGTGGTCTCTCCAACCCATACAAGCCAGTAGCTAATTTCATAGTTCAAAGAGTTTTTTCGCCACCTGAATAATTAGCTCTTGATTACATCTGGATTCTTCCAAGACGAACAAAATGTCTTCCGTTTTCCCACTCGCATTTGTTTGGAGCAAGAAAATTAATTCCCATGTCAGACCAGAGCGGCACTATCTCGTTACACCACGCTCATTGAAACCATTGAATCTTGCCTTTGGGCTTTGATTGATCGATCTAATTGGTAAACTAGTCCCAACCTACCCTGTCAAACCATCGCCTAGCCAATGCTGGGCCAATGTCAATATGTTGTTGGCGCCGACAACGGAAGCAATTTGTTTCACGGACCTCAAAATGTGAAATTCTCGGGGACGCCTTGAACGGGCAGGTAAACAACTCGTTCCGTTATCTAGGATAGGCTCAGTAAATGCATTTCATCTTGTGCCCTTTCTCGACTAGATTCAGGTCGATTTTGGCACTGGGTCTGTTTGACAACGGGATTAGCTCGTTGGTCAGTCGAAAACCTTCCTAGCAGGGTGGGCCATTGTAATTTGACGACACGGCCTTTTCAACGGCGGTTGTCACATCTTGTTTGTGTCTTGTTGCAAATCCGGAAATCTAGATATGACACGCTTCATCAAGATTGCTATCAAAAGGAACTGAATCAGCCCATGCGTGGACGGTGGGACGGCCACTGCTATCAATCGCAACTCATGTCGAAGCTGTCGAGGGATGGACGGTGTTGCTGGATTTTATAGGAGGAGCCATTCATGCATTGGGCAGTCATGGATGTGGGGGGTAAATGGCGGGATCTCGACGACCTCGTGTGGCCAGCTGAAACGAGCTCGCATTTTCCAGACTGGTGGACCCAAAGAACCCTGATAACTGTGTCCAATTGACAATGAAATTCCATTTGGAAGTCGAAACAGGGTTTGTAATTGATTTCTTTGATACCTTTGCCCGTCTCTTCGTGGACGTTCATGTTGCAAACTTCGCCATTGAGAGACTTGACCAATTTCAATTTCATTGCCGCCAACATAAACCACTCGGGCCTTATCTTGACGTTGGAGAGCAATGAGCATCCAAATGGCAATGCAACGCTTGAAATCAAACAAAGCTAATCTACGTAAGGTTGAGCGTTGCATTAAAATGAATGGATTTAGCCAAACTCAAGAGGTAAAAACCCGAGTTTTCATGTTGTCTAGCGGTAAGTCAATGTGTGTGATATCCGATCTTTGTCAGCCTCACCATCTCGTGTGAGACTCTATATGAGAAGATTCTCGCTTGTTCAACTATGGGTTCTTCAATTTACGCGGCCTCCTTACAAGAGTAACACCCGGGAAATAAATGAGTTGGTGCACGGATGATAAGTGAGCTCCACAAATTCTTAGAGATCAACATACAATTCCCGTTGCAATCCTTTTAACCATTCAATCATTGTAGTTTTCTAGGTTTTATCAAGATAAAGTTGTATTTATTGAAAACATCACGAAACACAAAGAATGGTATTTGTATTGATTGGAATTCATCGATGGAGCGTCGAAAATTCAATTGATTAATCATGGGATGTCGTATTTGTGGTGTTTCATCACACTGCACTCAAGTGAACATATCATTTATCTCTCCCCACTCATTCTGACTAGAAGGTACAACTTAGATCTCGAGGGATGGAGGAAAATTAATCAAGGTTTTTCAGTGTGTTTCTTTCTTTCTTTGTTTCTTTCACTCTCTGGGTTCCATCTCGCCGTACTCTAATCTCACCCGAGTCTCAGAAATCGAAGGAGAAAAAAGTGAGTGGCCAGTCCGGTTTGTCAAGTCTCTTTTTTCTTGATCGACTAAGTGCATGAGACTGCACCTTGGTAAACACTATTAACCATAAACACAAATATGGCCATTGTTAAATCAAGTACACTTTCCCAGTTAGTCCACAACACTTGTAGTGCCATTGTGAAATTAGACACACAAGCCTAGTTTGGCTCACACTCTTCGTCCGTTTTTCCGCTCTTGGTGGCCGTATTGCTTCACTTTTTTTTCTCGCTTGGTTTGCTCTGGTCCAGATGTTTTTGTTCCATTTCTTCTAGATTTGGCGTAGAATTGAAGCAGCAATAAAGAAGAGGACCATTTTGGACATGAATTTTTCTTTGGTGACTGGAAAAGTGGTCGTCGTGGACGAGGCAGATGAAATAGAGGGAGCTGAAGATGACGAAGATGATGATGAGGAGCCCACTTGGGACAGGGGATTTGAAAAGCCTGAAACAGAAAGAGAAAGAGAGAGAGTTCAGTCTTTTGAATACCAACCCAACAACCCACGGGTTGACTGAAATCTTGATGCGCTAATTTAGATAGTCATCGGATCATTAAATGTTCATTTTCCGGTCAACACATCCCTCTAGTATTACTACCCCATGGCTTGTCTGATCTATTTGCTTTGACATATGAATAGCTGAGGGTGATTGGTGTGGCTTGAGATGATGGGTCCCTAAATGTCAAACGAGATTGTAGGCCTGGTACAAACCCGGACCTCAAATGAACGAACCCCGACCACTGAGCTTCTGGACTGAGTTTCTACCACCAAAAATCAACCAAGCTCGGGTTTCCTCTTGTTGAGGATAGAACGTATTTTCTTGAGTATTAGCTTAGACAGGTCATCAGTGAAAAACTAATTTCCTATTTAAGACTGAGGTTCCGACAGGCATCTCACTCCAAGACTCTTGGGCTCCTCTAGAACATGATGCATTTTGAGCTCTTAAGAGATGGGGAAGGAAAGAAGTCATTTCTCATACTCACGCTTCTTTGAGGACACTTCGGCCTCTGCACAGTACCAAGAATATGATAAGATATGAAGTATGAAGTGGTAGCCGTGGAAGCGGGCTTGTGGCTAGCTTGCCAAGTGTCACGTGATCCAAATCTCCCTTTCAAATAAAAATATCTTCATTTGCATTTTTATGAACCCGAGGACCCACGAGACATTCCAGAGTTGTCCCACACAAGACCGTAGTCGTAGATACCAACCACTACGTATATGCCATGGATACGGAAGCCACTGTCAAAAGAATACGAAGATCTACTAAGCCCCCCCCCCCCTTCTCCTCGCTCCCTCTTGACTACTATCTTCCGACGGATCTTCTGGACGAGAAATCCTTATCCTTCTTAAGAAGGCCAATAATATCATATGCTCGAATGTAAAGCTTATCTCCCGCTCTCCCAACGATTGGTCGGCTCCAATTACAATGCAACAATACTATGAGCTCTGCTAGGATTACGACAGAACGTGAACTTGTAGGCCAAACCACGATACACATTTAATTTACTGCTCAGAGTAGGATGGATGCTTAGAACTGTGGTGGTAGTGATGTTGGCTTTATACTCCATTCGTCCAAGTTCTTGAAGTCTTGACGTCTAGGAACACACGCAATAAGAAAAGTCGAACGAAAAAAGGGAACAAAGCGAAATCAAGAAAAAGGAGAGACACACCACCATCACCAAGCACACACACGATGCTGGGGAGGATTAGGAAAGACAACCCAGATATTATTTTTCATCCTCAAAAGAAGATTTCTGTCCGATTGTGGCCACACATTACAAAGCCCAAAACAACCCTTTCTTTGAAGCCGTGGCCACAACTCAAACTTGGGCACAGATACAATATCTTTTATTGCTGGAAAAATCCAATAAAATCATGAGGGCAGCTTCCTGTTGGGCAAATTCAAACATGATGCCATGAATGTAGTAGATTAGTAGGAATCTGGCTTGGACTTTGAAATATTGTTGGCCAAGACAGTGATGGGAATGGGGAGGCCATTTGAACAAGTTCGTGGTGAATTCAAGTGTTGTAAAAAATGGTCCAAGGCATTTTATTGGCCTCATAAGATGAAGGAGACGAATAATAATATGTCCATATTTGGTTGGAAAATTAGTCCCTTCACCAAGCAAGCAAGCAAGCAAGAATGAGGAGGAGGAGGAGAAGGCTCTTTGGGCTTGGCGTCTAGACAAGAAGTAAATATGAGAGGATAAAAAACACGACGTTGGCGATACGATCCTCAGTTGGGAATTTAATATTCATAGCTGTTGCCTTTCAGATGATGCCTCCTTCCCTTATATCGTGCGTGTTGCTGCTAGGCGACGATAACAAAAGGATCCAAAGAAAAAATCTCTGTAATCATATCGGGAATGTAATTGCCCAAATTCTAATGGAAATTCTTGGCCGTTGAATAACGAAAAGTGGGTTTTATTCCGTCAGAAATGTCCCTCTGTGTTGGCTCGAAAGAATATTGGACTCCTGGATCGGGGTGGACATTGATTCTAATCTAGATTGAAGTGCCAAGATCGTTTCAAAAGCAACAATAAACGATACCAAAGAGCACTTTTCAAAATCCAGAGAAGCTCCCCGAAATCAAATAGCCCGCACAATTTGTTCTCACACCCCATATGCAAGCAATCGTTACATGCTAACAAAACGCATCAGGAACTAATCCTCCCCTGTTCAATGTGTCCAATTCTGAAAGTCAAATGCTTGAATAGATAGAAGAATGAATGCTCGGAAGGTGTGGGATTGGTCAGATCACAATTGGCGATTGTCAAAAGCCGATTCTTCAATGAAGCTCACTCAACACAACAGCGTGATGAAAATATTGATAATTATCTGTGAAATTGGCTTTCAGCCTTGGAATGGACATATTTTCTCCTCTACCGTCATCATCAGAACTGACTGCAAGTACAGACGACGACTTGCTCGTTGAAAAGATGGAATACGGAATGAAAGTTGGAATCTTGAATTCCTCACTCGCATTGAACACTCTCTTCTTCCTTTGTCTGGATAGAAGGAAGAAAAAAGAGGACCAACCAACGCTCGTTGGTTCGTTGGAATAGTGTACCAAGTAATTCCGAGATGCGTAATGGACTTTGAGCATTGAGAGATTCAATTATGATAATCGAAAAATGCTATTGCGTCCAGGGATGTTGGTAGGTTTGTGAGTGCTAAAATTGAAGCATTGCAAATCGGTAATGATCACACACTTCATGTGGCGAGAGATTTGCGTATTGCAATGAGAGTGCTGCAGCATGTTCATTTTTAGCTTCATGTTTTTCTTTAACCCCAAAAGTCATCGGACTTTGGAATTTGCGTGGCGAATCCATTGGACATAACATTCCTGTTGGTGGGAATCTTCGTAGATGAACGTAGCGTTTTTGAATAATAACGATGCCTCTCCATCTATCTCACGAGATCGCACCACAAAGACTCAGGTTTTTTACCTTGTCGTCCAATTTCAATTAGCTGACTGCATTCTGACCCAAATGGGCTTAGCTTTAACATATTTTTTTGTCAATGGCGACGCCTTTAGAGGTTTTAATCAGAGAAGGATTCAAGACTCAACTCACCTTTATCTAGTCTAAGGCCAATGCTTAAAAAGCTTCTCTAGATGTGGCATTCTACATTTAACCGAAAATGGCCCTAGTTGAGAGCCCTAATAATCGAGAGAGACAGAGGAGGTCTCCAAACCTTAATTGTTGACTAAACACCAGTTTCGTCCAAATGAGGACGCGGCTTCCCTATTTCAACTCCACTGGAAAGTCTCCTGAGGAGTATCTTTAAAAGTTGAGCCACTTGTTAAACAGGTGAATCTTGAGCGTGCAATGAGACCTTCGGAGCCGCACGATGATTTGAAGCAGTAAAAAGCACAATTTGGTTGTTAAATCAGGCCAAGAGATGAGAGGCATCAAGCCCTGAGGGGGTTCACATTGACGGTCCTTGAATACGGATACAATTCATCACTAATTGGAAGTGGAAGAGCCTACTTGTGTTGGAGAATGAATTTGTTGAGGCTTGGACCCTGGCTGGCAACGGCTACATAACGCATCCAAATATCCTTCCTACTCAACTTGGAGATGAGCGACTAACAAATGCGCGAAAGGTTCATTAGGATGCCATCTCATTAGTCAGAAAAAGACCATTCACTTGGTTATTGGCTCCTGCCACCATTTCAGGCATGATTTGGAGCGAGCCATCATCATCATCAACATATCTAGCCAAGTCATTTTTCAATTCCTTGTCTTGACTTATGGCCATTTAGGGACCAAACCCCCCCGGTTTGAACCAAATTTCCTCAATATCATCATATTGACAGAAAGAACTTTCCAAAGACATGTCAAGCTTCTAGAGGATGCTGATGTTTCCTCTGTGTCTGTCTCTGTATGTAATGATGGAAACAGGGATGGGAAAGAAATCCACGTTCAAAACTTGACGACAGCGGGGTTTCCAGAAATCATGCTATCGTGAATTTATGAATTGACGCACTCGACACCCCGATGATTTGGATCGTAAACCTGTCCAGTGCGTTATGAGACCGTGGAATAATCCGACATTGGACACACACAATCCTCAATGATGATTGGATGTTTATGCATCGCATCATCTTTATCCTTGTGAGTGTCAAAAAAAATCCAACTTGGCATCTCTGTGCTTGCTAGAGATGCCCACAAGCAGAAAGAAGAATCTTCCAAAAGCTCTGGAGGCAAAGAAAAGGTGTCATCTGAACAAATACAAAGTTTACGGACCTCCGGGCTAGTTCAATGGATTTCGGAAATCACGTTGACAGCAACATCTGACGACTATTACCAATCCAATCCATCTCCAATTGAAAAAAGAGCTGCTTCTTCGTTTTCTTCTTCCGACGTCTTGTTGTGTAACTCCAGGGCTCAATCCAAATATCATCTGCCAATCTGTCTTGCCCTATAAAACGTCATCCTGAACTGCAGTTTCTGCAACAAGCAAGAGCCTTATCACGTTTATGCGTTCCAAAATTCTGCTTTGTGCTTACACGTGGTTGTTGAGGTCAAATCAATTTTCATAAGCCTGAAGTTTCCTCTCTTCTTTTCACGCTACTCCTCTAGTAGGCCCACCACTCAATTCACATGCATACAGGTTTTGCCCAGAGAGCTAAACCAAAGCGAAGTGTCAACATGATTCATTTCACTTTTTACCCACTCATTTTTATCTGCAAGACCATATCATACAGGCTCTTGGCAAAGGGCCAAATCATTGTTGATTTCATCCATCACCCTACTAATAGACACCTTTGGGTACCTTTGGATTCAGAGCAGTGTCGATCGACTCTCTATGAAAATCTCTCTAGTGATTTAGCAACGATGATGATCATTCTCATGCATGAACTCGTAAGACAAGAGAACGAGGAGGAGGAGAACGACGAAGAAGAATACGAAGACCTTGACTTCCGAGTTCCTTTACCACCAGCCTTCTATGACTGTGGCCACATGATAATCCCAAATGAAGTGAGACCGGTGCACTATGGAGTTGATGAGGATAAGTTGGAAATGAATCTCGAAGGGTGCTTCGACAAATTGCGGGCAATTAAATCTAGCGAAATGAGGGGATTCATAATGAAGAACCTTAACCTAAATAAGGATTTCAAAAGTTGCATACAAAGCGAGCGAAGAAACATCCAACCACAACCATTGTTCTTTTTTCTCTCGAGTGAATTTCAGTTTTCTCAAGGGCCTAACGAACGCCCAACCAATCGATGACGCAATAATTATGCGGATGTGTCAAAACATTAGCAAATCCTGGGATGGAAAATATTGCTTATTCAAAGTGACTAATGTCTTCTTTTGACTGGATTTCTCTCGTATCGTGTGGACAGAGCAATTGGACATCTAAAGTCCCGAGTGGGCAAACTGTTGAGAAATCCATGTGTTTAACCTTCCAAAGTTCTCAGGACGATTGTTATCGATCAAAATCGATTCCGTGATGCTTCTTCATCTCTCAAAAGAATATTCAGACACGCCAATACCAGATTTTCCCCATCCCTTCTTCAACCAACTCAAAACTTTGGGGGATTTTCCAACTTTCGGATAAGGGCGAAACGAAGATGCAAATGTTGAGCAATGATCGCCAATTATCGATTTCCTTGGAAACGAATCCGAAGAATATCCCCACAACGTGATCCCGTTCACTCAAGAACGTCCGTCCGTAAATCAAGACTACGCAATCTCGATGCCAATGCTGAAACTTTTTTCTTCTTCTACACTGACACATTTGACATGAAGGAGGAAACGATTATCAGCCACTTTTTTCCCAAACCATCCCTCTCTGTCTTGTCTTATTGTTAACCAGTTGAACCGAACAACCAATACGGAGCCAATCAACCTGGCAGGAATTCCCCATCCAATCGTGTTTTAAGAGGATCCAAAATGTCACACATATCTATAGGATCCTCATCGTTGGGGTTTCAACTTGTTCCACTTGAAATATAGACATCTTCAAGAACCTGTCAGGTACGTTGGATCAGACTTCCGGAATCTAGTTATTATCAATAATATTTGCCAAGACCGTGCAATTATTCCTGCAATTGCGAATGACACCCTTCTGAAGCAAGAGCTACGCCAAATTGGCACAAAAAGTGCTTCGAGATAACTTCCTGATTCGCCATGTACTAGTATGTGCGTAGCTCCTGGGAGCGTTTTTCCAACATCTTGATGATTGAATTTAACGACGAGATGAGAAATCATCAGCAATTCAAAGATTGGCTTCATGACAACGTAATTGGTGATTCCACGGAGTACAAATTGGTAGCCACAAAATTGGCCAAATTTGAGAACATGCATAATGGAGCTGTGGGTTTGCAGTTCGCCACTTATACGTATACTGCTTCTCAAACAGGAGCAGCGGCAACTTTATGATTCCCTGGTCATGACAATGACCTCGATGTTATACTTTTCGGTACTTAGATGCCACATTAGGTCGAGGGCTGCGGTTGTGAAAGAAAAAAAAACAGAGCACCAACGAAATAGATTCTATAGCTTCGACGAGGATGGTAAAATCACGGGGCATAAAACATCTCTCAAGTGAAATGATCCCTGCCAAGATCTTCACTTTGCGCATTGTTTGAAACCATTGTGGAGCCATGATGGAAGGCGGTGGTTGCAAAATCGTGAACTCAGAAGCCAATGAACATCATCATCAAATACATCTGCAACAGCAGCTTTACCACACTACGTACATACATTATTCCACCAAAGGAAGCCTTCATTTAAGATCGGAACCGATGAGGCACATGAAGATCTAGGCGACTTTTTTTCTTTCCAGAAGGCCTCACAACTGATCATAACAATTCAATGCTCAAAAAATCTTGGGGACTCATTTCAATTGAGGCCTCGCTTTCCACCCACGTGGGAACCTTATTTTAAGACGTCATGGCTTTGACCAACCAAATATTATTATGGGGTAAACAACATTTGGTCGGCAGGTGGAGTTTACTTTTCAATCAGCAGACGTTCATACTTTTTCTTCAGGAGTTCAGTAACTTCCGTTTGAAAGATAATATTTTTTAGAAACCATCAATTTGGAATTGTTCACTTTTGACAACAAAAAAAGTGAGTCGAGTCCATTTGGTCTTTACTTTCTTATCCGTGTCAAGCTATCATTCCTGAGACTTGTTTGCCTTTCCGACCAAAAAAAGAAGCATACTTTTCTCCTACTGTTTGATGTTTACGAGCGATCCTTATCGCCTGGTCTCCGTCTTCCAAGTCTAGATTTGTATGAAGGTTCGCGTGAATCAGGCGCACCCCTTTGCTCTGTGTTACTAACGTAGCCTTCAGCCTTGTGGTCTAAAAAGATTATGGTCGCTCTGGTTGATCAAAGAGGTTTCGATAGAGATGAAGTAGTAAATCTCCAATCTTCTTCCCAACGAAGACTAAGAAGACCCTGGTTGAGAGTCCAGGTGGCAAGTGGAATGGGAATGACCCTCATTGTGTCATACCACTTTTAAAGAGAAGAAGACATAGTGTGTTAAAGATAAGGTTGGCCTGTTGTTGTGATAAGATCTTGGCTAGGTGGCATGTGAGTCAATATCTAAACAAGAGGTTTGTCTTGGCGAAAGAAGCACTTTCAGGGGTCTCCTAAGTCCACAACAGATGATTGTCCAAGCAACTCCAGCACTTATTATTTGTCTTACGAACTTGGCCCTTGTTCAACTCAATAGAATTCGATCCCGTTGCAATGCGGCTTGGGCAATAAAGAATCGATAGCCGTTAATTGACAGTTTAGCTCAACATTTTTTTGATCGAGAATGGAAGGAGCAAGCCATCCTGCACCATCTCATTTGATGGTTTGGCCATTCTATTTCGATTTTGGCTATCGCAAAAATGCATCCTTTGAACGTTCCTTCATACACAGAGGTAGTGAGTGCGTATACAAAGTGGGTGAGTGAGCTTTTAGCATGGACTTGAGATGAACATTGCCGATCTTTTTTATTTCCGTTTAATAGCTTGACTTGCCCTCGTTTAGCCAAAATAGGCTCATAAATAACTTGATGTGAACTAAATATGAATACCATAAGGACTTTAAGGAGCGATCCCAAAATTCAACCAGTATTGATGTTTCGCCAATGATCGAATTTCAAGCCTTCAGTTTGAGGTTAGGGTGAGAGAGCTTAAAGAAAACAACAAAGGAAACGTTGCAAACCGAGTCTTTGGATAATTCCTAATGGGTTTGGCTGATATCAACGAGACTTCTTTTATGCCCAAGGACACTTTTTCAAAGCCCATCCCATCCATTGATCCCTTTATCCACCCTCTCTTTCTTGAGTATGCCTATGTATGTCAATGGTTTGGGGCTGGTCTTTTCATGCAAATATCACAACAATTTCTGAAATGTGATACTCCAAGGAGATAAGCTCATTTCGTCTCATCCTCTCTAGCTGAGCAAAGCAGTAAATGGAAAGGGTCCCTTTTGAGGGCTTGAACTTGCCAGAGAAAGAGAATGAGATTTGGTGCCAAACAACCAGTGTCCCGGGAAATTAATCATGCCTGTTTCCAGCCAACGTTCGCCCATTTGGAAGTGTCACCTGCATGTATGCGTCAATGGTTGACTCGTTTCGAGTAAGTCAGTCCAACATAGTAGTCCTTGCTTGCCATTACACCCTTTAAATGACCGGCAAAGCAAACTTGCTGACACGTCGCATTTGTCAGAGACATCTTTTGTCCACCATCCTAAGCCAAGTCGGGGTTTTCAGATGTTATCAACTCTTTCCATCTCAGTTTTCTAGGATTAATGGCACATTCAGTGGACTCCGTCCAAGGGTTCCTCCAACCTTGATTCCCCATTCTAATCGGATGATGTTTGATTTGCCCACAGCCAGAGCCATTTTCTGCCTAAAGAAACTCGAATGCCCCACACATACGAATACAGAACACACAGAATTATCCATCAAGATCTATCTGTTACTGTCCAATCTAGTGTACCCATGACATTCAGAGTCAGGCAATTCTACGACACAAAATGAGACTTCTGCGGGAGCGTGAGGGGGACAGACAAGCTAGCTAGCTTGCTAAATGTGTAACAGCACCCCAAGAGGTGACAAGCATGGAATTTTGATTGGAACTCCGGACGATTAACGAGATTGGAAATGCTCAAACATACCTAGAAATGCAATTCCGGCCCCTGTGGGCTCGTTCTCGTCAAGCGATGCAATTCACCGCCCAACCCTCAAGCCCTTCTTCAATTCAACCATGACTCGGTCTCTATTTAAGGCAAAGCGAGCAACCCGAAATGATGGTCCACGTGCATACTCATACACACACACACCTAACCGAAAGTCGAAGTCTTATGTAAAATGATTCTGTTGTTGCAAAAACATGATCTGTCAGCGAACATGCCCGAAATTTTTGGATCGTTCAGAAAGTTTAATTGACACATGTCAGATTATGGGATCTGAGGGTCCATCTCGGTCTAAAAACGAGGGATTTTGCCTGCCACTGTCACCATTGGATTCATCACAACAAACTTCAGCATTAATAATCGAGTATTAGAATCATTTCATTGTGAACTCATGAGCCTTGGAAGTAACGTTCAAGAGCCAAGGTTGTTTTGGTGGTTGTACTGTATTGGAGCTCACTCAACGCTATATGACGACGATGATTGGAAGGTTTTTGAGCATTGGAGCCACCTGATCCTTATCTGGATATGAAGTGTGACTCATTAAAAGCTTGTTTGTCTCTTTTCAAACTAGACAACGATGGATCGTCACACTTCGATTTGTGACACCCACCTCCACCAAACTCAACTGGGGAGAAACTGAATAGCCTATTTAAAGCGAGACGGAATTTGAGTTGCCTTGTAAGAACTTTGACCATTCACAGAATCGTTTCTCACTCTCCAAAAACATTGTTGTCGCTTTATTGCAAAATTTGACTCGCAAAATGAAGTGTTCTTGTTTCCGTATCATTAAAAGAAGAAAAAGATGGGAAAAGTGGTGTTGTGCAAGTTTGAAGATTGTTTACATAGATGCACTGTGCATTGTTCGAGACAACCAAGTTCCGGTTTCTATGTTTAGATGTGCAAGAACAAAGTTGGAGTAGTTGGTCAAGTCGGACTTTTTTCTGAGAGGGATTTGGCTCGTTGTGCATCTTCCAGGGAATGAGCGTTCATTTGAGCCCCCAAATACCATCAGACGTCGCCAATAGAGAGTCCTTGAATGAGGAGAATAAAATGCTTTGTTTTCTCCCCAATAAATCTTTCCGTTAACTAATACGGTCTGGTCCAGAAGCTAATGGTTTCGTTGTCAGAAATACTCGACACAAATTGGCAAACTCCCCAGGGTCGCAAAATTGCCATAAAGACAAACAACAATAGGTTTATGATCTGTCTCGTAAAGCCTCAGGGAGGTTCGTGAGATGAGGCTGTTCCTATAATTAATTTATCGGAGTCGTAAATTTAATGCGTATCTTAAAAAAGAGGGCAACACCCAAAACCTGGCCTGTTGATGGAATACCATTATCAAATGTCCTGATGAGGGACTCTGTGGAGTGGAATCATTGGCTGCACTTTTTGCAGTGTTTCGTCTCTCATCGTATTTACTACACGCAGTTCTTCAAGTTATTCTTGTGTCCTTTCAAGCGATGCTCAACACTTTGCTATCCAAGCGTTTTTTCTGCATTAACGATTTTCAACGTCCACCCATAAACTAATCGCCCATTCTTTATCTTGGGACTAAAAAGAGCTCCCCTCTCAATTGTTCTTGCCTCAGGTACTCAATGTCGAAGATGTATCCTGACATCGCGATAATAATAACAACGACAATCACACCATCACCCAAGCAAGCACTGGCCCAAAATTTTGGTCGCGAGTTCAAAAACATCATATTGAATTACGCTCCACGAACATATTTGATACGCTATGTCATTTAATCCTTTTGCACCTCTAGTTGTCATCAATAGTTGTCCGAAATATAGGCAATTTGTAAACTTCAACAGTCTAAGTTGCAATAGCAACTGGAATTTTGCCAATGAGGGCTTGGGTCGGCCACGAACAACAAGGACGGTAGTGTGATGTCGGCGCAAGTTCTCCTGCTAGGCCAAGGATATTTGAATATTTCACACATGCATCCACAACGTACCTTCATACGTAGGGAAAAGGTCTGCATGGACGATGGACCTGGGTATGGATGAACTACCCACATGACAATGGTTGTTGGGCAAGCCTCGGTGGGACCGAGAAACACATTTCCTTTCACCCTGACGTCTTGCGTCCTCGTCAAGCAGGATCTTATTATTGCCTCGTGTCACAAAATCAAGCAGAAATTGTCTGACAAGTATAATTAGCATATTACTCAAACGATGGCGGCGTGACTTGGATGAAATGAACAACCGTGGCCATGAAATTCATGAAGCCACCTTTGTCTCTCAATCCTTACATTGGGCAATTTCTTTCCTTAGAGGGAAAAAACAGAAGACGTCTCAAGTGTCGCTCTAACGAAGAGGACCTTCTGAGCAGCAAGCATGTATCCCACTTTAAAGCCAACTCATTTGTCTAAATAGTCATCCTGATGGATTGGTTGTTGGAGAGTGTCGCGAGCCATGACTGACAAACGGACAAGTGATCCCACGCAGATCAAAATAAGCCCACTTTTTTCCCAATCTCGTGCAAAAACTCGAGTTCAATTTCAATTTGGGACTGCTTTTTATAATCAAGATCAAGTGTGCGTTCGTGTGTCTTTGGGTTCCGTGTTAAAGTGTGCTTGGAGGTCCTCGAAAACGAGGAACTACCCAATCGAGAGCGCCATTTCGCCGGATCACGCTGTGAGGGGCGAGACTTGATGATGAATATTGTTTTTGCGTGATCTGCATTATGTACGGGGTTCATAATCTGGAGGTAGGAACCCTTTAATAGCTAGCAAATTCTAGGTGTCATAACAAATGGGCCACGAGGCAGAGTGCATACTGAGCAGCAGGTATTTCCGTATCGAAATCGATCTTTCATCTTGCCTTGATGGTGCCAAAGGCCCTTTGCTCATCCAGGGTGGCCAAGGTGGCCGCAGTGGCCAACTTGGCCCGAAATCTGACACATATTATGACTTATAAGTAGGTACATATATCCAAACACGTTTGGGGTTGTCGCGCATTACGTGGTCAATTTTCGGCGTGTCAGGAGATATATGATGATCAGGACTATTGAATGATTGCTCAAAGTCACCCGGCCAAAAGCCATCCATCTACGGGTATTACCAACTTACCAACTCGATAGATGGATGGATGGATGGATAGTTCGAGGAGCCATGCATGCATGGATGCATGACGGAATTTTCAGCCTCCAAGGCATCGCCACTAAATTCGTAGAGCAATCAGGAAATAATTGAGACGAGGGGGGAAAAGTGTTTTAGAAGCGATGAGCGAAAACGCTCATAAATGGCCGTAAATTAAAGGTTTTTGAGTTCAAGCCTCGATCTTGGGCAAACATTGGGTGGCAACTAAACTCGGGTCCATAACTCATTTGAATGTGTGTATGTCAGGGTGTTTTCTCGGGGTCGAGAAGGAATCAGAGCAAAGCAAATAGGTACTCTTTGTTTACTACCAGTATGGGTGAATGGAACACCGTACCTTATGGGTCTTGAGTGGAACTTGACGTAATTGCTCTGATTTTGCAGTCTCGTAACAAAAGATATGGATCCTCCTCCTCTAGTTTTGGAAGTGGTAAATGGGCTCTTATGTTTATGACATGCTAAGATCCCGAGGTTAAAAGTGGTCAGGGTTTAAAATGGCAGACAAAGAGAGTGATGAAGCCTCTAAACAAATCATCTACGCATTACTTCAGCAACAAAACAATAGCAACATTTTGACGATCAACCAGGAGCCAATACTAGCTCATGATTCAAACGGGATCGATGTTGCATTTATTTTTTCTACCTAGCTAATTCTGCGACTAATGTTGTTGTTATTGTTTTGGGTTGTCAAGTGCCTTGGATGATTGCACTTGTGAGAGTTTGGCAATTCAAGTTCCCGTTCTGATTAATGAACCGTTTTTATAACCATCTCTCATTTGATTAGCAAACATATCACAGATCCATCTCCAATGCCTTCGAAAAATGTTCTTACCAAGACTTTTGGAGCCAGATGCTTGAACAGTGGTAGGAGGGAGAGAGAGAGAGCAACAAAAAATGATCTTTCATTTGGGCATTGTTATGTACTACATAACGTTTAATGCATTCGCCCATTTGGATGGAGCCATAGATTGGATGGATCATGTCGCAAACGCCAACAAATACGGCGAAGACCCACTTCATGGCGTAAGACGGATCAAATGATTAACCGCACAAGGGTTATTCAAGCCAAAAAACCAGCAATTTCAAGAGTGGCTTTATTTGCTTTTATAATGAACGGAGAACACTGCCAAAAACGGACATTGACCAGCGTTAGTTAGCCAAGGAGAATCTGGTTTCCAGTAATGCAATCACTTGCATATAGATTACCCTGAACTAATATGCTGCACAATTGAATGATCAGTGCCAAAAAGGACAACTAATGTTATGTGTGTATGCATATATGCATAAAAGTTGATAGTGCACTCCTCGTTTCTAAGTCGTTCAAGTCTGTTGTTGTCTTGCGTCGGAATCTCTTTGCATCGAACGGATTTAAGTAGAGAGTTCATACGTACGTGAGGCTCGAGTACAGTACCCACGTAGGTTTAATAGCCCTCGTTCAAGACGGATTACCTGGTATTTGCTCACTAATGCATCCACCCAAGTATAGATTAAGATATTAGTTAAGATCATCACAAGTATCGATCAGTCCAATTGGCCTGAGCTCCATCATCTCATCGTCAGAACCATGATTGAAAGAACGAGGGAGAAGAATGTGTCCCCTTTAAAGGGTAATTGATTCAAGAAGCTGTAATCATCCTCATCATGGCTCCTTAGATGCCTTCTGATTAAGATCTCAAGAGAAGGTTTTTATATTCAAATGCGAGCACCAATTTTGTTGCGATTTTTTCATCTATCCTGATTTATGTCTTTGTGGGATTCATCCCAAAATTAGGGGCCATTGTTCATTTAAGCATCATTCGCGAGTCCTGAAAGGCCCCGGGTCAATCATGATTTGCGCTCATAATATCATCATGCAAATGTATTCCGCATTCTCAGAATTATACAACGTTAAAGTCGCTGAATTTGTTGACCATTAAGGTAGCTCCGGAATTTGAATGGGATGGTACTACGCATGTAAACCATGATTTAGAGGGAGGAGGAAGAAAAAAAAAACACTAACATTGAACTCTCCAGGGCATCTTCGTAGATAATTCAAAGGTCTTTATCATGAACGTTCGTGCCAAAAATAGCAAACGTCTTACTATGATCAAGAAGGAATGAACGAACACGAGCTAGGTTGTGTGTGCGTGTGTGTAGTAAACCATCGGAAACGTGATGTGGGTGAGATTTGAGATTAGCCTTGCACTTTGATGATATCTTCTTTCATCAATTTATTTAGCTATGTCAACCTGAATGACATTCGAAGTTAATCAACGAGCTTAGCTGCCAAAGTGGCTTTGAGCCCAATGCTGAGTAAAATGGGTTTATCCGTGTGTACGTGCAACTTAATACTAGAAGAATGCTCAATAAGCCTTAGGAGCGGTAGTAGTGGTAGTAGTAGGAATATATCATTGCCAAAGATGATCTTGCAGTGACAAGTTAATTGAATTAAAATCGTGACAGAGACCTTTTTGCCGTCGGTATTCGCGAGTCAAGTCATTTGCAGAATATGAAATGAATCCCTTCCTGAACTTCTGGTTTGGGACGCGATGCACATGTAAGACTTACGTAGTCTTGACTGGCCCCATTCGTGCAGAAACCTGACTCTTTTATTCACGAGGTCCTTTTCACGTCACAAAAGACCGGCACTTTTTATTTGCAAATATGAACTTGAGAATCCCATAAATCACCCAGATCGTTGTTCATTGTTGTCGGGAGTCCGAGATCTTTTCAGGTTTATGTACGGTCAAAGACATCAACTTTGTGTAAGACTGCCATTGCTACCATTTGAGTTTCGGTCGTTTCTGATTGGATTGCTTTCGGGGGATGGACAATAAGCTCGTTTAACTTTTTTTTTGATGAACTTCTCAAGACGGCATTTAAAAGTGCTCCCATTAGGCACATAGGATTTGCCAACAAATTGGAACTTTTCTTCGAATATTTCGGGACTACAGTGACGCCAAGCAACTTTGTCAGAGTATGCAAATGCCCTAGAGAGTTTGCAGCAAAACGATCCCCTATTTGGAGCTGTTTGCTTTTCTAAGACGAAGTTCCGTCGTTCCTAGTTTACTTTTTGACTCTCAAGCCGAATAGAAATCCTCCTCCCCCAAATGAAGACAGGAAGATCGCCAAACTTCAAGTACTTTCAAAGTTACTGGGGCACATTCGACTTTCTCAGCAACATTTGTCTGTCACCAGAGCGAAAACTAGCGTGGCCAAAGCTCAAAATGCCAAGACACTGAGTGGACGAGTACCACTCTGTTCAATAGACGAGAACGTTCTAACATTCACGGAAGTCAATGATGTGGCAACAAACCTTGTCTGTTAGTGATTTGGCCTGATTCCTCCCACCCTCCCTCTACAGCGAGAAAACTGAGCGAGCTCATTTCCATGGAATCATTAACTGCTGCGAGAGATGCGCTGATACAACCCTTTCTGTGTCAAGACAGATCAATGATCTGCCTTGTTATTCAACGGAAAACGAAGTTATAGAATGAGCTCAAATAAAGCGTCGTGTAAGTTCCCTGGGTTGATTCTAATGAGAACTTCAAGGTTTACTTTTCGAAGCCAGGGGATGGGCAGTAATGAATAGGAAAGTAGCACCGCAAACATTTCCACAATTTGCACCGATTAGATAAGGATCAGTCACACTCAAGACAATCATCCATCCCAAGTGGATTCAACGAGGGAAAAGAGGAACGAATCCCATTTCTTCCGAAACACAGAGAGATAGAGAGTTCTCACTCAGCCTCCTCAGCTGATTGACAAGAAGGGTCCGTGTGACATTTGAAGACCCATACTGAATGACTTTTTCTGTATGCACGTCATGGTGCCGACCCAACATCGGTCATGAGATCACGGTAACCCTCGAATAATGTAGAAACAGCCCTCATTCAAACAGCCCTCACTCAGTCCGAATCTTATCGGTGGCTGGTTGAGCTCTCGTAGTACTACTTCAAATGCAAATTTCCTCTCGGATTACTGCAGATTCATGGGATAGGAAACTTGAACTTACGGCCTCCTCGGTGTCTGTACAGGGACTCTTCTCTGACGAGGTAATTTGTGCCCGGGATGCTTAATTCACAGCCTAATAATGTCTCCGATGGAAGATCATCGTGCGAGATAACTCGGTGCACCACGATATTGAAGGTGCCCTCTTCCTCGTGTGGAGTGACGGAGGCCTCGCTATCATCCAATTGGCTATAAAATAAATAGAAACAAATCATGGGCTCTACGAATGCGCCAATAAAAGGTCGTATCGGTTCAGATTGATTTTACCAGACGTTTGACACGGATGAGGCTTGTTTAAGCGTAGCAAAAGTGTTTCCCACCCGAAACTCCCAACCAAGGTGCGATCGGCAGTTAGTTACTTTTGAGAGTCTCCGACAAGTTCAATCAAAGCCAAATATGTTGGTGCTATGACATGACAATAGACTTAATCGAACATTCTTGAGAGGCCGATGCGTCTTCCCAATGTCAAACAGTCTGATTGAGTAAGGAAGAGAAATCGAAACCGACTACCACTCGTTCAGATCTAATAATACTACTAGGACGTATTACGATGCCAGAAGAGCAACAAGGGACAGATGCCCGTTTGAAGACCGTTTCGAATGTGCAGATACTTACTAAGGGCCCCAGGTGAGCTTGATTTGAGGTAGAGGGTAGATTCCTTCAACGGAACAACTAATATTCACTTCTTTGCCCGAACGAAATCGATCTTGCTGGAAACTGATGGAAGATGCGGGAGCTGGAAAAAAAAAGAAACCGAGACCATCCTTATTCTCATTCTTTCTGCATGTACAACACTCGTCATCATTGGGGCCGAGCCGATTTTCCATTCATGTAGTGGTAGTTTTTGGATACGTTTTGGCCTTGTCTGGGGCATTTCTTTCAATTCGCTCGCAGATAAGTGCCACATGCGTCAGGCGTACATAAACACATAAAGAGAGACGAGACCCGGTTAGCTCTTCCACCTCGAACAAACGAGGAGATTTAGTTGACGAACCTCCAATTACTCGGAGACAGACACACACGTTAAAAAATGAGTCGAATTTCGAGATGCCAATTAGTGGCTACAAATTTTTGCCATAATTGCCGGAGGGGGTCGTCTTCGTCTTTAGGGTTGGCTTGTGGTGGTGCAATGGTGGTTGTGGTGAGGGCACTTGGTTCATGCCATCGTCTCCTTGGGTGATATTCTCGTGATTTGAATACAGATCAAAAGATAACACCGGTCGAACCGATTTGACTAATTGTAGGCTGACAATGGGTGTGAAATGAGCTGGTTTCGGCCCCAAAACAGACAGGACCATGTGTCCGACCTTTTGTCAGACGGAAGAAGATTTATGAAGGGTACCAATGAACGGTAAAATGAACGGACGAACTGACGAAAATGACAAGGGGACTAGTAAAATGGAGATTTGAGAATCCTCCGGGTTAAACTTCTGATTAGTTTTAAGATTCTCCCGTTAAGATGCTAGCTTCTTCTTTCGGATAGTTCTTCATTGAAACAGAAAGACAAGGTTCTTCGTACATTAGACTTCGCAATGGTCCGTTTGAAGGCTTGGTTGAAATTGCATGAGATGATCCAAAGAGTAAAGGAAAAAAAAAACTTGATCTCGTTGTCCTGGGTGTCTGAAGATGATCTTGACACGAAATGATGAGAATGCAATCTGACGGTAATATAATGAATTGAGCATGCAAATCTTAGAGCTGGTTGTTTTTTCGTACTCTAATCCTGATATAATCTGAAAAATACCCCTATAAACCCATGAGATTTTGATTCGAAGGGGGAGGAATAATTGGAAATCAAGGCAAAAACAAGTTGGTTGGCATGCAAAATGCAAATTATAAAACTCGTCGGCTTTTCAGAGTTCAAACAGATTGACCGTCCTCTTCTCATTTAAATGCAACACTTTTGTACCACATAAGTGGTAGACCGGAGAACCGGATTTGGCCACACAAAAACGCGCCTTACCGTAGATGGTGAGTTTCTTCTGACGAATATCTTCATCCAGAAATGTGGACACTTTGCACGTGTAAATGCCTGAAAGATCCAGGGTAGGATTGGTGAGCAGCAGAGCTCGATGACGCATGAATGCATCCGCATGCACACTATGGTTGAGGTTGACATGACCTCGCCACCTCTCGTCAATTAACTGAGGCCGGCTCATTTGACCGGGAACCCATTGGATGAAGGGCGATGGCTCATTGTTGAAATACCATTTGATGTCCAACTGATATTTCTCACTGGGTTCGTACTCGAAATCGCAATCCAACAAAATGTGGTCCTCGGTTCCCAACTCGAAAATCTTCGGAACAATCAGATCTCGGATTCGAACCGCCCAAGTCCGATCTGAAAAGAGAGAGTCTTATTAAATTCTTTGTTTCGTATCTCAGGCTTGAAGTCAAGCCTGTCTCTGGCAAGTATTGATTGGTCTGTGGTATAGAATGGCAATCCAAGTGGTGCTTATCTTAGAGCGATAAAGGCACCAGACATTTTAGGCTTTCTAGTTTTTTTTCCATTTTGAATAAACACACGCTTGTCAGTTTTAGGCGCCCAAAGAATGTGCAAGATTTAAACCGGGCTAGATTGTCAAGAATAGTTATTAGAGGACCCGGTTCACAAATCAATTGAGCTCCTCCGCATACGCACACAACGTCGTCGTTCACTCTTTACGTACCATCATTACAGTTCATAGGGTTTGTTTGACTAGGACCTCTCGAGCACACTCACACATGTGTGGGAATCGATCTTAGGGCTATCTGGAAAGACCATCAATACCATCGGGCTCTAACCCATATTTAAAGCACCAGTCAAACCAGGATTCGCTCAGTCCAACGACCCTTGAGGTGGTTCTTCACGCAACGGAATCGTTTTGCATTCTCTAGCCATTGACTTGTTGAATAGGGATCGACTTTATGATGAAAATGCTCTCAAACAGGATTGGGTTGGACTAATGTAACCTGGGTAATAAATGGTCTTGTCATTTTGATGGCGAATTAGGAGCCATCCACGTTTGCCAATTCATTAAATACTTCTAATGGAGCATTATGAGCAAAATTCGAGGATAAAAGGAGCTTGGACGGTTAGCTATTCAACCAAAAATCGGCGATAAGAAAATTCTTAGTCGAATAACCCTTTTCCACTGCATCATACTTTTGAATTGAAACGGTAAAATGATTATTGTAAAAGTGAGATTGTGATTTGAATCGGGGCACAATGGGTTCCTTGGAGCACGTGAGCAAGAGACAGGCGATACAATTTGCATTAATTAGGCGTAGATCCAGACTTTGATAGAGGCCGCAAATGCCTTTTAGCTATGGTGTTCCGGCTACATTCTTATTGTTCGTGAAGTTCCTCACCATCATCCGTTTCATCACTCTCTCTCCCTCAAAACGGGTTTTTTGAAACACTTTTCAAAGAAACAAGAGCAATGAAATGTTGGTTCATCTAGGGATCTCTGTCAATCTGGACAGGATCCCTTTAAAAATGGCGGCTTTTTTCAGCATGCTCGTCCTTCGGTATGGTGCAAATTCCATTCTTCGCTGACTTGCTCCATGATTAAGCAAATTTAAGAACTAATTCGAGTCCAAGAGAATGTGGTCTCTCTCTCTCGACCCGTCTAAAAAGGGCTCATGTGATCTCTTCAAGATAGGTTCGTGATTGTCATCCAAGACGGATGGGCAACACTTTTTTGGAGGGTCGATTCAGCTTTAGGTTTTGCCGACATATAAGTTTTCTTAGATCGAGATTGGTGACGATGGTTATTGGTCGTGAAAATTCTTCATATGAAGGCCGTTGTTGGACATAATGGCTGAAACTTGTCACTGAGCTTTTATTGCTTCGTTGGCAGGAACCATAATCTAATCTAAATAAGGATCTCTTGGCTCCTTATCAACACTTCAAAGCCAAAATCGCCAAATTATGAGTGATTTTTTTTCGTCAGTTAACGATGTTCCTTATCGTGTTGTCGAGAATTTGGAGAGTGGTCAAATCCAAAAAGGCGGCAATCTTAGCAGGAAAATTCGTGATTATTTTTGTCGTAAATCCTCCTCAAAATGATCAAATGACATTAGCAAAATGACTCAAAAAAACTGGTTCAACCTACGTACACATGTGAGTAAACCAAAGCCTTAATTACCCAAGGGCCCTAATTGTTCTGATCTCCAAAATCGTTAACAAGAATGTTCGCATTTCGTACTTTTTCTGTGTGTTCATGAGAACTCACTCTATTTGTGGCGCAATAGCTTGATCATATTTGACCACATGTTCATCATAAATCATTCAAGTTTATTTATATCAAGAGTTGTAAATTTCGATTTCAACATCTGCCAAGTTTAAAAGTGCGAACAATATGCAAGAATATGACAGTCCTCTTTTTATTTATTGCAACCAAAAAACTCAAAATTGGCACTTATCCCTTATTGAAGCATATGCAACAAAAACCCTTTTGATAAGCCCACTTCTTTTCACTTTTGCCATCGATAAACGGCCGATGGACGAAAAAATGGAACAGAATTTGAAATAATTGCCATTCGCAAGAAGTGGAAAACTTGTTGCGAAGAGGAATGTGCGAGGAGTTTAGTAGCAAAGTGGCAAAGGGTGGTTGAAGAGGGAAAAATTTCGCGAGCAGTGTGCATTTAATTGCAAGGCTCAGCAACAACGACAGCCACCACGAGGATCCCTTGCGTTTCAGTGGCCGCCAACAGGAGCACTGTAGTAGTCGAAGTAATGAGGCCACTCACTAGAGCAACAGAGGTTCCAATGTGTTTTTATAGCGCTAGTCGAACTCCGTTTGAATGCAGATCTC
Source organism: Tigriopus japonicus (assembly GCA_010645155.1). Taxonomy (NCBI): domain Eukaryota; kingdom Metazoa; phylum Arthropoda; class Copepoda; order Harpacticoida; family Harpacticidae; genus Tigriopus; species Tigriopus japonicus. Next base: position 6,278,703 of record CM021315.1, on the reverse strand, counting down.
GCTCTTGCATTAATCATCTCATGGTCCACTTGTTTTGTGCGCTTGGAATGACTTTTTTTCGGTGCAAGCACTCGGTTTATGAGCCACTTCTTAAGAGCTCTCTAAATTTAATTGTTTCAACACCCATTGAAGGCAAGGTTCTGTTGAGTCACTCGCTCAGGAGGTTTTTTTAAATCAAAGAGTTTCAATCATGCCCAAAGAGCCTTTTACATATTGCCAAAGTTCATCTTTTGGTTCTTGTGGCTGGTTTGTGAGAACTTGAAGATCTTTGGGTGCAAAGGATCATCTCAAGCAAACCAGTCGAGATTGCTTCTAAATCCTCGTGGCTCCAGACGAAGAGCTAATCTGTTGTTATCTTCGCTTTGGATCTGGCCTAAAACATCGCAAATGAGTTCGAGACGAAAGACCGATTGATGATGGCACGTTCATTGGTGTTCACAAGCCAGGATTTAGACCACGCTCAAGAATATACTTGGAGGGCTCTGATGATGCTTGATATGAAATAAGCGACAAAATAATTGGCACTTGGCATTGTTTTGAGCCATATTTATAAGGGCATGAATTTAACACTCCTTGAGGCGGTGCGAACGGCTTAAAAATGGGGCAAATTAGTGGCAAATGATAGTCGTGAATCAAGAGCAATAACCCCGAATTTGTGCTCACTCAGCTATCATAAGTCGTTGAGTATATGTACTCTTCTAGCCTCGAAGAAAATCACGGTAAATTTGCGTTTTCGGTTCTCAAAATTATCGTACGAAAAGCTTGGACGACGACAAAAAAGCCACCATTTAGGTAGGCTCCAATAATCAACTCACGTCATTCCACAATCGACATTGACGTGAGGTAGAACGTGAAATAGTGAATGCAAGGTTCTGAATATAAGATTGGAGAAGAGAAACGAAGAACGGTTCGGGTTCAATCAAGGAAGAAAATCATCAAACCGTCATTAATAAATGGCTGAATCGGGTTTCACTGGCCCGGCTTTATGAGTGAGAGGATAAACATCCCACATGTGGGATTTAATAGATGACTTTTAATTGGTCATATCTCTAAGAACCCCATCCAGACACCTCAAGAAATATGAGGGAATAAATTTCGGGATAAGAACCATAATGAGTCATAAAAATTCAATTCCGAGAGATTCAACAAATTTCCTTCCTTAATCTCTCTCTCTTTCTCTCGTCAATTCTCCTTCGGGGGAAAACTTCTTTGGGTTGAGAAATTCATTCACAAATGATTACAAACCTGGAGGGCCTTCCTTATACATGGTGCCTTGATAAAAAACTGGATACATTCAACTGAGCCAAGTCAATCGCCAAGTATTTGCAAGGTTCTCACTCAAAGCAAAAAGCGCTTTTAAAATAAGAAATTGAAACAAGATCCATGTGAACAAAGTTACAAAACTTTGTTTGGGATCTATTGTCTCTAGAATGAAAATTGGTCCAAAATTTGAAATTCCTGGGTGGAAGTTGAGTCCCTTTGTCCAAGCAAGCAATTGGCTTCCTTTGCCTCATATCAAGTCAACAATTACGGGGTCGACCACGCCTAATTGAAATCATGACGACAAGGAAATCAGGCTCCAAAGGCGTCCCTTTCAAGGGAATATCACTTCTCACCTAAAAGACTATAACAATTGTTATCGCTCAAAAGATGAGATGGCCCTTGATAATATCGATGGAGCGAGTGACACCCTCATCTTTTGCATGCACCCATTTTGACGGAGAGCAATATCAAGCAGACAAAGAAGAGCTTTTCACTGGCTTTTGTCTGAGTTTGCCAAACAAATGAGTTTCTCCGGACCACGCCTATGTTGAGGGCGTCAAATGATGAGAAAGGGCCAAATTACAGACAATTTGGCGTCATTAAAGCGAAAATTAAGAGGCCAATCCACGCAAACGAAGATATGAAAATGGCTCACCTTACGGCATTTCAAGCACCGTTCAAGATTGAATTGCGCTTCTTCAAAGTAAGAGAGAGAAGCTGAACCATAATCAGAATAAATCATATTTACGTGGAGTACGCAATTTTCGACGTTGTCATACAACTTTAATATTCATTCTGGGCTATGAAGAGCTTTGGGTCTTGATTGGAAGAGTAAAAATGTGGCTTTAGCTTGCCTCTAATTATCCATTAACTTTCGTTATTCATATGATATCAATTAATTTGATCCGGTTGGACTAATAGTCCCTACATGCAAGCAATAAACATCGATAATCAAATAGGTGTCCTTACCTAAGACAAGAACAATGAAGGCAACAATTCGGAAGAAACTCATGATTAGCACGAATCACCGGTCACATAGCTATCTTTATGTTTAAAACCTAAAGCTCCATGTGCCATGAGTACGTAAATAAACCTCTTCCCACTTGTTCGAAACACTTGACTTGGATGGACGCTTTGAATTCTCACTGGACACTACGTAAAGTCCTAACACCATTGGCACCAACTCGCAACTGACTGAAAGTGTCTTCGAAACATTTCGGTGTTGTTCATCATGGGTTTGTTTTGGTCATGCGCTCGCCTCCATCGAAGATCTCACCTGAAAGTGGGCGAAGACAGTGGATTTCCATGGGCGAGTGAGTGCACTGCCAATTGATCGCGTGAGGACCAACGGCGAATGAAGGGAAGAAACACAGGTGAGTTGTGCAAAGAGGATGCTCGAGCGGACGAGCGGGCAAGAATCGGACAAGTTCTTCAGTTCATTGGCATGTTGCTTCGTTTTGCATCTCAGACTAAGATAAAGTTTGATCAAGTCCAAGATCGTACTCGTAGGTTGTATGTTGGCGTGTTTAAGAAAAATAGGACGAGTCCAGCAGAATCAAATCAGTTAAATGGTCCTTGAGTATGCTCGGAGTACGCAAAGTCCTTTTGAAACTGACCTGTTGTGGTAGAGGCATGCTTAAAGAGCCTTAAATTTACTTATTTCTGCTAAACTCGAGCCAACATTCTTATTTGCGGTAACATGCAATTTTGATACTTGAAGAATATGATACAAATGAGTTGAAATGCAGCTTTAATGCTTAATGGTTTTGTTGCCATTTGATTGGCATTTCATTCAAAGGAAAATACTAATTCAAATCTTAACCTTTCCATGTTATCAAGACCCTCAGGATCTCAACACCGTTTGAATTTTCAGATCAATGAGAATCGCCTTGTCGGGATAAAAAAACGCCTGGTTCGGTTTTTAAGAGATTGTGAAAAGTTCAAGCGGTTCTCGATGGCAAATTGTCATTAGCATGATATATGCAGCGCAAGTGATTTCCGTCCCATGATACCCACTAGATCACCTCAGGCTAGAGCCTAGACCCACCAACATTATGAATGTTCCTCTCTGCACGATAATAGACATTAAACTACCAATCCAATGCTCAATGTAATCGGGCTATTTTTCACTCCCGGGGCTTGCTGGACAGGAGCTCTCCACAATCTCTCTGTATGTAATTGTCTTTTTTAAATTGCTCCTCGTGCATGAGACATGAAAGGCTCATTGGAGGATGCAATACATGAGTTCGCAAGAAACTCACACTTGATCAGGAGCAATTGGACCAGACTCAATTTCTCCTCGCACAGTGGGGGTTGAAAATAGATTGGAGATTATGAAGTGTCAACACTGATTGCAAGAGTGGCAATTAGTCTCTTTCTATCTGATGAACCCATGTTTCATTGTCATTCAGGCACGATGAAAAACAAAACTATTGCCATTCAGTGGCGTTCTCCGTGCTTGAAACCCGATATGAAAGCTCTCTGAGAGAGTGGAATCACTGGATGCTTAACTTGTGTTCGTACTTGGCGCTTCACAACGATCAGGGTGATCTGGTTTGAAATTGTTGTTGGACTTGGTAATGACCTCCGGCGCCCAAGCGTTTCAGAGGGGCTCTAATCATGGGATGAGAGTATGCAGAGCTCCCCACAACACCTCATTTAGCCAAATGAGTCTGGTTTGAAATTGCACACTAATGGTCAGCCCTGTTCAGGGTGGGTCCAAAATGAACCAGTACGTTCTAAGGAGAGACAATTGTTTCACTTTACACCTAACGACATTGAGTTGGCACGGAGCCTGATTAGAGGCTCGAGAACATCGTCGAAAGTCAAATTCAAATAATGAATACCTTGGATGAATGACGAGATAAACGGAGGGCCTAAATGTTTGGAACCGTCCAAAAGGTTTATCTTGGCTGAGTGGATGCTAAAATGCAAATATTCGAATTCAATTTGTAACCATATGTTTAAAAAAAAAAGTCGAGCTCTGTAAAAGAAATATCAATCACGCCCTTGTCGAATGTTTGATCGTACTTGGATTTCAATAAATAAAATCTGGATTTTTCGTAGTTGGCATAAGGAACCAAATATTTCATTTAACCACTTCATTCATGAATACACAATGTATCGATGTATGTGCAGTATATATTTATGTAAAATGTATATTGATTGTGCATTTTCCCTGAAGAGGTTAATTCTTCCTGTTATTTTATTTCCTCTTTTTTTAAGATTCAAGAGATGTTCCTAGTGAAACATTTTTGGACCTGCTCGACCTTTTGCAAACTTGCCGAACTCATTGGAGCCCAAATGGGTGAGGCATATTCAAGATGCGGCTGGACAATCGACTTGTACAGAGTTAGCATCGTAATACTATCTCTGGACTTGAAAGTGCGATATATCCAGCCACATGTTTGAAATGCCTCCCCCACTTTCAACTGGATATGCTGATCGAACTTTCCATCATTTTGGACGACAACTCCTTAATCCTTCGCAGATGCTACTTGCTTAATATCACAACCTCCATTGTCTTTGAGCGGAACATCTAATTTTGACGTCCCATACGCCATTGTGCGGAATTTCATCCCGTTCAATGCCATATTACTCTCGCCAACCCAAGAGAAGACTTTCTCCAAGTCATCAACTAAACATTTTGAGTCCTGACCACTCCTTCCACAAAATATTATTGCGTCATCAGCATATGATGAAATACTGGCTTTTGTTCTAAACTTCTGGAGAGGAGCAATTAAGAGAATAAATATGAGCAGACCTTAAATTGAACCTTGTGGAACACCTGCTTGACGTCGTACAGCACATGCCACTAAATGATCCTTCAACCTTAACCACTTGCTTCCTTTCCCTTATGAAATTATCAATCCAATTGGGGACTTTACCTTGGATCCTAAGACCATTGAGTTGATTGAGCAAAAGTCTATGATCTACCTTATCAAAGGCCTTGGCAAGGTCAAGATAGACTACATCAACTGACTCATGACTTCCAAACCCATAAATGATCTGCTCAATATGTTCAACCGTTTGGGTTACTGTTCTAAAATGAGCTCGAAACCCATGTTGTCCAGGGTGAATGATATCATGGCTTCCAAATGCTCTTCAAGCTTGGTCTTCATCGTCTTGCCAAAAACTTTAGCCGTCCTGGAGGTCAGTGAAATGGGCCCATAATTACTAGGACGTGACCCTTGAACCCCTTGAAAATTGGAACAACATGAGTTACTTTCAATGAGGAGGGAAACTTACCCTGATCCAAGATGCGACGCATCAAGTAGGATCTGTGAGCATTTCATCACAAACTGAAATGTCACACCATCGGGTCCAAGAGAACTCGAAGGCTTCAAGCTTTTGAGAGCCTCAAAAGCATCTTGATCGGAGACTACCAGATCTTCCAATTGATTATCCTGACTATCAATACCAGTCTCATCAACAACATTACTAACGTCATGACCTGCTTTTCCTACCGCCGACCTCAAAAGGTCCTACAGGATGTTTCATTTTTCTCTTGGTGTTAGCAAAAGAAAAAAAGCGCGCTTAGATTAGTCTTAACCACCTGGATCACTCTACTTTCTTTCACTAACTGATCGGAACCAATAAAGGCCATAATCTTTGCTTGGACTACATCCAATTTGCTTTAGAGGCTTGCTACAACCAAAGGATTTGAAGCAAGTCGAAGTCTATTTGAAATCTGACAACTCCTTTTGAACAACTTCTCTCTAAACTTTGGAATTCTAGACAGTAGGTCGGTTGTTGAGGTAGTTTTGAAGTATAGTAGAAGCATATCTAGAAGCACAAAAGAAGTATGAAAGAAAGGTATGAGCCAGAGTTGATATAACCATGCTCGATCAAGTTTCGCAACATAGGCTGCGTTTTTCAATCGCAGATTATGGAACGAAAATTGATCGAGCATGGTTACTTCTACTTCGCCTCATATGCTTCTTTTATGCTTCTTTTATGCTTCTAGATATTCTTCTACTATACTTCAAAACTACCTCAACAACCGACCTATTAGCAACTTTTCCGCGCTGACCAAAATTTTACCATATAACAATTCTCGATATAAGAAATTTTCCATTTTTCCTCAATATCGATATAAGAAACATTCTCAAAGTTTTTGGCCAACTTCTCTCGCCAAAATTGGTTACAACACAAAAAAACAAGTATATCTAAAAGGATCGATGCAGTGCTTCCATATTTTGCACTTTTGCCCAAATCTCGCGCTTTTTGGGGTCCCGTTTGCGCACTTTTTTGGGCTCTTGCGCCTTGCATTTTTCAAGTTCAAGTCAGAAGAATGAGAAATTGCATTTTGAACCCTAGAATCACTAAAATTTGTCCAAAATGCCACTCAACAAAAACTATTTTAAGTATCGTCAATTACAAAAAACGATATAAGCACATATTAGTTTCACCAACAAATCTACAATGTTTGAGAGTGAAACAAATTTCTGTCTGTGCCAAAGCAAAACCCAGTGGAAAATAAACAACCCAAGGAAGTGTCTTGTCATCCCAAAAAAGTCTCTCAAATTTAAGGTAATTTAAGGTCAAACTGAGAATAGAAGTTTTGCAGTTGAGATATTCCAAAAAAATAGCAAAAAAAATCATCAGGTATGAAAGCCTGGAAGGCTCAATTTAAAAAAAAAGTTGTTTTCCCCGTAAAGGTTTAATAACGCAACAATCATAAAGGCAAAATTGTACTTTTTTCTTTCATTTTTTCTGTCAAACTGAGATTGCAACAAGTTCTTGAGCTTTGTAATAGAGATATAAATGCATGCACTTCTAATGTCAATTTGTGTGTTTTAATGACTGTTTTTAAAGACTAAGTTTTTGAGTCATTAACAGATTTTTTGTAATAATAGTAACCTTATAAGGTTATATAAAGGTGAGGTAAACTTCTCCAGTAGTTTCCTGTATTTTTTATCGTTTCTTGAGCCAATTTTCTTGAGTCTTAATATAAGAAAAATCTCGATGTAAGCAACATTTTGCCGTTGACAGAAAAGTTACTTAAAATGAGATTCGATTGTAATTCAAAACTACCTCAACAACCAACCTAATGGCCCTTTTGGCGCCATTTCTAGGATACTAAGGGACAAACAAACCCCTTAAAAAAATGAAAGAAGCCTATTTGTGGCATAATCTAAGGATGGTTCCTGCTTCAGAGTGGATATCAAATCCAACTAAACATAAATATCAAATAAACTAATCTTTTTCCAGAACCTTTTCAACAGAACAAGCAATTTTTCCATATTGTTTCCCCATTTTTGTAATGTTGGACAAAAACTGAAGATTTTTGTAAAAAACATTGTAAAATGTAATTTACTACTATCTGGCGGCTCTAATAATCAAACTTGCCTTCAAAAGAAACCAAAAAATTTGATTACTATTATATTAGAGGTTTCGTGAGAACTTGTTTTGTTTCTTAACCTTATATTTTTTTGCTCTTTTTAAATTTTAACTCCAACTTGATTCTTGTAACGATGATTTGGGTGTAGTCCTTGTGAAGGATTGTTTGTTGTCCCTCTCTATTCTCGTCCCATGCATTTGAGAAGTGGCAAAATTCAACATTATTCTAACTATTGTGCACTATACGTGATACAGAACTGATTAACAAGTATCATAATTGTTAAACGACATCGAATAGGACTTGGATGGTTACATTGTTGATAAATTCACTTGAGGTCCATTTTCTGTCAAAAAGCTATTTTTCAATCTGAAAAATATCAAGGAATATATTGAAATCAAGCACGTTCTTGAAACAATTTTATGTAAAAAGGTGATTTTCCGTTGCCTGATTTACTCGAAGTGAAAAAGTCTCTGGGAAAATTGTATTAAATTTTTACCAAAGAGGGCCTCATACCGAGGTAATCTAAGAGCAGAATACTGTGCTATCTAACGATTTTGCGCGGCATCGTTCGAGATTCCTTAAGAGCACCCTCAAAATTGACCAAAAAATTTATTTAGCAAGCATGTAAAATATTGTGGCAAACAAAAATCAAACGAGCAAAAATTCACATGACTTCTCTTATTTGACCACACTACAACACGACCCAATTATCCCGTTTTTTATCGCAATTGCTAAAATGAACGCAAATCATAAGCAACGCAGATTAGTTTGTGACTAAAAAAAAAGATTCAATCTTGCATTTGTTCGTTAGTGTCGGTTTAGTATATCGAAATTATTTGAGCTAATGAATAAGCATGACCTGCTAAGCCTAAAACACTATCAAAATGCATGATTGAAGTCGTACAAAAGCATTGAGTTAAGTCCAAAAAACTTTTAAATTTGCCCCTGCAATCCTATTACAAAAGGATTTCCAATTGTAATTGACGAGACATTCAAAAAATGTCATTATGATCCTTTTAACGATATTCGCTGTTATTTTATTCAGCAACCAACTCATATGAAAATATTTTAGATCATTATGCGTGATCTTAAAAATGACACTTCTTGTAGCATGAGTGGACGATATTGAAATTGAAGTAAATGAATATCACTTTGGAAAGTAGGTTACTAATGGTTTAAGATATACAAATCAACATAAAGCTAGAATTTCGACGAAGAACAATCGTGCTTGTTTGCCATTTAGGAGAAAATCGATGCTCTGGATGAACCTGGGCAGGAATGTGATAAAAGATAAAATTGTTCGATATTCCCGTTCAATGATGAATAAAATATGATCAAATCAAATTTTGAGACGATAAGGATGATAGACAGATGATTTTAATTTTATTGACCAAGATTCCCCTTAATCATTCATCCATGTCAAATAATGTGAAAAACAATTTGATTTGTGATTCATGGGATTTTATTCTTACATAAATATTTACAGAAATACAAATTGATTACAATTTTAAGGTAAGTTTGAGGGCTATATTGAACGTTAACGAATCTAAAACAGCTGACAATATCGAAACATCAAATATGATTGTCATGGGTGAAACGTATTATTATCGGGTTCCTCTGAATTTAAAAATGATTTTGAAACCCTCGTTTTTTCGGTGCGCTCGTACGAGGTAATACTTACGTACTTGTTTCAATTCGGACACATATCTTCAGTTTATATATTCCGGGCTATTTCTTAACTTAAGGTGTTGTATGTTCATCCATGAACCAAAAGAGCCCCATGGCAAAAGAAATGATTATATTTGAGTGATATCGGGACGATGGTGATAAATAGAGCCAGGATTTTTAGGTGAAGAAAAAAGCCAAAAAAAGTGGTAAATAGGTGAAGAAAATAACCAAAAAAAAGTAAAAAAAGGTTCTTATTGTGCGCCTTTTACAATAGAAGCACTTACATTGGTGAACGTATTGGAATGTTGAAGTATACCGAGGTCACCCTGAGAATCCCGATTCACCTGACACGCTTTTTATCCTTATTTGAGACTGTTTGAATTTCTAGCGGAATATATAATGTGAAGTATTATTGCCGTTGATTACCTCAGTAGCCTCACACTGCATGGCGCAGTCGGCTACCATACCACGCCCACACCACATTCTTACCAATTGGTGCCATTTGAACCATCATTTTCAACATGGACAAGTTTACAAGCTTGTCATTTGAGGCGCCAAATTTGATTGACTCACAAAACCTCCAATGCACTGTTTTTTTGCTCAGTGCCCAGAAGCAAATTCTTTAAAAAATGAAGAAGTTAGATAAATGCACTACCAACCTTTTTCTTTGGAAGGCCAATCGAAAAAAATAATTGTAAATTTTACTCCTTTCTACATTTTTCAAAGAACTGCCTCTAGCCTCTTGAAATTAAATGTGAATTTAAATCAATGCCCTTTCTTAGTGATAGTATAAATATGACCATTTTTCACTAAGTTAGAAATCACTTTCTCTAAACCAGGTGGTAAATGTTGTAAATCTCGGCATTTATTAACCTTTTGTCCCAAAAAGTGTAAAAAAAAATATTTTTTTTTTTGCTAAAAAGGGCAAAAAAAAAATTTTCCCATCAAAAGTAGTAAAAAAGGTGAAAAATTATTTTCTAATTTTTCACCTAAAAATCTTGGCTCTAGTGATAAATAACCCAAGAGTACACCCCAATATTTAGTTCAATAATAACCAAATGTACGTTTGGCCCTACTGTCCTCTTTGTTTGAAGGCTTATGCATACATTAGACTGAAACAACATCTAATACATAGTAAGAGTCACAAAAATCTTTTTCTTCTGGACGACGAGGCAAGCGGTACCAATAAACACTGCGCAACTCGTTTACTTTCTTAGTTCCCAAAGCTCAGTGAGATGGCGTTGTGCGAATTGGTTCAATTACCTAACGTTAGATAGTGACACACCTTTAGAGGTTGATAGGTGATCGTGAAAAAATATGATAGGTGAATCTATTGATTGAATCGGTAAAAAATCACCTTTCAACCTCTAAAGGTGTGTCGCCAACCAAAATTAGGTAAATAAACCAATTCGCATTATGCCACACGGTGTTCCGAATGGCGTTTTAGGTTTGAATCAAAATACCCAAAGACACCATGGCACTTTTTGGACCCACAATTCAATGGAGAACAACTTTACTTTTATTGTATGGTATAAGATTAGGTCCAGGGAAAAAGTTATATACCTAAAAACCTATTAAATATAACATCTTTTAACAAACTATTTAATCCATATTTACAGACCATTTAGTTACCTAATGAATTCAAATTGAATAAAAAATCATTCTGCAACAGCTGAGTTATTTGACTTTGAATGGTCCATTTTTGACCCCAAAAAGCCGAAAAACGCTACAGTTATATGAAAAAACAAATTCCCAAAGATTTCACATAGTTTTTCAATATTGCAAAAATAAATGATTTTTTTCAGTTTTGGAACTTATGTCAAAATAGCTCAAAATATGAAAAAATATCACTTAAAAGGTATTTAAAATACATTTTCAAATAAAAAACTTTTGCAGTATCAAAGACACTCAAAGTTGGGTAATAATTTAAAGTTTTGAAGAAATCGGTTAATGTTTCAAGTTTCGATTTTAGTCCATTTTGAACATGGTCCTTCTAGAAATCGTAATTTTGGATATGACTCTGTTAGATATTTTTATTTGTAATTTTGGCACAACACACATCATAGCGTACCCTAAATTGTTATGAAAATAACTTTCCAAAAATCTTATTTAAGTGCATTTTAAGTGATATTTTTTCATATTTTGAGCTATTTTGACATAAGTTCCAAAACTGAAAAAAATCATTTATTTTTGCAATATTGAAAAACTATGTGAAATCTTTGGGAATTTGTTTTTTCATATAACTGTAGCGTTTTTCGGCTTTTTGGGGTCAAAAATGGACCATTCAAAGTCAAATAACTCAGCTGTTGCAGAATGATTTTTTATTCAATTTGAATTCATTAGGTAACTAAATGGTCTGTAAATATGGATTAAATAGTTTGTTAAAAGATGTTATATTTAATAGGTTTTTAGGTATATAACTTTTTCCCTGGACCTAATCTTATATAATACAATAAAAGTAAAGTTGTTCCCCATTGAATTGTGGGTCCAAAAAGTGCCTTGGTGTCTTTGAGTATTTTGATTCAAACCTAAAACACCATTCGGAACACCGTGGCCATCTTACTGAGCTTTGGGAACTAAGAAAAGTAAACGAGCTGTGCAGGGTCCATTTTGATTGATGTTAAAAATTACAAAACATTTCAATTTCAGATTAAGCGAATACTTGAAAACTCAGTACATTATTTTACTCAGAATGAATGAGTTCCACTTTTATTGCAAAACAAACGCAACTAATTTGTTCCTTACTAGAAATAAACATTGTTTGGGTCCTTTAAGGAGCAGCTGACTGGGAGGTCACAATACATAAGACTGGGAGGTCACCTTAGTAATACAGCTCCAGAAATTGCACCCTGACACAAACATGTGATCCATTTTCGAGCTTCTAAAGGTATATTGGACACATTAGAACAGAAATTTTGTGAATCAAAGCTCAAAGGTTGCACGTGTTTTCCATTTCACTGGTTGCGCTTGAAGGACTCAATAGTTAACCTCGTCGTCCAGAAATATTTAGTTGTTCTTGTGGGAGAGAAATCAAAAAATAAGGCCACAGCAGACCAATCGGCAATGCAATAAACAAGCGCTTAACCACTTTCGCGATGTAAATATAATTACTGAATCAAAAAAGAAATTGTAAAAATGTATGTTTATTATTACTTCGAGGATCAATTGCATGATCAATGATCAGCATCATCATCATCATAGGTAATTTGTCATTGTTAAGTAAAGCTTTTAATTCAAGCAGTAGCAAAGCGTTCTGAAAATGAAGGTCTGGTCTCAAGTGATGAATCTAAATAATTGATTTGGTCAGGATATACTACTTAGCCCATTATAAAAAGAATATTCATTCCTCTCTAGTACGGTCTGGAAAACAATTACAATTTTTATAACGTTATCTCCATAACCTCTTTGTTTGAACAGTTACACTCACATTGTGTTCATTGTGTGCTATCTCAAACAAAGTTGCAAAGTTCACACAAATCCAATCCACTATTAGGGTTATAATTAAGGCTTTTCACGGAAAGGTTTTAAACTTGATGCAAATTTCGATCATTAGAGAACTTTTCGTTTCACTTTGAAATAATACATCAACAAGCCTGGTAAAGTTTCGTACTCTTTCTCTTCTGCTATGTAGTGTATGTCAGGACAACAGGTTGTATGAGTCGAGATTATGGCGGATTGAGAATGCGCATCGTCTGCACCAAGACATAAAAGGCAATGTTGAGTTAGAAACTGAGTTAGTGTACACTGTGTGCCTCTAGCATCAACAGATCTCCAACTAAGCTCACTCCATTTGTGTTCCTGTGTGAACGAACTCTGTACATTCCATTACTCCTCCCTAGCAACAGAAAATTTGTACGTGGATCTACATTATTTTTGACTTATGTAATTATAGATTTGGACTGTTATTACTTTGCAGAACTATGGCACCAATCCGATGGGGTATTGCTAGTGCAGGGCTTATTAGCTCTGACTTTGTGAATGCCATTGATATTTCGCCAAATAAGGCTGACCACGAGGTGGTGGCCGTAGCAGCTCGGAGTCTAACCAAAGCCGAAGACTTTGCTAAGATTTTTGGGATCAAGAAGGCCTATCAGGGATATGAAAAACTGGCCGAGGATCCTGATATTGATATCGTGTACGTGGGTACCATTAATACAGCTCATTTGGAGAACTGCCTGATGTTCATCAAAGCCGGCAAGAACATCTTGTGTGAGAAGCCTTTGGGAATGAATGTCAAGGAAACGAAGCAAATCCTGGAAGCAGCTCAGGCGAAAAATGTGTTCTTCATGGAGGCCATGTGGGCTCGTTGCAATCCACTCTACCGCAAAATGCAGGAGGAGATAAAAAATGGCGTTGTTGGCGATGTCATGCAAGCCAATGCCACATTCGGTTTTCATATGGAAGTGGATCGAGTTCTGAAGAAGGATATGGGTGGTGGCGCGGTTCTAGATATTGGCATTTATGCTGTTCATTTCCTTCAGATGACATTCGGGGATGAATATCCGGAGAAAATTATTGCCGCTGGCAATTTGAACTCTGAAGGAGTCGATCAAAGCGTTTCCGTCATCTTCAAATACAAAAATGGCAAGATGGGATGCTTCTCACTGAGCACCCAAATTAATTTGGTCAATGAAGCTCATGTATGTGGCACAAATGGAACGATCAAAGTAGAAACTCCAATGTGGGCCCCTAACCTTATGAAGGTGAAGGAAAAAGAGCTCAAATTGGACTTGCCGGAATCCAAGATCAAATTCAACTTCCCCAACTCAGCAGCTTTGGCTTTTGAAGCGGAACATGTTCGTGAGTGCTTACAAAAGGGATTGAAGCAGAGTGACCTTGTTCCACATTCATTGACCCTATCGATAGCTGAGATCATGGAAAACATCCGAAAACAAGTGGGAGTTGAATATCCGCAGGATAATTGACTCAATACAATGCCTCATGCAATGTAAATGCCAATAAATTTCGCCTAATTTGTCGAGTTTAGTTTTGGCCAAATGAGACGTCTTTTACTTGCTTCGTCGCTCAGTTTGGCGCAATGCTAGTCTGTTTTACCGGGTGCGGCCATGAAGTTTGGACAATGATTTAAGCTTTATTTGCAACCTTCTGAGGCACTGTTAGCACATTGTAAGTATGATAGCTAGCAGCCAATTTTGTGTTACAAAAAACAAACCAAAATTTGAACCTTTTTTTGATTGTTCCACAATATTTCCTATAAATTCAAACTTGAAATTTGGTTATAAATTCAATGGCCTTAAAGGTGTGCTTCAGTTGGGGGCCAACTCAAATTTCAAAATTGGACCTTGACCATAGATTCCTGAACAACGCCATTGGTACTGACAAGCATCTCCTCCTTGGGAAGAGCGCCCCTTGTAGTCATAAGGTTGGTTTTGAGAACTTGAAAGTTGGGCACAAACAGATCTTGCCTACACTCGCTCCAAAAAGGACTGAGCACATTATGTCAAGGATGCCTCATGCCAGGATTGCTTTCAAAATACACCTTGGGTCTAATCAGCACAATGGAAATTCAATGGAACAATTTATTTGTTGCAAAAAACTCACATTTTTGTACAACGATTGGACCCAAGAAGTATTTTTGAAATCCGTCCTGAAGTGCAGTTGTTCCTGATTGTGTTCATTGGATGAGGACGTCCAAATGTCCTTACTCCAAAATATGACCACTGTTTCTTGAATGTTCTGCACGCTTCAAGCTCCCCCAAGAGATGGAACACCATCTATCATGAAGGTGAACAACATTGATCCATATTCTGTGGCTACCCACGACATTACTTTCTCTGTTAAAGGTGCAGGTTGACATCCTGGTGGATCTTGACACTTTGTTCAAGGAAGTTCATATACGGGCCAAGACAGGATGCCGATGCAAGATCCATTGTTCAAAAAAGATTCTAATTTTTCCCACACATTTTTTTCCTATTTTCCATCTATTGTTACTATTACTGATATCATCGTTTTTATTCATACTTGTAAATTGTTCTTTCATTGTAACTAGCACTTTCACCTACTCAGTGTTGACCCCCAAGACAAATCAGAAATAAAACTTGACTACACACCCTTGATCATTTTGAGAGTTTGGGTCAGCTTTAGCCAATGGAGAACCATTTCTCATCTTTGCACCAGATGGCATGGGCAGTGCCACATTGGATCTCTTTCGAAAGAATTTGCCCTCCAACTAACCTATTTGTCCTCGTGGACTGGAACAGCAACAACATGTGTCTCTTACAGAAGGGAAAGTGTCCACGTCCTTTGGGAACCACCCACCACATGATAGAATTGAGCCTCTTTATTGGTCATCCTGATTTTTTGACTCTGAATTTTTCAGATTGTTCTCTTGAGTTCCTTTGATCATTTGTGGCGTCCTGTTTGTCTCGGATTGTTTCTAGATGTGGTGTTGGTCTCCATGAACATTTTCAAACCATTGACGATCAGGGGTGTGCACACAATGGCCTTTCATCATGACACCTGGCTTGGGAGCACTTCAACCGTTCAGGAAACGACGGACAAGTGGATCTTTGTTGTACGTTTCAGATTACAATGTTTCAAATGGCTTTTTAAGGTTTTGATCGAAAAAAAGCGTAGTTTGACCTTTCTTTAGACCCACAATGCATTGCACTAAAGTTGCAACTTTTGATTTTTTGGTCAAATTGAGCAACTTTTAGATTTTTTCCAACAAACTACGTGTAATTGTTGGTGTTTGTTTGCCTTATTGTAATACAGTGAAACACTGCTGGGATTTATTTGAATTTATACTTCTCAAGCACTTTGCAAAGATTTTTTGCTATTTCTGTGATTATAGGTGAAAAACATAACTGAGATTGTTATTGCAATGCAGAAAATCAAATTCAAGTGTTAGAATTACTTATGTCACTTTAAGAAGTTCTCATGTCATTTTTAGAATTACTTTTGTCATTTTTAGAATTACTTTTGACATTTTTAGAATTACTTATGTCATATTTAGAAGTACTCATGTCATTTTTAGAATTACTTATGTCATGTCATTTTTGGAATAACTAATGCCATTTTTCAGAATTTCTTGTCATTTAAAAAAATCATGCCATTACTGGGGCTGCACATTTCATGAAAATGCATTTTATTTCATTTTTCCGATATTTTGCATTATTTTGATTGCATTGCAATTTTGGCGTTTTTATTAATTATTTTGACATTTTTCTCTTTTATTTACATCTTGAGCCCTTTTGTTAAAATTTGATGTTACTCCTAAATTAGACTTGTCAATTTTATTAAACTTTTCGTTGAAAATGAAATGCATATCGAAAGAGCTTTATTTCCTGTTTCTGATACAATTGACTTGTTGAGAATCTTTGACCCCTCTGATTTTCACGCACTGGGCAATTTTGAAAGAACAAACTAAGCCTAGTTCACGTTATGTCCATATGGAGCACCCAATATGAGAATCAGCCCATGATTCAAGACACTCAAGACTGTGGCGCTATTCCCATTCCATTCCAAATTTGTTTCTCCGACGTGCCACAACAACGTCTCTGTGAGTCGACATCAAAGCTTGGCAACACCACAAACAGTACATTACTATCATTTCTGAAGAATTATGGCACCAATCCGATGGGGCATTCTAAGTGCTGGGCTCATAAGCTCGGATTTTGTGAATGCCATTCAAATTTCTCCCTTTAAGGCTGACCACGAGGTGGTGGCCGTTGCAGCTCGGAGTCTAACCAAAGCCGAGGAATTCGCCAAGAAATTTGGGATCAAGAAAGCCTATCAGGGATATGAAAAGTTGGCCGAGGATCCTGATATTGATATCGTGTACGTGGGTACCATTAATACCGTGCACTTGGAGAATTGTTTGATGCTCATCGAAGCTGGGAAGAACGTTTTGTGTGAGAAGCCTTTGGCGATGAATGTGAAGGAGACGAAGCAAATCTTGGAAGCAGCTCAAGCCAAGAATGTATTCTTCATGGAGGCTGTCTGGGCTCGGTGTAATCCGCTTTATCGCAAGATGCAAGAAGAGGTCAAGAGTGGCGCTGTCGGAGACGTGATGGTAGCCAATGCAGCCTTTGGAGGGAAAGTTGTTGTCGATCGTATCTTGAAGATGCATCTAGGAGGTGGTGGTTTGCTAGATCTTGGTATATATGCCATTCATTTCCTTCAGATGACTTTTGGGGATGAAGTTCCGGAGAAAATTATTGCTAGTGGAAATCTTAGCTCTGAAGGTGTGGATCAAAGCATTTTTGCCATCTTCAGATATAAAAATGGCAAGATGGGTTGCCTCTCCACAAGCACTCAAGTAAACTTAGCCAATGAAGGTCAAATTTTTGGTACGAATGGAATGATTAAAGTCGAATCTCCAATTTGTTCCCCAATTATAATGAAAGTGGGAGAAAAAGAGGTGAAGCAGGATTTGCCGGAATCTAAGATCAAGGTTAACTTCCCCAATTCAGCAGCTTTGGCTTTTGAAGCGGAACATGTTCGAGAGTGTTTACAAAAGGGATTGAAACAAAGTGAACTTGTTCCACATTCGTTGACCCTAACAGTTGCTGAGATCATGGAGAACATCCGAAAACAAGTGGGAGTTGAATATCCTCAAGATAAATGAGTTTATTCACGACTGTGTTAAAAAAACTGGTCTTAGGAAAGCAAACAATCTGTTGGTATAACAATGTTTTGCTTTAATTTTTCATCGACATTTGTACAACGGCATTGATATTGAAAATAAAGAAATGATTGTTATCGGATCACTTGTGCTCAATTGGATCTTAACCATGTTCTTGGCTTCGTTCACGTTCAATTAGTTCAAAATCTCCATTGGTTTCTTTGATTTCTTGTGCTGCTTGATTTTCGGACGTTTTCTGACTTAAAGATGGTAATGATTGATTGATTTTAGATTCCAAATTCGATGAGCAATTAAAAAGAGATTCATCTTGAAGCTTCTGGTTGGTATCTGTATAGAAATTTAAAGGCTTTGCGTCATTAGCTCTCGAGGTCAAACCCAACTTTGGAGGATCTTCGTCCAAAGGTCGACACGATTTTTTTAATGCTTCCAAAACCTCTGAAGGAGTGGGATAAGGCATATTACTTCCCAAATAGATGTGCTCAGGAATTGAATTAGTTGTTTGTTTTGTCCACAACTTAGGCTTTTCCCTAGAATCTCTTGAACAGTCAAGTGTTGATGAGAAAGATCGATTGCTAATAACTGGATTGCGCACGTCAGTCTTGGAATCATGTTTGGCCAACCGGAAGCCTCGCAATGATTCCCTTAAATTTTGCTCTTGAGGTGTCACAACATGCTCGTGAAAGTATCTGGAAAGGCTATTCTTAGAGTCTTCTTGGTATGTTGTTGCTGAAGAAGATGAGGTTGAAGCTGGAGCTATCGGTGGAATTTGTACACAAGAACTCGAAACATTGGCTGCCTCTTCCAAGCTATAATTACGTTTGATTACACCAGTTCCAGGTTGACCTTCTAGTTGATTCACCAATTCGTAGTAGGCTTGTGGAATATTACATAAGCTTCTCCGACGGGGTTGACGGCTATCACAAACATTTGACGGGTTTGGGGAAGATTGAGCTCTAACTGGTCCAGAGGTCGAAGAACTTTCCAAAGATGTTTGATCACTCCAACATTTTAGATGATGTTCCCATGCTCGCCGTTTCTTGAAAATGGCAGGATCGTGATTTTTTGGCTCAGTTGACCATTGTGAAGTACTGGGTAATAAGTTCGACCCAGATTGAAGTGAGCCATTTGTGGTTACGTCTACTTTGGAACCTATTGAAACGTTAGCATGTCTTTCAACCTGTTGTACGTTTGCTTGGTTTAAATGCCAAAATTGTTCTTGGCAAAATCGATTTTCCTGCAAGAGTTTTTGCTGGTCCACAATCATTTCGGGTAGGAAAACCTCCCATGATTTAGGTGCAGAAACATGATCTTGAAGGTATCGTTGAATAAGTCTGGAATTTGTTATTTGGGCTTGATCAGGCAAACGCGTGGATTGGTTAGTGGCTTGAAAGTTAGTCAAGTAATGTAAGTGATTCAATTGAGCGGTACTGAAGGACACGAGGCTATTGCTTGGGCTGTCACCATTGCAAAGACTATCGTACGATCTTGGGGTTGGTTGAATCGGAGTTTGACTCATCAGCCAAGGATGAAAGCGCTGAATGTTAGCATCTCCGACGTATCGGCTAATTCCGTTAACCACCAATTTTTTGTACCGTCGGCCCCTCCTCAAAGCTCCTCCTCCAACGTTGGTAAGATTTTGACGCCTAAGACCGCCATCTTCCAACGATGTTGACATGCCAGTGGTTGATTGGCACCAATGATTGACTTATGTATTCGGCTTCCAAAGCACAAATTTTGTAAGACAGGTCTGATTGCACTGGCACTTGTTAAGCAACTGATCGGGAAATTGAGGCTTCTTGATTACAATTACTAAATCGTTAGTCATTAGACCTCATGAATAGTAAAGGCTCTTTAGGATTTCATTACTGAAGAGAGCTTGGACGGCTAAGCAATCAAATTATTTTGGTCAAATATATCCGTATAATCAATTGGTGCCATCCTGGAGCGAGCCACTTCATTGCAAAACCAAACTAAAACCCACTAAAGAATATCCGGTACGTTATTGAGGCCATCTATGACTCAGCCTGAAACAGCAAGAGCAGAAATGAAAGCCACTTGAAGTCCCTGCAAAGGCGAGCATGGTTGAAACATTCTAATCAATAACTTTGAGTTGAGAAACCAAAACAAAGGAACCCCACAAAAACAAATAAAGCGTCAACCGCTTTGTTGCCTGATCAGCTTTCTCTGATTGCCTTTATAATTATTATATTTTGCCTAACTTACGTTAGCAGTCTTGTTAACCATCGAATGTTTCTAGGCTTCTTGTATGAAGAAATTCTAATATGGCAATTTAGCTCGTCATATTTTGCTCTTTTTGTGAAGAAAAGGTGTTTTTTAGGAACAATTTGCATTCCACCTGAACTTGTGAAGAGAATAAACTTGCGTTAAACTTTGTAAATCAGCAAAGCATTTATTTCATTTTGCTTGGTTACATTTTAATTTTCTATCCTTGACTCCTTACGAGTTCTGACATAAATCTATCCACTATCTATAGGGTATGTTTTCATTTGATGTGATTAAGCATGAAAAAACGGATGGGTTATTAAATTCAAAACATATCTCCTCTATATCCTGATTTATCCTGACTTTGGTGGTTTTGTAACTGTGAGTTGTTGTGAGGCTTGTCCACGCTTTTCCTCCACAAAAAGACAAAAAGGGACGACAAACTTTGAGTTGGCTACTATTCCTCAAACGCTTACATTGCTATTCGACCGGTCAGTTCATCGATTTAGATTTTTTTCAAATTTTACTGATTTAGGAGAATTTAGAATGGACACAAAATAAAGTAGTTTTGAAGGGTAAAGCCCCCCGAGATCAATTCTTTTTTAATATTGACTATAATAACCATCACAGCATTTTTACATGGTTACACCTGTAGCTAACTGACGAACACCCTGTAAGAAATGTCATTATAAGCTTAATAAGCTATTTCTGAAGGTACGCTTGGTGCTTTAAAATGACCGTCTCGCTCTCCAAATTCTTCAACAACGAACTAGCTTTGCTGCCAAGGAAAACCATGTGGGCCAAAGGAAAAGGCTTCTCCCCTTATTTAACAGCAATTATATTCTCCATTCTGATAAGTCCACGTTGCTCAGAGGACAAGCTGGTCCAGAAAAAAGTGATTGGAGGTGAAGCCGAACCGGCGAGGGCTCTTTGTTGTAAGTAGGGATGAACAAAAATCGCTTTTACTTGGCCATGAACTCCCAAAGGTGCAAAAAAATATTTTTGGGGCTAACTCACACAGGGTTAAAAAGCTTTGTTGTTTTGTTGTAGATCCCACTACTCAGCAAAAGTTCACATATATTTTAGAATCATTATTGGATTGCAAACTATCAAATGAGAACAAAGAGGGCCTAAATTAGCTCCATTTCATTTAATAGGCTTATCTTTGTTGTCAATAATTAATTTTTAACACACATCTCAGAAATATAAGGTGACAAAATCAATTCAAATTGACGTTCCTTGTGTGCACACTCTTCAGTGTTGTTGGATTGATCATACTGTTCTTCCCCCCACTGGTACGAAGAACTGCAAAGTTGAATCAAATTTAATAAGTAATACTACATCAGGGACATTTTCTTGACATTTTCCCTCAAGTCAATCTTCACAAAGATCTGAGTTTTTACTTGAACTGTGAATTTTGCTTGGGTTCATAGAATTAGCTTATCCAAAACAAAAGACATATAAAGATTCCAACAATGAGACTGCTAGGAAAATGTCATTAGCCCTTTAATTTATGATTTTTCATAAAATTTATTGAACTTAATTCTATTTACAACTAAAAGGCATTTACGATAATAAATAAAGCTGACGAAAAAGGTTGTTTTGGCGACAATTAAAAAATCTAAAGGGTTGAAAAGGGCAAGGCTCTCTGGCTTTTTGTGGCGATATGCTGACCTAACATCTTGAAGTTGAAACGTGTAGAAATCTTGCTCGACTCCCAAAAGAAATATTTTATCTTCAGTTAAAATATCACAGGCCTAAAAATGGACAGTACGAGATATTTAACTATTTAAAAATCACATATGGGACCCATAAATTAAGCAGTTGGAACACAATCATGGCAAGGCAAAGGTCCCATAAGTCAACAGGAAGTCATTCTCAACATTTTTTCCGTCCCAACCCGTTCCGGATTGGGCAGATTATGGAGGAAGGTCTCACTCCTCTGTAGTCAAAATTACACCCTTCTTTTGAGATCTGTCCATGGGCTTCTGAAAAATTCCGGGTGAACCACAATAATTATATTACCACCATAATAGGGAAAAGTGATTTTCACTGTGACCTTTTTACCGTGACCGTTTTTCCGTGACCGTTTAACCGTGACCGTTTTATTGTGACCGTTTTACCGTGTGACCTTTTTTGTAATTTTTTTTGCTCGAGACCGTTTTTTGTGACCTATTTACTTGTGACCGTTTTGTTTATGACCTTTTTACCTACAATCAAGATGTTTTTGAGTAAGGGCCTCTTAGAGCTTCTTAAGAAGCCTGATTTTAATATACAATAATATAATGATTTCATTTTTCATTTTTATTGATTAAAATTGATTTTATTGATTAAAATTGATTTTATTGATTAAAATTGATTTTCAGTTTTCATTTTTTTCATTTTTTGAAATCTGGGGGTTTGGTTGCTTTTTCATAGTATACCAAATTTGACATCACAAAAATCACTCCCATAGGCTTATTCCAGATGATTGTAGGTAAAATGATAGTAGGTCAAAAACAGTTCAGGGCCCCTGTGATAATTGAAAAGTTAGAAATGGCATTAGCCCTAATATGAATGTTTTTTGCGGAATAAATATGTTGGAAAAATCGCTCATGAAGCAGACATTATTGAAACTAGACTAGACTTGGCGAATCCCATTGATGATTTCCTCCTGGTCGTTGTTTTTAATCCAGACAATCATAAAATTTGTCTCAAATCTAAAAAGAAAGTTGCGTGAAAAGACACAAACATGTTCCGAAAACCAGAAATAATCATAAACCAAGAACCACTGTAGAGTCCACAGAGTGGTAGAGTCATCCTTGCATAAATCGAATCAGAATCAACCTTGGATTGAATATCACGAAGTTAAAAAACTGTAAAATTTGGACCTTTTGGTATACTCGTAGATTGAAAGTTATTTGCAAATAATTCTAATTTGAAAAACTTGCATTCATAAAACTGTTTGCTTGATCGCTATCATTTGAGTTTGTCTCTAACATTGAGATTAAGAAGGTGAATTAAAAATGATTAAAAAAGATGGGGAAACAAGGAACAAAAACGAGAACACAGGACTTTAAAATTGTCAAGTAAAAACAATAACATGCCTATTGCAATATTTTATCCCATTTCAGTGTGGTGTGAAATGATCAAACAACTACCACCCGTCTAAAAATGGTTTGTCGAGCCAAAGTGAGATTTCGGTCTAAATAAATGCTTTTCAAAACAAAGAACTAACATCACTTCGTTGATCAACCTTTTGGGGCAATATGTGCCGGCCGCTATTCGAGGATGACTCAGAGCTAAAGGTTTCTTAAAGAGCAAATCCTAACTTAACTGAAGAGTGACTCAACTACGGCAGTCTTTACTTTTGCTGTAGACAGACAACGTTTCGATGTTTTCATCCCAGATTCGGGGGTGGTATTTTTTGTATAATACAATCATTATCTCCAATCATCGTACAGCCAACATCAAACATCACAGTCCTTTTCTCCCTTAAATTCCTGGTTCTTAGATAGAATGGATGGCCGTCGTTGAGCTTGATCCAACATTGTATGCTTGTCTGTAGATTCCCCTTTTACCCTCTTCATACTTGGTCATACTTCAATGATGAGAGTACGGTCGGTGTTCCGTGTTTTGGATAAACCCAAAACCATAAAGTAGCAATTATCAAATTAGGTTATTGTTTTTGAACACATTTGAAGTCATATGTTATTTCTTTACTCAAAGCCCAATTCTGATCGCGTTCGTTGCAACAGTATGCTCGGGTTGGTTGTTCTTTTTTAGTTTCTATCGTTAGGATCAACCCAAGTCTCTCGTAGTTTTGATGAGGTGGAACCCAGAGCATTATGGGAACCCCCTGTCATGGTCAGAGAGAAAGAAAGTGACATCTTCAAATCCCCGAGTATTACCTTAAGTCACTGACTGAGACCAGATCCAGATTTCATTCACGACTAGGGTTGCGCCAAATATTGAGCAATAGGGGTGATACAAACTACGAGTCATATTCCAGAACTTTTTAACTTTTGGGCGTTATCGGATTGGAATGGATCTCATGATTTTTCTCTTGATGGTTTAAATTTCAACCTAATTTAAAGCTTTTTCATTGGTAATATCAATCATTCTCGCAAATATTACAATCGAAGAATGGGTAAAGGGTGACTTTTGGTAATGAATCAAAAGGGCTCTTAACCGAAACCGAAAGCAACTGAAAGCAAAAGCATATACAATAAAAATCGATATCAAATTTGATTTAAATTGGGATAAGGTAGGTGCCAATTAACGAATTTCAAAATCTTAAGAAATAGTATTGATGGATTGTTTTTTGAATCTTTTTCCAAAATTCTACACCCTGACATAAAAGTTTTGACGTAATTTTGAACCAAAATATTTTCATTATGTTTGAATAGATTTGAACGACTTAACATCCAATCTATCCCCAACTAATCCATCTATCCTTGGAAATGTTATTTGGGTTGCTATCGACCAAATTGGAAAGTGTGGACAAATCGGCGTTTTTTTAAAGTGTTTTAAAGTGTTTTACCTTTGCATTTTCCTGAAATATATTTACCTGCCTGAAAAAACTTAATTTTTTCCTCGAAAGAGCCAAGCTATTTAAAAGCAGTTGAGAAAAAATATTTCTAAAATATTTGATGTTTGAAAGTTATAATTCCGGGCCCGAATGATGACCAACTTTAAAAAAAATGAAACCAAAATTTTCATGTCAGCTTTGGGACTAAATATGTCTCTTGGGCCAAAGAAAACATTTAATTTTAGATAAAAACACCAAGAGGAAACGTTCTTGATGTCCATGCACAAAACTGGCTTAGAACAGATACCATCTTCAATTCTTGTTACTTCAATTCTAATTACAAAAATGGAGAAAAAAAAATGAGGAAAATAGCTGAAGATTTGAAGACTTTCTGAGGAAAGGTTAGTTTCATATACGTAAGTAACTAATATGAAAATGAT
>CM021315.1:6163785-6253548 GCA_010645155.1 Tigriopus japonicus | reverse complement strand
GGCCGTTCCTTATCCTGAATATCACCGTTAAGTCCGTTGTAACTCTTCTGTTGGCGAGTGAGAGCATTCCCGGTTTTTTTTTAATCTAGTGTTATAGTCCAATTTCCATGTTGTCTTGAACTTTTTTTGAGTCTGGGATGGAACACACTGGAATTTACTCCCAATTGGGCAATGTATACGCCTTTTGGCCTTTGTGACAAAGGTACGTGGAAGAAGTCCAAGAGTCTTGCTAAAAATT
This sequence comes from Tigriopus japonicus, assembly GCA_010645155.1. Lineage (NCBI taxonomy): Eukaryota > Metazoa > Arthropoda > Copepoda > Harpacticoida > Harpacticidae > Tigriopus > Tigriopus japonicus. The sequence goes on along the minus strand of CM021315.1, from coordinate 6,253,310 downwards.
CTTGATAAAGTGAAATGATTGAACTTTGAATTTAAGTTCGTGGTCAAAGGTTACCCCGAGAACGCTTTCTGTGGTGACTTTTTGTAGAGGTTTTTGCATGTATTGGCATTACAGTGCATCCCGTTCCCCATTTGTTCGCTTGATGCATGGCTTCTTGTAATTTCACTTCGTCTTCTCTATTCAGAATTTCCTGAAAAAACCTTCGTATCTTCAGCAAACTTTAATGTTATGGATGGGCTCGTAAATTGGAGGTACACTACTAATAGAGCAAAGAGAACAGGCCCCCAACACGCTGCCTTGGATTGATTACTGGAACTTCCTAATTACTGGAAATAACAGATATGTAGTTGAAGCATTGAGTTCTATTAAATACTAGAGGGAGTGTGCGCCTAAAAATGTGTCACCTGTCGCTAATTGTTGAGTGGATAAAGTTTGCGGAAAATTTGAACAAAGGGACCAGATATATATGGCCAGCTACACATACTGTATATTGTGTTTTAAAAAAAGGTCTTTGAAAAATATTTCTCTCCAATTCATTCTTGAATACTCACAAGTGAAACGTGGCACCAGATTCATTCTTTTGGTTGGTGTTTCAACACCCACTGGCCACACAGGTTGACAAGGCTGAGCTTCAAAATTTGAGTTGTTTTGTCTTACTTCAAATGATCATTCTTTGATGCGTCAAAGGAGGATTTCAATTTAAATTGGCTTGAAGGATGCTATGTGTTAGGCAAATCTTATTTGTTAAGTTTAGCCACCCTGACTGTCCGCTCAACAGTTGTGAGGGCGACATTTTCCTCACAAATTCAATGCATTTCGCCTCCTTTGCCAAATCAGCCTGACTAAAGTATGCATGTTATCTAGTATTTACATAAATATCTAAGAGTTGAGGTCAAAGCTAGCTTACATTTGCATCCAAGTAACTCCAAAACGTTACAAAAAAAAATTGAACTGATCTAATTTGAGCTTGCACGGGCTGCCATTCCTGTATTTACTTGGAAAACACATATTCTTACTTGACTTCACTTTTGACACATTTAATTTGTAATGACATGACTTTAGGCGCTGTAAGGAAAAATTAATCGATCTAGAACATAAGTCATTTTCATAGGGCCCAGATTTAAGGCAAAACGTGTCAAAAGAAATAGTTCAGAATTAGAAATAATTGGCTAAAAGTGACCAAAATCTGAATATAACGAGAGCAACTCATCATAACTTATTTCCTGTTTGAAAAATGAGCATTCATGTTTGTCTATTTGCAACAAACATAACTTTATTGCTAAAATCAAGCACCAAAATAAGTCAGACAAAAACAACTTTTACAACAAAGAAGATATTCTCCTTAAAAAATGCTGCAAAATTGCTGCAAAAAATATAAAAAAAACTATATGTTGGTTGTTGGGGTAATTTGGAAGTATAGTAGAAGCAGAGCTTGAAACACAAAAGAAGCACATGAGACGGAGTAGAAATAGCCATGCTCGATCAAGTTTCGCTACATAAGCTTCGTTTTTCAATTTTCAATCGCAGGTTAGGTAAGGAAACTTAATCGAGGATGGCTATTTCTACTCCGTCTCGTGTACTTCTTTTGTGTTTCTAGCTATGCTTCTACTATACTTCCAAACTAACTCAACAACTGACCTATTAGCACCAAAATTTACATTTCCAAATCTGTTCAAACAATGACCAAAGCAATTTGTCTATTTGTATTATAATTGCAATTGAAAAATAACTGTGGAATTTCAAAGGGTAAATGACTAAAAATCCAAAACATTAGAGTAATTTCGCTACATAAGGTGCGTTTTTCAATCGCAGCTTAGATGGCAAAACTTGATTGAGCATAGTTATTGCTACTTCGCCACATATGCTTCTTTTAAGCTTCTAGATGTGCTACTACTATATTTCCAAGGTACCTCAGCAACCAACCTTATGTTGCCAAAATTGTTTTTCCACTTCTTGCCCTTCCCTACTAATAAGAACGGCCTGGATTTCAATCTGAAGACTTGAATAATATAATTCATTAAAAATAATATTTTTCTTCGAGATTTCTCCAAAATGTGGCAAAATCAAAGCCCTTTGAGTAACAGTTTTTAAGTAACCGAATGTTTATTTCGATTATTTCTCGTGTGGTTTTTAATGTTTTTAGCTATGCTTCTACTTTACTTCCAAACTACCTCAACAACCGACCAAGAAACTGGTTTTCTGCCTGTTTGCACCTTTAGGCTTTCTTAACGTTTCTTTCCTCACTTTTAACTGGATATACACATCGAATATTTCATCAAGTTGGATGACAATTCCTAGCTAAAATATTGAAGGTGCTGAAATTTGTTGTTTTTCTTTCAAAAATATCAACTTTTGAACGATCTTCTTTCCAAACCTTTGTTGAAAACTACGTAGATAACACCTTCTTAACAAGCATCTCAATAGTTCAGCAAATATATAAAAAACCAAAACAGAAATGGTGTAAATCTTAATGAAAATTAGCCTTATCAGAATTTAAGAGCACATTTATACTTTACATTTCCCGTCAATAGCAACAACTGTTTCTATTTCAAACTTTTAGCATATTTTTTTCAACAAAGAATGAATTTAAGATATCTTAAATTCAAGAGGTTTTATATCTCGCTTTGATTGCATTCCCAAAGCCTGGACATTAGCCTAATCAAAACCAACTTAAGCCTAATTGATAGCAACAAAAACTTTGATTTCATCGATATGGAAAGATAACTAGAAGAAGAAAAACAAGCAAGACTTTGCGTATGACAATTTCAATTTTTGGGGCATTGAAGTTTTTGGTAATTTTGACCTGTTTCTGCACTTTAGGTAACTAAATGCTTTTTATTTGCACTTTTTGCCCGTCCCTACTTATTAGCCTGTGATCAAGATATTCTTGGGAAAAGAAAGCTCGTACTACCCATGGTTTCAGTTCAGTTCAGAATCATGAGCATACAATATCTTTTGACCATGTTGACTCTCTTTAGCTCTCCGTTTTGGCCCAAGGGAGCTTCAGGTGTTCCCCAAAAAGTAGTCACCTACAAAACCGAAACCTTTTGCGCAATTGCAGCTAACCTTGACTCGAACTACCAAGGATACTTTTACAAGGAATTTGAGGAGTTCCCGCATGATACCACCAATGATATTTTGGGAGGGAATTGTATTCTTGTGGGCGAAGTCGATTTCAACCCGATCACTAACCAGAACTTGGCACCAAATGGCTTTAAGTTCAGAACTATGGTGAACTTGGGAGACGTTGCTTTCACCCAAGAATTGTCATTGCCAAAGGGTTTTGCGGAAGGGGCCGCAAATGAAGGATTTGATAAGAAGTTGGTTATTGGAACAAGGACCTATTACATGAAGGAGACGGAAACGCCCACAATAACTTACAAGGACGCCATGAGTGAATGTCTTCGAAGAGGAGCAATTTTGCCGATGGAAAAAACGGATGAATTTGTGGACCAGATGTCGATACTCGTGGGTGATTCCACAACACCACGGTTCATTTCTTTAGCCTACGAAAGCACGGTTAATAACGAAGATCAGCATTTGGTTTGGACCACGGGACAAATTGAATGGAAGCAATGGGGAAATGTTTCCGAATGCCCAAGATGTAAAAATTTGGTCATTGATAATCCAAACGGTACCCTCTGGGTCAAAATCAACCCGGTTACCAAACTCTTTGAGATTGCCACTCCAGAAGATACCGTTTCCAAGTTCTATTGCCAATATCTTGGCGCTAACTTGGCTCGTGGGAAAAGAGCCGTGGCAAGTTCCATTATTTCTCCAAATCATCTACCACACAAGGCCATTGACGGGATTGTCTCTGCAATGGGGGATGACACGTGGCATTCTGCACCATCGACACCAGGCGGGGAATGGATATCTATCGACCTTGGAGCCTCTTACGTCATCACAAATGTCCTGTTCTTGGCTCGATTTGATGAACATGCATATAGACATAGACAGATGGCAATCTGGATAAATGGCCCAGAACCTGCGAATGGAACTCTTTTAGACACCGCAGACAGAATTCTGTGTGGAATGTATCCGTTCTATCAAAGAAACTCTCAACTGAGTGGAGTGGAATGCCAAAAGTCAACTATTGGTCACAGGGTCACCATATTGAACCCTTGGACAGTGGAATTCGCTCAATTCATTGAGATAGCTGTTTATGGACTGAAACCAGATTTTAAGAAAATTAAATAAGTCGAAAAAATGCTTCTTTCATTGCCTGTTTTTTGGATTGTTGGGTGCTAGGGTCGAAATGTTGTGCATCTCCCGGCAAATGAAGCCAGTCATCACAGCATCCAGTTTTCCCGATTGTGAGTAAATAGTGTGTTAAATATTCCTGGAAGGAGTTCAAGGTGGAGAATCAAACCTGGGACCTCTAATACTAGAGGAAACTATACTACCCAGGACACCAGGTCCCTTTTCCAATGGTGCCATTAACCTTTGAGTGAGTTTCTTGTGTTACATGAACGCAAACACACTGATTGTGACGCATATTGCTTCAAGGACATCTAGAATTTGATGGACTGCATACGGCCGACCAAAATCGAGTAGATTAACTACACAGAAGAAAGGAAAAGCCCCTTTTTCCCTTTTTCCTATGTACTTAATCGACTGGATCTTGGTCGGCCGTGTTCAATCCAGTAAATTACAGATATCCTTGATTGTTTTCAATTTATTTTTCCTCTGCCGATTCTGTTTTTCATTGGTGATATTCTAATTAAGGTGTCAAAAGTCACATCGTAGTTGTACGTTGTTGACCATCATATTATGAACTCTGTTAAGTAAATTTGACTACAGGGTAACACATAAATCTTTGCCTGTTGGCAATCATAACAAAATCACTTATTTTTGTCTTGCTAATTGCAAACAAAATAGGTTTACAAAATGAAATATGTTTATCAGTCATTTACAAACTACTTTTATATTTCACATATTTTTGTCAGGTTGTAGGAAAACACCAAAATGAATTGATTCCCTAAGGCTCTGTTTTTGATAAAAGTTGATGTGTCCATGATTTGAGAAGTACCCAAGGACGATATACAATTGCCCCTTTATGGTTGGTTTCCGTGGATTCAAATTTTGATGATGGCTCAATGATCGCCGAAAGAGCAAATCAGGTTTGATAACATGATGGGAATTCTGTTTGAGTCGGATTGTATGAGTGTTGGAAAAATCCAGTGGAGGTTTTCAGTTGTGTGGATGCACTTAAGGTTTTTGGGACCGTCAGAAGACATTTGCACCAACTAATTTCGACAAACTATGACATCATCAGGGTCCAGGTCAATATCTCTTGGTCCTGATAAATTTTGAGACATTTCTCTTGTTAAATAATGAAGTTATTCAATCTGTTCTGGAACCATTAGCTTTCTTCTTCTCGCCAAAAATGAAACGTCTTCCATTTCAAGGCGAGTTAATATGACTCTAATTAATCTTGTATTCAATTGATCCTGCGATAATTACGCTCACAGACACCCTCCATATGTATAACAACTGATTTGGGTGTCATTTTGAAATACAAGATCAAGACAGCTCTTGTACAAAACTTTTTTGAAAACAATCAGGAATTATGGACATTGGAAATATTGCTGGAATCTAGCTATGGGGATCAAGTTCCTTTGGCACCATTGATCACTCGTATGGAAAAGTGTAAAAGCTAAAAGTAGCTGATTGAAAGATGTACACCAAAAGCTATTTTTAGGTTTTGTTCTTTCATTATTGAAAAGCGAAGGTATACAAGATATTGTCTTGTTTCTGAGGCGGCAAAGATTTATGTGCCACAGTGTACAGTAGACCTACTATGCAAATGTAATTCCAATTTTATTTAGTCAAAGCAGTAGAAAATCATGATATGAAAGAACTCATCTACTATCTTTACCACTAAAGAGCGAGCTCATTCATCCTTTGCAGTTCACAGTTTTAAGAAGGCAAAACTTTTTACCTTGACATTCGATTGAGCAAAAAAAATGAAATTCAGTCTACTCATCACAAAGAAAAGAATGCAAACTTTTGACTAAAAATCATTATCTTATTGCTAGCCTTGTCGTCCAGAAAAATCAGCTGTTTTTAAAGGAGCCAATAGTGAAGGGGTGAGGCATGGCGTAGTGCGTACTGCGTCGGTTTGTCGTGCAGATGTCTGGGGTTCGATCCCGGCTGACTGCCACCCTCAAAACTCAACTATTCGGAGTCAAAATTTAGCATTTGAATCGTCTTTCAAATGGAACACACAATTTTCCAAACTCAACTCTCCGGAGTCAAAATTTAGCATTGAACTGTCTTTCAATGCCAAATACTAGGCAAGCCCCGGTTCGATCCCGGGCTTGCCGAGTCCTAGTGACCTGTGGTATTAAGTTATATGCAGAAGTCACGGCCCTTGACGGCTTAAATGGGCGAACCTGTGGTCATTCCCGAGGGTGAGGTAAAAATTAATGCTTGCTTGTTAGCTTGTCCAAGTGGAGCGGCAATATCCCCATATGGCGGACAGCCTCTATCAGATCGCAGCTGCGAAGCTGCGTTCTGACTCCTCAACAAACAAACAAACAAACAAACAAACAAAGGAGCCAATAGAGGTTGTGAACAATTCCAAATCTAGTGAAATCTAGCCCTTTTATTCTCATATCTGTGCTGGTCAGCTAGGCCGAAGTGCAGAGGAACAGTAGGGTAGCCAAAATGAGAAGATAAGCAAGTGCTGGGTGGGGTGGTTTGTTAAACCTAGTCAAGAAATAAGTGCGTATAAATCACTAAAGACAGTTACGTTAAGTGACTTTACTTAAAGCTAATGTTCTGGTTAGGATAATTTAATTTTGCATACTTAAGATGACAATTGTAAAATGATTATCAACATGTGACCAATATGTGATTGACTTTGAGCTTTTACCTCCCTTTTGTTTGTCTCCACTTATGGGGGGAAATTGTTACACCGATATATTTAGTTCACAATTTTTATACAACTTTGATGACAAAAAATGGTTTCTAATAATCTTATTTTATTCAAATTCATAATCAATGACACCTAGCTAACTTCCTTAATGGATTGTTGGTGCTAGGGTCGGAGGTTTGAGCCTCGCCTGGTCAGCGAAGCCAGCCATCACATCATCCGAACATTTCTGAAGTCCGGTATCAGATTGGTTCTCCGTCTGTGGGTGTGGATTAACGTCTAAAAGTTTCCTTGAGAAAGGTCAAGAAGGAGAATCGAACCTGGGACTTCTCTCACTATTGGAAACTGCGCTAACCACGACGCCACGTCTCCTCCCTTAATCTGATGGATTTAAGTTTTTTCTTAGTGATTTCTAGTGGTAAATCTGGCTTTCTGCTAGTTGGCTACCTTACTCATCAGGTTGACGGTCCATCACCGAAGAAATGGCCCTCTTTGCAAAACAGTATCCATTATTTTTGAGGCTAAGACAGGAACAACAGTAAACCAAAACAAAGTCTCGCGCTCTCATTAGTGGAGGAAAGTCTGCGCCTCATTTCAAAAAGTCAAACTTATGTCAATCCTATTTCAAGGTTTGACCAATCCAAGGATTGATCCCTTCATCAATCAACTGTTCTATGGAAAAAAGCTTGTTGTAATGTTTAAACCCCGGTTCTTTAAGACATCATGGTTTTTGGCTAAGGGGTCAAGACTGCACTGTGAAATGCTGCTTCATCGCCACTCTTTAGACCACGGTATTACCTAGACTGAGATGATAGATTCAAAATTTATCATCTTTGCTCCCACTCAAGAGAATATTTCATATTTTACTGGAGCTGTGCTTTATGAAAGAAGGAATTGTTATACTAATTTTCAGCTCAATCAAACAGCGGAGTGAAAAGTTACAAGCCTTTGAAATTTAGACAAGCGTAGGCAGAAAATGAACTCGTTCTGAAGCGTATGAAATAAATTCGAAAAAGTGTTTTCGCTTCTGTATAGTCTGATCGAGTGCCTTAGTAAATATTCGTAATCAAAAAAGTAGAAATCAGTTCATGAGCAAGGTGCTAATTATCAGACGCTACAGTTTTACCTCTTGTTGCAAGATCTTACAACAAGAGATAGAACTAGTTCATTTTCCGCCTACGCTTGCTTGAATTTCAAAGACACATAACTTTTAACTCCGTCGTTTGATTGAGCTGAAAATTTCTTTGTAATATAAAGAACAGCTCCTATAACATATGACCCATTCTCGTGAACGAGAGCAAAGAAGATAAAATTTGCAGTTGTCATCACAGTCAAGCAATAGCGTGGACTACTAGGTAGAGCTCAGTGCAAAAGACGTATTGAGCAACCTCTGACCTAACTTTGAATCCCAATCGATAAAAATTGGCAACCCTGAACTGGACAAATAATCTGGAGACTAACATTTAAAAGAAGGACAAATGCCAATGCCAAGTATTTTTAACACTCGATGATGAAAAATGCCGATTTTAGCATAAAGAGCATGTCATACACGTGTCACTGTAATACTGCAAAAGTTCTTGTACCAAATGACAGGAAAAGTAGGAACAAAAAGTGTTCATAGCCAACTTCCTCATTTAAATATAAGATAGTCCACCACTTAAATTGATGAAACATGGACGAAAGGAAGGGTATAATCTGGATGAACCCATTTCTTGGCATCCCACGGCTTCCTTTGCATCACGAGGTCAATAAAACCGTGATGTCTCATCACTTAAGAGCGTTAAGTCCTTGTAAACTTCATTTTGTGGCCCACCAACAAACTGGCGATTAACTCTAAATTGATCTCAATAGGTGGAATGAGTCAGATCAGTTGTAAGCTTTATTTTGAAGACCATGAACAAGTTTTTGTTGCTTGAGTTTTGGTTGTTTCTCGATGGCAATGAAGCACTCGTAGAACTGCTTTCTGTTGAGCAAAATACGCACTTTTTAACTCCATGGAATCACAAGAGCCACCCACAAAGGCAAAAAACCATCTCTGGGTACGTTTTTCCAACATTTTGATGGAAAAATACTCGAGTAAAACAGACGTCCTAATTTTGTTTTCTAGACCATCAAGGCTTACTAAGAATTCAGTCGACTACATAGCAACAGATTCAAAACATTTCTGTAATCCAATATAGAAAGTCGGAGGTAACCAACAATGTCCATGATTAAGCAAAACAAAAAGTGAACACTTAGGTGAAACTGTGTCTTTATTTCCTAAATTTTTCAGGTTACCAAAAGATCGTTTCATAATTTGGATATATTTTGGAAAACTTGAATGTCGCAAAACTAGTCTGGATTTGGCCACCCTAAGGCAATTCCTATGTCTTGTTGATTTCGAGAAAAACCAAAGACATAAGATAAAAAAAATGAAAAAAAGGATGTCAATTTACAGTGGTACAGGAATTTGAAAAAACTACTCCGAACTCCTGTGATCCAGGTGAATGATTTATCATAATGGCAGTCATTGCTAACAGCCTACCGCTTCAAATCTGTTCAATGCTTACGTGTTGTATCTTTTTTACTCCACAGGCCTCTAGACATCAATGGATTGGAAGTAAACAAACCGCCAAACATCTTGACATCAGACGAGGCATCTGAAATGCCCAATGGCCGTATTGCATGCAAGCAGACAACCCATTACATTTGACGGTCAATTGTGGTTGTTGGAAAATTTGACCAATTCTTGTTTTCCAACCAAGGCAATTCCTTGATATTTCTGTCTTGAGGCTAATATTTTTGGTTGAATGACATTTTGATTGGCATTACTTGCTATCTGATGTGATCTATTGAAAACTTGCCTTTTCAAAATAATACTTGCAAAAGTGCATAGTAACTGAAAAAATAAAAAAATTAAAGTACTTTTGCACCTAACAGTCAATTATCTTTGTATGATAATCAGATAGATTTTTTTGTGATTGAGCTGGATTCTTAAAACACAAATGGCCACGTCTTTTCTTGCTCTTTTGTTGTGTTTATCAAAGTCAATTTGAATGAAAAAGAATGGAATGAGATTGTGATTTACAAACAAATGAAGTAGACATTGATAAATTTGAGCTTTGAAGCCCTTTCAAAAACTAATTTCATGTTTGACACATTGGCTTTGAACAAGGAAAAGTAGTGGAACTATTGAAATTAGTAACATAAAAGCAAATTGGTGGACTTGGACAATAAATTTTAATGAATGGGCAAAACATTAGTCAAGTGTCAACAGTGACAATTGTTTCTTTAGTCGAATTTCAAATATTGTTAAAGATCCCTGGTCATTTATTTATTACCTCAGTACTTACATTACCGTTTTCTGAAGACCAAGACTTTTGACGTTGACGTCGACTATTGATTGCGTTGAAAATTGAAACGTGGATTCGCTTGAACTCCGAAGAAAACTGGCGCAAAAGAACAACTAATTGGGTTAATACTCTAAGTCCAGCAACATAATTCTCGTCCTTTGCCTTTGACAATAATTTCATATCTAATGGCACTCCTCGAATGGTAAATTTTATGGTAGTAGATAAGACAAAGGCGTCTGCTTAGGCCACTACTCTGATTCCACCTCATAAGATGGCTAGAAATTTGAACATATGAAACATGAACGTCATGTCGCCATTATTCATTGACCTTTTACACTTTGACGAATCTTCATTTCTTCTTCTAACCCGTTGGTTCAACGCCTTTCATTGCTGAACTCACAATTAAACTTTTTAAATCTTTTGGTGCAATAAGCCAAGAAGCACTGAATTTCTGAGGTAGTGGCTAACGATGAGCATTTTGATTTCCATTAGGATTGATCTAATTGCGTTCTTCTGCTTACGAGACCTTGCTTGCATTCAATAGACGACGTATTTCAATTTTCAGCTCAATCGAATGCCGGAGTGAAAAGTTATGCCTTCTCAAACTTATGTACTGAAGAGAGCATAGAATGAATGAGTTCGCCCTTTTGTGGTAAAACAAAAACATTCATTCTCGGTAGGACTTGCACTGAACTTTGAGAGAGCATAACCTTTGACTCTGACGTTCGATGGGGCTGAAAATTAAAATTCGTATTCAAGTCAATATAGACAAGGTCTCAGTTGCAAAAGAATGTAGTTGATTTGTTCCTACTAGAAACGATGATTCTTTTCGTTGGCCACCCAGTCCAGTGAAATTCACTATTTCTTGGCCTTGTGTATATACTATCAATATAATAATAGTACTCTAGGTCTGGCTACTGGATAACGGTGGGTATGCAACATATTTTGATCCCTTGATTATTTTTTTCTGAGGATTGGACCAAAACAACTGTTAAATTCGCTCTACTTATGATGATACAAATTTTTCATTTTAATACTGCTGGTTTATGAAGTGCTCCTAGAAGCTAACTACGTGTATTTCACAATTTCTTTGGACTCTATCCGTTCTAAGATTGTCACTTTTTCTTTTGTTATTCTATCCTTCAACTGACGTATATTCCGGTACCGTTGTGTCAATGAGGGAATCTTCGGTGCTAATTTCCAGACAGATGCTTCATCAGCAAAGCCCCTTCCAGTTTATTTTCACATACGTACCATGACGAACAAAATACGTCACAAAACATTTACCGTATCATATCTGGATAGTGTTTCAGGAATGAAACCTTCATTTGCAGAGGTTGCAGGAAACTTATGTGCATACAACCACAAATTTTGCAATACCGACCACTTCAAACGGTCATTATTGAAACAATTTCTAATTCGTAAATGTTGGTTAAAGTGTCATAAAAAAGATTGATTTTTTGCAATGATGAAGACTTTAAAAAGCTGATGTTGGAGAAAAATGTAAGATAATTACCTAAAGAGATTACTGCGCGATAATGTCCTTTTGAACCTTAGATAGACATTTACAAGTAGAATGACAATACTCTTGAATTGACGACGGCTGTTAAAACTTGCATTGTAGGATATCATTATAGAATAATGTGCCTGTCCAAAATTCAAAACGTGAAATAGCATACTTGATTGTAAGGTTGTCTCAAATATTGATACCGCAAGGTCAGGAATATTACTGAAACGCAGATGCTTTTGGTCTGCAGGCACGTAATGTAATGCTCACTATGAACATTTAGGAGTGCTTGAGCTCACTACCAATAAACCAAAGTAGTAAAATAGTTAACCAGGTCAATGAGAAAAGATGTTGCAGGAGCATCCCTTAAATTGTCAAGAAACTACAAGTTATTGACAAAGTTTGAGACGAACTTTGATATCATACAGGAAATGTTCAAACTCAAAACCTTTAATGAAGACCTCCTTACATGTCACAAAAAACATCGTGCGTGACTTTCAATTTTGTTTGTGAAAAATTGACAGTTGAACGACAGCATTCGCTCAATTTGGCTTTCACCAAGATGGAAAATTTCTCTTGTATCTATCACGTTATCAAATCTGAAAAAAAACCTGCTCTTCTACTGTCCTTTGAAAGTACCTAAAATGACAAAAAATGAATTTAACATTAAAAGGAAATGAAACCTAATGGTCTTTTAACATAGTAACTGTGAGGTTATTGTCAGAAAATGCCTTGGAACAAATTAAACGTGCCTTGCTACTAATTTGTTCCCTGGTATTTCAATTAAAATCAGCATCCTGTCTATAGAGCTAGCCAACCTGTCCAACAGGATCTTTTCCCTGCCATGGCTGATTCTCATGCGCCGGTGAAGAAATCGCTTGGAAACTAACTAACTACATACACGTACCATTGGTACCCTTGAAATACTTGACTTCACGGAGGCCAACCAACCAACCATTTGAAGCGAGGGACAACAGGTTAATCGGGGTTTTGGGCGCTAAGTTGCAATTGGTGTTCAATCCAAGTTTCGATCTCCCATCATCTGTTGTCTACATTTTGTAGAGACCGTCAGTGAGTGTGTCTTGCGTGCATTGCTTGAGGTGCAAATTTACGTAAAACGAGGAAGTAAATCCAAGAGTTGAACTTCTTTCTTCTTAGTGGTTTCCAGATTGCTATCAGATGTGAGTGATCTCAGAATTGAACCAGAAGTGCATAGAAGTGTTCGTGTGGTTTGTCTTTGGTAAGTTAAGTACAAGCTAACAAAATCCTTAACGTACCGTTGATTCAAGGGAAATTTGCAGATTTCTGTTAACAAAGTTTTACGAATCCAATGTTTCATTTCAATCGAGGAATATACTTAAATCTATATGTGTTGTAACGGTTCACGAGGTCAAGAACTTTTTCAAAGAAGGTTTCAGACCTTAATCATGAAAAGTAGGAACTCCGATTTGAGTTCAATCGGTAGATGAACGAGCATATTTTTAACCCTGTTTTTCGCATGACTTAAAAAATGTTCATCTACAATTTTGGTCAAACTTGGCACACCTTCTTTAACAGAAACTTCATTTGAACCATTGATTTGGGGAGATCGTTGGTTACATGCTTTTTAGCGACATTAGATTCCCTAAGGTTAAGGGTTGATCGAGAAAAGTATGCAAAATTGTCTAACCCCGCTTAAAATGCCCTTTAGGGTTCAATTAAGTTTAAAGGTGTTGTTAAACGAATTGAACAATGAATGAGCCCGATAAAGAAGAATGGAGGACTTCATTGTTCGAACTAGCCTTGAATCTTTGGGATTTGGAGGTGCTCTCCATATATAGTAATCAGCAGAGACCGGATTTGATTTTTATTTTTTGAAAAAATATTTTTTCAATTTTCCCCCTAGTTTTTGGCGAAAAAATTTTTGGGGGTATTTTTGACGAAAAATCAGTCTTTGGAAGTAATTTGATAGACGTTTACATAAAAACAGATTTATAGGAGCATTTTTCAAATTTTTCATTGTTCATTCTTTTTAGTCAAGCATTTTTTTGGATTTTAGAAAACTTGAGCAAAGTCAAACTTCTACTTGAAGCGTAAGTCTTCATTTCTCTTGTTTCTAGAATCACAAGATGACTGTAACTTCACAAAAAATGTATTGCCTTGGCCTTAGATGGTCAGTAAAATGTTGTTGTTGTTAACCGAAGTCGTCCTTGTCTCCTCCAAAGTAGGGCTGATTCTCGAGAATTCTCGAGATTTTCTCGAAAAAATCAAGGATCGAAAATTCTCGAGAATTTTGGAGAATTTTTTATTAGTTTACGCCAGGTTATATTTTGGAATTGATGGCAAAACTGTTTCATTCAAAACGAAAGTTTCAAGCAAAAAAACAATAGGAGCCATGCGCAATGTTTGAAACCCTATAAACATTTTCATGGTACATTCGAACAAGAAAATAACTCGTGAACAATCAAACAAAATCTAGTGTGTACAAGAAAACTCGGTTTTGAAAAGTACAGCTGAGCAAAAATCCGAAAATGTCCGAAATTTTAACAATGTCAGTAGAACGTTTCAGAAATTTCAGAAATGAAATTTCAGAAAGATTGTCCGTGAGGTCCAATCATTGTTTTTCACACTCATGTTCATATTGATTTTGGTATGAACTTTAAAAAAAACAATTTCAAGTTCTTTGAAAGCTTTGAATGTACATTTTTTTCGCTATTTTTACTTTTTCTTAAATTCTCGAGAAATTCTCATTCTCGAGAATTAACAATTTCGAGAAAATCGTCAGCCCTACTCCAAAGTCCCAGGAAGGTGGTTGATATAGCCGGGTCGCACCAAAGCAATGACATCTTTTTGATATGACTTTCAATTTTTTGGTCAATATTTATCAATTCAAAGAAAAGTTTAGACTCAAAAATCATCAATTTCGAATCCGGTCTGTAGTAATCAGTTTTTAATAGTACAGTTTCAGACAACAAACATCCCAACGATGTTGTACTTTTCTAGCACATAAAGAAACAGCATGGTCGACCAATCTTGCACTTGTTCTTTCTACTAAAAGCAAAAGTATTGAACTTCATGGAAGGATTAAAAAATGTCAGACTTTAAGTTTTAATTACAAAAGACTATAGGTCATATGTTTTGGTTGTATTGGTCTTGGAATGCTTGCTAGTTTACTTGAAGGTATGCTCCAAAGTCTACTTGAGAGTAAACTTTTCATTAACTTTATAAACACAGCTCCTTTGAAGATTTCTGCAACCCAACCAAATTGCATTCAGTGATTTCATATACTAATTCAAATTGAACTTGTGGCACTCTGATAGTTTGTTGGGTGCAATTTTGACAAATCGTGCCAAACGCAAGATGAATCGTCCTGTTCAAATAATGGTGTGAGCATATGTTTTGATGGCAACTCTAGAAAGTGTACTTGTTAGTACACTTCGTAGTTTAATTGGCTGGTGTTGTTGAGACAGCTGCCATTTTGAAAAGTAAGTCTCTCACTCCAACCTAGAAGTGCCTCTACATCTATGATCGTAAATTCATCCTCTCGAAACACTAATTGCCCGTTGATTCAGCTATTCCACATTTCTCCTTCTTTATTTCATATTACTCCATTCAACTCCAAACATTGATTGATCTCACAGGAGCATGCAAATTTTGGCAGCTAATTTAAGGAAACACTGGAATGAAGTTCGCTTGCAGTTCGATTGATCAGCGTTGAAGTATTCAAATGGGAGTGCTTCCACAACGTTGGAATGCTCCTCTCTAGGCGTGCTTCTCGGAGAACCTCTCATCAATTAAACCTGATGCTAAGCCCAAATAACGACCCAGCTTGCTAGAAGCTTACTTGAAGTCAATGGAACTAGCACATGATTGTGCATGCTAAACATATGAGTAGCATTGGAAAATTGTTGACGTATCTACTTGTTGCACCTTGGCACCAGTGGTACACTTCTCTTTTTCATGAGTTGCTTGGTGTACTTCTGATTCAAGAAAGCTTATGCTATCAACAAAACGGCTGAAACTGCCTTGAAGTTGCCTCGAAGTCAACTTTGCTAGCACACCTTGGAATACACAAAACATCTGACCTACTGTCTATCAATTGGCTTTGAGGTAGCACAGATAACTGATGACAAATTAGAGGACTGAATCTCGTTGTTGGTCATTTGAAAAGGCGGTAAATTGTGGAGGCGGTAAATGGTCAAGATACTCTTTTTTTTCTACACAGTCTTCATCTTTGTATTTGGGAATTTGAACTCAATTCTGGGTTGTGAAACCTTTGATTATTCAAGAGACTTATTCAAGAGACGTCTAGATGTATAGAACGTTTGTCAGTGTCCTCAAGTTTTGAAAATAATGTTTTGAAGGACCTGCTTTGAAGTAGGGTACATTACTGTGTACAAAACTAAATATTTCCCACCAATCAGCTTGCTTCCCAATGGACTTGGAGAAAGACAAGAAAATCAAAGAGTTGAATAGAAGAGAGATATCATAGCAAATCGGTCATGAAATCTCTTAGCTGACGACCACGACATTTCAGTGACAATGATTTAAAGGATTAATGAGGTGCTAAAACAAACCCAGTGTTGGAAATTTTTAACAATTATGATCGTATATTGTTTGAACAAGTTTTTACAGCATGCTTTGAAAATTATTTGCTCGTGCTTTTATCCAGTTTCAGTACTAAACAATGTCACCAAACTGACGAGAATAACCCCCTCTATCTTCCTCTATGAAGTCAATGGCAAATGAAGCCTCAAAAAACTGTTAAGACGGGAAAGATGTTAAAGAAAATTAGTAGACAAATACTGTAGAGTTCTCCTCATTTCCAAACGTTCACAGTGTGAGAAAATGTTTCTGATCGCATACCTAGACCACGTTCCTCCATACATTTTTTGGTCTAAGCCTTTGTGAGTGTAAAACGGCCACCACAACACATTAAGAATCGTAAATAACTATTCAGTCATGAAATTTAAATTCTTCAAAGCAGCAAATCATAAGTATTTAGCTTTAAAACATTTCACATGTTTAGGTCTTAAGAGACTTGAGAATAAAATATTTACCCTTGCCTGAAAATAGGCAAACATTTTTCATTGGCAACTAAAAATTCCTATGTGTAAACTGTGAAATTCGTGATCAACTCAAGCCGATGTTCCGAAAGTGGGAACTTTAAGATCATTTGATAGCAAAAAAAATGCGGAAAAAATAGAGCAATTTGCCATTTAGTGCGTAAAAAGTCCTCAGTTTTATTTCAGTAATGTGAAAATAAATACCATGATAGCCACTCGAAGTGAAGAGAGGAAACGAGTTCACATCAAAATAGTTTGGGATGAATGGCCCAATTCCAGGAGGACGGTGTCCTCCTTGCCCAATTCAGGAACCCCTGAAAGGGGTGGACACGAACTCCGATTTTTGAAAAAATGGTATGAGGCCGAGGCTGTATTTTGACACAGTGTCATTTAATCCTTATTAACGGCTAAAACTGTTGAACATGCGTCTTGAAAGAATTCAGTCAAACTTTTTGTGTTAATATTTATGGACTGGATGTTCTTCACCTTGATTTTAGAGGTCCCAGCACTCTTTTACTCGTCTCATGAACTTTTGACATTCAGCTCTCCAAAGGATTTTAGTCCTCAGAACGATGAGGAAAATACGTAAATGGAATCTTGCTTCACCCATTAGTCCAACATCAGTGAAACAATGCTAAGCAGAGGTATCCGTGGTGGTATCTGGAGTGTTACTCCTCTTCCATCCTCGTCAACACCTCCACAACGCAGTAACCAATCCAATAAGAAAATGAAAGAACAAGAATGGTCTCATTTTGAAACAAGATGGAGTCCAAGTCGGAGATGTTGTTGGCTATAGCTATTGAAGGGCACTTTTGACGGTTCTGGATCAGATCAGCCATCTGATCCGGATTGGAATAGGAACAAAGGCAATCACAATGTCCTTGAGACAAAATGAGTGAAAAACATGAGGATTAAATCCGTGATTGTGGATTTGATTGCAAATGTTTCAAGCCTTGGGGCTCAAGAAGGTCGGGACCACGCAGGACTAGGGCTAAGGGTCCTTCAGGACCAAAGGATCATGTCTTTTCATTGCAGGGATAGGCTCTCCAGGCTTGATAAGGTTTGATTGATCTTCTTAGATCCCCTTGTCCAGGAATTAACAATCAGATTGAATGAAAAATTCACACAATTCAATCTTGGTGGGAGTATTTCATTCTAAAGACTTTGAGAGGGTCCATGTAATCCGGGTTAGACTGTCAGATCACCAATTTGGGCTGACTGACTCGAAAGGCAGATCAAAATATTGAGCCCATCCATTTCTGGTAGGTCCACCTGATAGGTTTCAAAGTCATCTTAATTAGTTCTTCATTTGATGGAATTCTTGACACTGAGGACTTCTTCTTTCTTTGTTCTATGTGGACCTTAATGCAAACGCAGATTCCTCTTGGAAAGGAACCAAATTTACCCCAGAAACTCTCCTCTGGATCAAAATGGGGATTTTTATCGCGCTCATGCATAAGACAACTTGAACAACTTAAGAATATCTTACCTGTCCTTGAATTATCCTGAACTAAAAGACACAACCATATAATAAAAGAAATTCGAGGATGGACCATCATTTATAGAACAATGTATAGACCAAGGTGACACAACCTAAAACAAACTTGATTTCATACAAAGTTTGGTATGTGTTAGTTGAGTTCAGGATAATACATGGATGGGTTCAATTGTAAGTTCAAAGATATTAGTAAGACGTTCAAATCGGATAATAGCTCGGAAAACCCCGCTATTTTGTTGTTTATAATTCAAGGAATGGTAAGATATTCTTAAGTTGTTCAAGTTCAAGGATGAGCAAAAAGAAACTCCCCGTTTTGGTCCATGGGAAAGGTTGTTCTTAATCCTTTTGCGGAAAAGAGGAATTTGGGCTCGGATTCCGGTCCATATTCGTTCTTTTTGCTTTAGTTAGGTCTATCACTTCCGAAGGTTGTAGCAGGTAACCTAGTCATCATCAGATTTAATTTGATCACTTTGATCGTCATCTTGTAGAAAAGACACCTTGTGGGGGGGTTCATTCGCACTCCATGATGTGGTCATTCATTCATTCACTATTTTATTCACTCGTTCTTGGCTGAACTTAATGTCTTCGAAACACCCACATCAGACTGATTTTGGGGCGTGGGGTTGACTTTTACCAAGGCTAGGACTTGGCTGGACCCGCTTGAAACACAGGGAACACCGATTGGCGCACTATCTTTCGGAATTTTGGTCGATTTCCGTTTGATTTTCCACTCCCAACATGGCCGTTTGTACTTCTTGTTTACTTACGAACTCTCGGCCTCATCCGTGTGAGGTTGCGAGCTAGGAAATTCCGCGAGTTCGTATCCAGTATTTATACTATTATATAGGTTATCCCTGCCCAATTTAACGTCATAAGTGAGTAGTGTTGGATCAAAACCCCGTTTGGGCAAATTTTCGGTTTTGGTTTTGTATAACACAACGAAAACAGAGGGCACTATAAAAAAAGAAGGTAAAGCCAATGAAGTTTTCTGTCCAATACCTTCTGAGATATAATTTTTCGATGTTTTATAATATGCATTTCCTGTTTTCAAACAAATTGGCATTATAATTTGAATCATGTATATAAATAATTTTGTACTGAGCTGATTTCAGCAAACTAGCAAATTATCTACAAAGTCGGGCTGAAGTTTTGGAATTGTTAACAAACCTCAGTGAAATAACTTTCGAACGAGAAAATGAAGGCCCAGACGCAAAATTACAAAGTGATCGCCAAACTATAGTCAGCCGACAACAACAACGTTAAAGCCATGATCTAGGCAACAAATTAACTTAAAACAGCGGTGTATGGAGTCGACAGGTGCTTGGAAGCTGGTAAAGGCATTACCCACAATCCATGTGGACCACTCAGGAAAAAACTGGACAAACCAAACCTTCCCAGCTTGCCTTAAGAGGTAGGGCTGACGATTTTCTCGAACATTTCAATTCCCGAGAATGAGAATTTCTCGAGAATTCGAGAAAAAGTGAAAATAGCGAAAAAAATGTACATTCAAAGCTTCCAAAGAACTTGAAATTTTTTTTTAAAGTTTATACCAAAATCAATATGAACATGAGTGTGAAAAACAATGATTGGACCTCACGGACAATAATATCTGAAATTTCATTTCTGAAATTTCTGAAACGTTCTACTGACATATTGTTAAAACTTCGGACATTTTCGCATTTTTGGTCAGCTGTAATTTTCAAAACCGGGGTTTCTTGTACACACCACCACAGCCATTAGAATCTCGAAAAAAATCAGACACAGAATCTTGCCTCGGATCTGGACAGAGAAGATTTAGTTTGGGCTGGTTCACGAGTTATTTTCTTGTTCGAATGTACCATAAAGATGTTTATAAAGTTTCAAACATTGCTCATGGCTCCTATTGTTCTTTTACTTGAAACTTTTGTTTTGAATGAAACAGTTTTGCCATCAATTCCAAAGTATAACCTAGAGTAATCTAAAAAAAAATTCTCGAAAATTCTCGAGAATTCGGAAAAATTCTCGAGAATTTTCGATCCTCGATTTTTTCGAGAAATTCTCGAGCGAGAATTCTTGAGAATCAGCCCTATTAAGAGGTCCATTACGGCCAAAACAGTCATATTCATGTCGTCTTAACTAGAGGGCTAACAAAGAAATGTCATTCCAGTACAGTCAGTGGAGATTTGTTTTGAACACACTTCATAGATCCGGGACCAAGGGTGTCAAGTGACTAGATTCATCATAAATTGATCTTGTTTGACCAAAGCAGTTGAATGAGCAATTTTGCCACTGACGACTCCCTAAAAAACGCAAGTTCGGGTTGGGAATCACGTAACTTAGCGTGTTCAACGTCAAATTGCATCACAACACAGTGTAGACTCTGTGACTCATGAATACTTTCGGAGTGTCATTTCTCTGTTAGCCCTCTAGTGTAAATCAGTTATCCCCTCAGCCAGATGAGGTTCAAGTTCTTTTTGACGGCCCTGGCAACTCTCCTCCTGGAAATGGACCACCTGGCTGAGTGGAAACTCATGGAGACGGAAACGGCTGGGTTAGTCTGAAGGTTTGGAACCTAACTCTGCACTCATCTTCTCAGATGAATTGAAGCATTTCTTAAGAGAGTTAAATAGGTTTTGACAAAATCCTATTTATGGTCTTTAAGTTTTTGTGCTTATTTGCTTTTGTTTGGTCAAGGATGAATCAACGAAGGACATTTAACAAAATACCAATTACTGTCTAGTTACAACAATGAAAATAGAACGGAACATTTACTGCATTCAAATTACCTCCCATTTTAGTGCAATGACAGGCCTCAAGCTGTATTTCTGTTATTCGTCCTAAAAAATCAGGATGACCTTTGTTTGGTGGACACTTGTGTAGACGCTCAATACATCGAGTCTGAATAAAAGCTCACGGTTTTCACGATCAACTTTCTATGGCTATTTTGGCACACAATTCTCGAAGGACACAATCGGCCTTTTATTCATCCAAATAAGAACAAGTCAATATTTCAGGTACAGACAATCATGAGACCACCTTAGGAGTACGTGAAAATAGATCATGATATTTTGTATATCCTGAGACAATAGTTCCTCAAATCATTTGTTCATTACGTTTTTTTTAACAAAAAACAAACAAAATTAGGAGTCAATCAAAGCATGAAGCTCGCGATGCAATCCAATTTGGACAAGTCGTACGAAAATAACTCAAACTGGGCAGATGAAGAAAATAAATTATGAAATGTTAATGCATTTTCATGAATGAAACTTCACAATTTTTTCCGCCTTGGTCGTGTAAATCAAGATACCGAAGGGTAAAATACATTTGACTGTTTATAGGCCATTGACGGTTATTGAAACCCTTCTCTCCATGCCTTTTTAATCGATCCAAGCGAAATGAATTTCAATCCGTCAATCAATTTGATTCATACTTGAAAATAAAAGGCAACAAAGAAAAGAAACAAACATCGACGCAAAGAATAACACAAAGAGGAAAGTGAAAAGAAAATAGAAGAAACCTTTCGGTCCACGGACACATTAGTACAATAGCCATTAGATTTGGCATTGCAGGGTCGGCGGGCCAAGTGTAGACTTTGACGGTTTTTGTTCCTAAGACCTTGTCTGTTTCGGGTCTTTTTGTGAAATACGTATGCTCGGTTACACAAAAGTCAATTCCAGCCCAAAATTCTGCCCTCCTCTTTTTTTGGAATAAATGTGCTAATTGTCCCAATTATCTCATTGATGTCATGGTCTCGTCCATGCCCAAGGGCTTCAATTCTGAAATGTAACAAAAACAGGTTCCATTCAATAATGTTTCATGATTCTGAAACTAAATTTGGAAAAAAAATATTGAAACTGAAATATTTATTGTCAGAGGTTATAAGTAAGTTGTAAAGATTAAAGATACAACTTGGACAAAAACAGACAAATAAAATTCCCCAAATTGAAAATAGAATGACTTAAAAGACACAATATACGAATCAGTTTCCCAAAAAAAGACGAACGAATCTGACTAAGAAGACAAAAAAGATGAATAAATCGCCTGAAAAGTAAAAGAGGGGATTAAAACTGTCCACAAAGTAGATGAAGCTGGCTTGTGCAAAAACGCCAAAAGTCTAGAAAATTCACAAAGGTAGTTGTACCTATTGTACAAGAAACGGTCAGTAGTAAACATAAACTTGAAAAAAAAACCGAAGAACTTTTTAATGAACGTTCTCAAGAGAGTCAAACGAAAAGGCAGCTGTGGTGCCACATTAATTGTTCTTATAGCCACCTACCAATTTGAAATTTCATATAAGTTGATATAACCGGATAGCTTTTCTTTCCACGTCTTTCACGCAACTCTGTGCCAAATATTTTGGCTGAATTTCAGCCATTGGTAAAAATATGTTTTCCCTCTTAGATCCGAGCGACAGCTGCGTTAGGTTAAGTTTTTACTACCTGTCATCTTGTATTACAATTTTATATTGTATTGTGTATTCCGAACTGTTCCTAAAACTCGGTGTAAGTGAGTGTATGCGTGCGGATCTGATCAGTAATGGAAGGTTTAAGTACCTTTTTCACCCTAACACGCAAAAAAATCAATGTTACAAATGTGTCACATCGGGTCTAAGGGTTAAGTATCCATTTTTAATACTTTGAAGTTACCTGCATTCGGTTTCGGTGTCAGTTAAACCCTCTTTTGGACGAAACTTTTGGTTTCAGTTTAGAGCCCTTTGGGTCCATCATAAGCGTTTGACACAACCGTACTTGAAATCATTTGGCTGAAAATTTCTGGCAACACTGTTCTTTCTCACAGACCTCGCATCTTCTTGATTATTTTTCTGGCTTAGAAATGAAGTATTACATAGAATAAAATTAATCCATTTAGATCAAAAGAATATTCCATAAATCCAAATTAAGTTTTGTCTAACTTGGTATTCTGAAAGATAAACAATCAATCTTATCCCAAGAGTAATCAACTCCCATGCGTTTTGGACCAATTATTCTTCCCAAAATTACTAACTTTGTTCGGGACTGGTTTGTAAATCAGTGCAGAGAGCTAAGGTTAAAAAATACGTGCAAGTAATCTTTATTCGCTTACGGAAGGTGAAGTACCATATTCAACACAACCTCCCATAATATTACGACACTCGTACAATATTTTTTTCCGTACGAGACGATCCCCGAAACCTTTTGTCTAAGCTGGATAATACCTTTCTGAGGGATTAGTTCCGTTTGTCCACAATGCTCGAACTTTCACTCGCTAACGACGATTCACAGAAATGGAAGCATGAGACTTTGATTCTAATCAAGCCCCCTCAAGTGATGACAACGTGAGAAAACAGCACCTTAATAGTATTGTCTGCTTCTCCAACCACGCTCGTATACCTTATCCCATCTAAAAAATGTTCAGTATATCTTGAGCAAGTACTGGACCTCAAATGCAGATGATGCCCCGCCAAAACCAAGTGAAGCAATCTCCTTAATTCATTGACGGTGAAGATGAAGTCTCGTGAATTCGTGATCCATGACAGTTTGGTTGGTGGTCTTCTTGTTAGCATCTTCAACTGAGATTGGAGCCCTCTCGATGAATACTTACATGGAACGAGATATTTTGTCACTCTGCAAGTCAAAGCCAAACACACTAACCAACCAACCAGACGAAGTGACAGATGG
The DNA here is from genome assembly GCA_010645155.1 of Tigriopus japonicus. Lineage (NCBI taxonomy): Eukaryota > Metazoa > Arthropoda > Copepoda > Harpacticoida > Harpacticidae > Tigriopus > Tigriopus japonicus. Next base: position 6,229,412 of record CM021315.1, on the reverse strand, counting down.
TCTTTCCCGAGTTGATTTGTTTCTCTATCGTTCTCGAGGACGTGCGTAGTATTCTGCTCTATAAGGGCCTACATTCTGGATATATACAGTTCGCACTACATATCCTATCGAGTTCCTTTTGCCGAAGAAGTAAGTTGAAGTATTATAACTGACGCAGAAACTCATGATGCACTTGGAGCTCTAGATTTTATTGGAGATGGCATTTGTATGCCTCCCAATTCCAGGTCCATTTTGCTATGAAATTTTGCAGAGATGAAAAATAACACCTTTTTCAAAATTATAAAATATCCTGGAATTCTGCTGGAAACGGCCAGACAGCGAAAGTTTTCAGTTCAGGGCAATTCAAGAAACATAACAACTGCATATCCATGAGCTTAAAATTTAACGGCGCTTTGATGTCGTGTCCGTATTCAGTTGAAATATCCGCGTAATAGCCCCCCAAGGAAACTTTAAATCGACGGCGCTCGTCCGAAAGAAAACCTCACTTTTTCAGAAGAGTTTTTCCACTCGGGGTTGACGGTGGTTTTTAGTCGTGCCTTAACTACTGAGTAATGAATTGAACGCTCGCGTTTCTCAAAATGCAGTGATAATCATGTGAAGAGTGCCCAACAACAAACCTAATCTAATGCAAGTCCAATCGTAACGTAACGTCCAACTCTCAACTCTCCAAACAGTATTACAAATTATCAACCCGTTCGTCATGGAAAGGTAAGATCTTGGTCTGATAAAATAACAGTGCTTTGGTTCATCCGTGATCAATCTCTGGTTTTCTCGCACAGGCTGTGTTTGATTGTCTTCCTGTCTCTTCCAATTATTCAACTTTCACATCAAGAAGGTAAGAAGACTTTGAACTAGATTTTTGGAATGGCTTTCAGCATAGGTTGCATTTTTTATGGCACCTTTACCTCCAAACTGAGATTCCCAGGATTGGATTAAGATCTTATCTCGAGCCAATCTTTTATTTTTCAGCCCAATTCTTCGAGACTTTAACTGCCGGGAAGAGGTTCTTCAAAGGAGGAGGAAATGACAATGGATACGGCGGAGGAGGAGGTGGGGGTGGGGGCAAAGGCCATGGAGGGGGCGGTGGGGGCGGATCTTCCTATGGAGCACCTCCCAGTTCTTCTTACGGAGGTGGTGGAGGAGGTCAACGTCCAAGTTATAATGCCCCCAGTAACAAGCCCAGTTATTCAGGTGGAGGTGGCAAAAGCAAGAGCAAAGGTGTGAAACTGAAAACCATCGAGATCCCCGTGCTTGATCTGAACCTTCCTGACCCCATTGAGTTCAAAGCTGGAGTTCTCAGATCCAAAGGCAGAATTGCCTCTGGTCTTTTACATGCCAAGGCTGGGCTTCTTCGAGCTGGAGCCAAAATTCTGGCCCAAAAAGCCAATGCATTGGACAAAGCCGCCCAAGCCATTCCAGCCTTGAAGGCCAAAGTGATCAACGGACTGAAGAGCTTGGGCAAAGGCAAAGGTGGCGGAGGCGGTGGTTACGGTAAAGGAGGTGGGGGAGGAGGTTCGAGCTATGGTGCTCCCCAGCAGAGCAATTCTGGCTATGGAGGCAATCAGGGAGGAAACTCAGGACACGGTGGAAATCAAGGTGGCAACTCAGGATATGGCGGGAACCAAGGCGGAGGCAACTCTGGCTTTGGTGGTCACAATGGAGGAGGCGGGGGAGGTGGAGGCGGTGGATATGGGGCTCCACAGCCGAGTTCAGGATATGGCGCACCCCAAGCCCCTGCTATTGGATCTGGTTACGGCGCTCCACAAGCCCCAGCTATTGGCTCTGGTTATGGGGCACCGCAAGGTCCCCCGATAAGTTCAGGATACGGTGCCCCACAAGGTCAACCTATTGGAGGGGCAAGCGATAGTTATGGCGCCCCTCAAGGTCAACCTTTGGGCGGCGGTGGCACTGGATACAATGCTCCACAACAACAGAATAACTTCAATAACAACTTCAACAACAACAACAACAACAACAATAACAACTTTGGGTCTGGTGGAAACAACTACCAAGGTGGAGGCGGTGGATCTTTTGGAGGAGGAGGCTCTTTTGGAGGAGGATTTGGAGTCTCAAATGTCAATAACGACTTTCAATCTTCACCGCCCGACGCTTATGGGTCTCCGCAAGCTAGTATACTGACTGGGGGAGGAAATTCCAACAACGCATTTAATGTGGGATCGTCATACTCGACTGGAAACAATGCTTTCCAAAATACCTTCAACAGCGGGAGCACTTCACAAAATTCGTTCAACACCGGCAATACCGCACAAAGCACATACAACACGGGTAACTCGCTCCAGAGCACATTTAACAATGGAAACAGTGGTTTTGCAAATGGCGGAAATACTGGTTTCACAAGTGGAGGCAATCAAGACATCATAACAAGCTCCAATGGTTTTTCAAATGGTGACCAAGACTCTTATGGCATTCCTCAAGGAAATGTCGCGGTGGGTGGAAATCTCGGCAATAGCTTCAACAATGGGAACACGAATCCATTGCTAAGTACGACGAACTCCAATTCCGGTGGCACAAATTTCGTCACCGGAAACAGTATTGGAACCAACTATAACTCTGGCTCAACCAACAGTGGCACCACCAATTTTGCGACCTCAAATAACAATGCCAACTCATTTGGCACTAATGGAAACTCATTTGGTGGGAATAGTGTTGGCAGTGTTTCCAGCATTGACAGTGGCCTCACCAATGGCGGCAATACCATCTTGAATAACGTGAACAACGGTGTGAATACCGTGAGCGATTCTGTTTCCAACCTTGCCGACTCCATCAACCCTTTCTCCGAGAGATTAATCATTGAGGAATCCAGACAACAACAGGTGGGCCTTTAATCACAACTATTAATCAAGTTTTCTAGTTTAGCGTCAAAATATGTTTTCCTAAATGCAATGCAGAGACCCCATTCCCAACACTAAATCCTCATTTCAAATCCATATTCACAGTCCAAGCAAGCGTCAGATGGTAGAAATGAGGGCTTTGGTCACAAAAGAAAACACCGTTGGCATTGATAGCCCAAAACCTGATTATCGGCACCTCACAGGGATTGAGGACTCTTGCCCAATCCTCGATTGATTGAAAGTTTTCTGTTTGCAGTCGTCCGGCTTGAACGCATGTCGAAGTGATTCAGCCCTAAAGAACTTACTGGAGGATATCTTTATGGGGAACGAAGTGATTCCCGACGTCATTGACAAAGCCCCTTTGTATCCTTTGGATCTTACGTACAAAACCATTCGAACTTTCCCGGGCATGAAACTTACGGCAGAGGACACGCGATTCAGACCCATGTTGAATTGGCCTGCCGAGCCCGATGCCTACTATACCGTTGTCATGTCCAATTTGGACATCAACAACCGTAAGAACAGGTGAGTAAATCCGCAATCCGGAACAATGGGCTAAATTCGTCAAGGCATTGAACTTGATTCCCTCAAATAATGCCTCGAGACTGGACCATTTGGCTTTGATTTCGTATCAAGGGCGTGTGGATGGATGGACAGGGAGTACCGTGTACTTCGATTCAAGAACCAGTCTCATGGTCAAAGAACAGTTGTGTAGGAATAATATTGCCTGATAAACGATCCTTTCGGCCCTTTGCTCGTGTCAGATGGTCAATTGTTGGTAGTTTGAGATTTCGTTTCGGACAAGCCCGAGATTTTTCTCTTTCCATTCATTCTGGGGACATACATATTGTCGTCCTTGTCTGCCCAAGGTCTGAGTAACTCTTTAAGATCTGAATGCCTCGCATATTACACCGTTTTCAATACAAATCAATGAACAAAACACACTCACTGAATGACTTCTCCTTGTAGAACCCTATCCGAGTTTTGGCATTGGTTTGTGGCTAATGTTCCTGGAGACTCAGTGGATGATGGCAACGTCATTTTCGACCTTCTATTCCCTCTTGTTCTTCCAGAAGGAGACGGTAACCACAGGCAAGTGATTTCTCTGGCTTTTCATGAGAATATTCATCCGGAATGTCTTCCTGGCCAAGAAAAGAAAAGACATTAGCCGCAATGAAATTTCTAGATTTTAAGAGCTTGATTGAATCTAGAATTAATAACAAGCATCTCTGAGGAAGATAAATCAGAAGATTCACTTCGAACGAGTCTTCTAACTATGCAGTTTTCAAGTTATCCCGTTTCACTAACCAGATTATTTTCAGGCCCAAAGCACTCCATCCGATAACATCAGCCATTTCAAAGGCCAATTAATAATGCTTGAAAGAAGGAAAGATGCACAGGTGTTAAGGAACTGGACAAATTGAGCGAATAACCTTCAGTTTAAATGGCAATTAGTTTCAAAAAACGAGTTTGATTACTTGTGAATAATGGTGCAAAAACAATACCGACTCGTTAAGTTCTTTTTGAGATTTTAAGCGTCGGAAGAAAGTGCAACTGATTCTGATCGGTCTCTAAAAATCAGCCACTTTCAGCGCCAATGATTTTTCATAGAGTTGCCGAATAAATAAGATGGAATTAACATTTTGCATTTCAGGTTCGGATATTTTGTATTTAAACAGCCAAGGCGATTGAATTACGCAGCTGAAGGCGGACCAACAGATTCATGCAGTGAAGATATGTCAAATGGTCGTGGTCCATTCAGGTAGTACAACTCAATGAATTCCAGATGATTTTACCTACTTATTATTGACCGTCTACTGTTTGATATAGGTCCACGAAAAACTTCCAGAAAAAATATAACCTCGAGCTCACAGCTGCCACTTTTCTCATCATTGATTACAGTGATGCCAGCATGGAGATTGCTTGTGAATGGCAGAAATGCATTGGTGACACAATCAATCTGGTCAGCCCTCTCCGATGCGGAAATTAGAGCCCACAATATTTATTCTCATATCAAAATGACTAATCCTATAAATCGTGCGTGTAGATAGCTAGGAAAATGATCATCATATTGGTGGTTTGTACAACTTGCCATATTGGCCGGTGCCAAAATATGCCTTATTTCAATTGTTCGCTGACTGAAATAAATTTCTCCTTTTGTACCTTGGACCCTTTGGGAGGATTTTCATTAAATGTGAAATATGTCCAGTTTCACAGGATTGACATTGAATTCTTCAACATATTTTGCAGATTGTCCCAATTCCCTGAAGCTACATCTAGAGTGCAAAAAAGATGAACATTCTGACCTTACAATTGTTAGGGATCCTTACCGTGTTCAAAACAAGTAAGATAGACAATATATTTTTCCTCCAAAATCTTGACTTAATTTTTTAACAGGTTTAGCCTCTCAAGAAGAAGAGTCCGTGCTCCAAGAACGAAGCGATATCCAAGCGCAAGATCGGTTCTTCAACTTGGACACTTTTTTCCTGGACCCATTTGAGTTGGATAACACTTACGATGGCCATGATCAGAAGATATTCGGATTGGATGCAGAGCCTCACTACCTTCCACCAGCTTACCATAATGGCCATCACTGGGTTCAACCTCGTCCTCCAAATGTTCTTGATGCCACTTATGACCCTGGGCATCCTCTCCTGGAATCCCGGATTCCTTACTCTCTCATAGATGGTTATGATCTGCACAAATATGTAGCCCATCACCAGTCTCAATCTCACCAATCTCAGTCTCATGGACACAATGATCATCATCGGGCTGATGTGGGAGACCGACGATTCCAAAGGCACATAAATCCCTTGGATGCAACAATTCAAGGACAACATCAATCTCACACACCTCAAAACAATCAAGGATATCAAGTCTCCAATCAAATTCCAAATCAAGCCCAGCAAACCTATTTACTTCAACAACAAGCCTACGAAATTCGAAAACAACAACAAATCCAAGTATTATTACAAATGCTAAAGCAAGAACGAGAGAGGAAGAAGGCCCTGGCCTTGCAGCAACAAAATGTGGCCAAATCTCGTGTCCAAAGACAATCACAGGGGCCGCAATGTGAGGACAAATATGCTCAACTAATTGGAGACATCTTTCTTGGCAATGAGGTGAGATAATACACATTAACATGCTTGAACTAGCCCTCATAACAATCTTGTTACAGATTATTCCCCAAATCCTTGATGCTCCACCAGATCAGCTGCTGGAATTAACTTACAGAACAGTTCGGACTTATCCTGGAATGAGTTTATCAGCTGGAGTCACTCGTTTTAATCCCACCATTAGATGGGACGCTGATGAAGACGCTTATTATTCGATTGTGTTGACCAACTTGGACATCAACAGTCGAAGGAACAGGTTTAAACTATCAGGGTGACTGGCGCATTGATAAATTATGTAAACTAATGCGATCTTTGCAGGTCATTGTCTGAGTTCTGGCATTGGTTTGTTGGCAATATTAAGGAAGATGATATTGAATCTGGCGAGGTAATTTTGGATCTCATCCATCCTTTGGTACTACCAGATGGTGATGGACAACATAGGTAAGATTTGAAATTAATGCAAGCAATAAAGTTATTTTCTTACACATTCAATCCTCAATTAAATATGGCTACATTATCACTTCAAATCCGTCCATATGGCTTAGTTCACCTTGTATAAATACTTGAATCCTTTTTAACAAACTCTGAGGGTTTACAGTGAATTGGAAATTTCAATACTTGCAACGTTAAATTATATACTGGAGATATTTTGAGTTTCAAAAATATTTAAGTTTTGTTGGACAATGAAGCTTTTGATTTATAAATGACTGTATATACTGTATATATGATTGCAATCTTGTATGAACCTCGCGTTAACTGCAAGTGATTTGGCTTGGCTTAAAAAGTAAGGAAAAGTATCTTGCCGTGAGTAATATTTTCTAAGCACCGAACATTTTTCTCGAAAAGGATCAACTTTGAAAATAAGATAAAATTGAGTTCAAGATAAATTTGAAATAAAAAAGTTGCCGACTTCGAAATTTTTTGAAACCAGACTTTTGGCCAAAATAACGCTGTGCAGAATTGAATTGACTCTTCTGACTTGCTAGCTGACACATCTCCTTTACTTAAAACAGCTTTATTTGTTAGTTACAGAACACAGCCATGTTTCTTATTCTGTTCCTCATGATCCACTCTTAGCTAATTGAACAAATAGTTTTTTTTGTTCTTTGTATGTAATCCATTTCAATTGCAGATTTGGTTACTTCGTTTTTAAACAACCCCGGAAACTGGATTTCTCAAAAGAAGGAGGTCCCACAGACAATTGCAGTCCCAATATGTCTGCTGGTCGTGGCCCTATGCGGTAAGTGGCCGATATTAGTTCTCTCCAAAAAGTCAGCTACAATTGCAATTTCAAGGACTCAAAACTTCCAGATCATCTCGTGACTTCATGAAAAAATATGGGATGAAATTCGCCGCTGGAACATTCCTCATAATTGACCATGACGAGGTTAGTGACGAAATTGGTTGCGAGTGGCAAAAGTGCATGCGAGGCCAGGTGTCCATCAAAGACCTCAATTGCAAATCGGAAGCCAAGCGAAAGCCCTCAAAATTGCGAAAGCGAGAACCCAACAGGAAAAGAAAACCTAATTGGAACACTCCGTTTTGGGATATCTAACAAAATATTTTTGTTTGCTTTGAATGAAATATGTGTTAAATTGTGATCAAGATGTTGAAATATATCGTATATGTCGAAATGGAGAGATTTAGTTAAACAGTCTTGGGATGGTTTGCAGTATCAGTGTATTTGATAATTGATTGAGCTGAGAGCTCAAATCAATAATAGAATGCTAAAAGTAACAATAGAGAGGCAGTTTCTCTTTCAGAGCTTTGAAAATGTTCAATGATTGATTGCATAGTGTAGCACAAACACTTTATAACAATGATAAAACGCATGTCATAAGATGTATTGAGGTGTAAGGGAGATTTTTTTCTCTCTGGTTTAGTAGAGTTCCATAAGATCATTTAAATAGTTCCCCAAAGACACAAATTATAAGCATTGAAAAGGCCAAGTGGAAGAATCGTGGCAAATTAAAGTCCAGTGCTAGTGACGTGAGTACCATACTGTTTTGAATTACACGGGAACGAACATCTTGTCAAAACGATCAATTACATGGGGCGCACACAAATGTATTAGGAGAGCTTCAAGATCACAAGAATTGGAATGGATTGATTAATCCATAATATAGATTGATTAGATAAAGGGCATGAAGTAATTATGAGGCAAGACACTTATCTTAGGGGGATCAATATAAAATTTCTTTTGAGGAATGTAGAAGGACGAAAACGCTGGGAGCATCTCTCTTGAGGAATCATAATCGATGATCTTATTGGATCCAGTACTTCCACTCACTCGTTTGGCCTTGTAGAAAGAAGAGAATGAGGGAAAGAGTTCCACGAGATGGGGTTGAGGAGATGCAGGCACATTACCATTTTTAGTCCGACGTTTGGCACTTCCTGTGCGATGAGGTTTGGTAGTTCTGGATGCGAAAGGAGTCCTCAAATTCAAGTTTGGGTAGAGGGCACTGAAAGTTAGAGGAACAGCCTCATCGCCAGGGTGGTTCAGGCTCTTGTATGGATTGGAATTAGGTGCGTGTGTAGACTGAGTTTTAGTTTTGTGGGTGAACTTATTCATGTAAAGCTTGTCCATTGAGTTGCGTGTCTTGACATCGAAGGGAGTGTGTGTCTGGGGTAGGTCCAACAATGGCTTACCAGTAAGTGACGATAATGTCTTGGGGGAGTCTGAGCGCTTGCCAGTGAAAGAAGAAAAGGATTCAGGAAAGTCAGCTCGCTTCCCAGTGAATGATGAAAATGAGTCAAGGGGAGAGGCAGAGCGTTTGCCAGTGAAAGAGGAGAAGGATTCAGGGAAGTCAGACCTCTTTCCTGTGAAAGAGGAAAAGGATTCAGGGAAGTCAGACCTCTTTCCTGTGAAAGAGGAGAAGGATTCAGGGAAGTCAGACCTCTTTCCTGTGAAAGAGGAGAAGGAGTCGAGGGGCGAGTCTGAGCGCTTTCCGGTAAAGGATGAAAAAGAGTTCAGGGGAGAGTCAGATCGCTTACCAGTAAAAGAAGAGAAGGATTCAGGAAAGTCAGACCTTTTTCCTGTAAAGGAGGAGAAGGAATCTAAAGGAGAGTCAGACCGTTTGCCAGTAAAAGAGGTGAAGGATTCAGGAATATCTGACCTCTTTCCTGTGAAAGAGGAAAAAGATTCTAGGGGGGAACCAGAGCGTTTCCCAGTAAAAGAGGAAAAAGATTCAGGGAAGTCTGATCTTTTCCCTGTAAAGGAGGAAAAAGACTCTGGAAAGTCAGACCTCTTCCTTATAAAAGATGAGAAAGATTCAAGTGGGGAGTCGGCACGTTTTCCAGTGAAAGATGAAAATGACTCTGGAAAATCAGATCTCTTTCCTGTGAAGGAAGAAAATGACTCCAACGGAGAATCTGAACGTTTGCCAGTAAATGCAGAAAATGATTCAGGCAAATCTGCTCTCTTTCCAGTGAAAGAAGAAAAAGAATCCAAATGTGAATCCGATCTCTTTCTTGCCAAAGAGGAAAAAGTATTTAAGGGGGAGCCTGACCATTTACCAGTGAAGGAAGAAAATGATTGAGGAAAGTTGGATCGCTTCCCTGTGAAGGATGAAAATGCTTCCAATGGAGAATCTGACCGTTTCCCCGTAAAAGTGGAAAATGATTCAGGGAACTCAGACCTCTTTCCGGTAAAAGATGAGAAAGAATCCAGTGGCGAGTCTGATCTCTTTCCTGTAAAGGACGAGAATGATTCAAGCGGGGAATCAGACCTTTTTTCAGTTACAGAGGGAAAAGGTTCAAGAGGGGAATATGACCTCTTTCCGGTGAAGGAAGAAAAAGAATCCAACGGAGAGTCGGATCTTTTTAAACCAAATGATGAGAATGAGTCAGGGGAGTCGGATTGTCTAGTTAAATGTCTCTCAAGGGTTGTTGGGAAGTCTGAGCGTTTAACAGAAAATGAGGAAAACGTTTTTGGGAATGCCGATCTTTTCCAGTCTGAGTAGTCAAACAGGGACCATCGATTCTTTGGACCCTGGAAGGGTGTCGTTTTTGTCAAGTGTGTGAAGGGGTCAGAGCGTTTTCCAATGAAAGATGAAAAGCTTGGGAGAAGGTCTTCTCGTTTCAGGCTTGGTTGCAGGTGTGATGCGCGGGATGGATCAAGGAAATGTGGATCATGCCGTTTACCAAAAATTGAAGAGAAGGAATCGGGGAAATCCTGGTCAACTTGCTCAGGAAGAGAGCGTTTCCTTCGGTAAGGAGAAAATAACTGAGGAGAAGATAAGCCATGGTAGGTTCGTTTGTAGCGGTACTTTGGCAAACTAGCCAAGTAAGCTGCATAGAGATAAGAATCCTCTGGATAAATCTGTTTCGATGCCGATGGGTGGTAATAAAGGCTGGGTAGGGTCTCAAGTCCACTTTCGTAAGATCGTTTTTGGATTGCAGCCTTGGGTGGAACCTGGAATGAGGTGGTGTCTTCTAAAAAAAGCTCATGACTGCAATTTGAGCACGGGCTTATTACGTGATCGCTCTCCAAGATTTGCGGGTAGTCATTCTCTCTGAAAAGATGATAACTTTACGTTTAGAAAGTCATTTCAGGAAACTCCTCAAAACCACACTGACACCCTTAAAATAAGAAAGCCTGTATGGACTCAACCACTAACCCTAAGGTGTCCGGCAGATTTTGCTCCATCCATGGTGACTCCAAAGTGGGGATCACATTGGGAACAGAGCGTTTCGATGTTGTCCCACGACACTTAGGAGCAAAGGCGTATTTTCTGTAAAGAATGTCATAAGCATTGGGTGACAAACAATCGGGCACTAATCCCAGGGGTCTGGGTGGTCGGATCCCTGTCCTTGCCACTTGCTCATTGTGGTTCTTGGAGGATTTGGAGGAGGAAGAGGTAAAGGAGGAGGTGTCTTTAGGAAGGGCGTACCCCTTGAGGGAGGCGGGCTCAGGGGGTGTCACTGATCGTTTGCCGGCATTGAATCCTCTACAGATGGGATGAAATGGAAAGACTCTGTAAAGACCAAAGTAAACGGGGAAAAAGAAGGAGTTGCGTGAGTGTTCTTGAATTCTGCTTCTGACTTTCAACGAGATTTCGGGGAAAATCATTGTGTTGATTTATTTATTTTTGTTGCAAAAAACGGCCGGACCGAGAGACAAAAATGTCATGGCCCAAAAAATGGTCCAAAAATCACAATACTCACTATACAACAATTCCAATGTTTACTCTCTTACTAGTCTCGAGCCCCATGAGGAAAGGGAATCGGGGGAGATGGAGGAATGCAAGCGGCTGAAAAAGGCTTGATTTCAAATGTTAGTAACACTTTTTTATGGATTATATACACGTGATCGATTTAGGAGGCTTTCACAAATCAACATCAACTATCCAAATTTACAATCAAAGTAGGGGACTACTTCCATCGAATTACCCGAATCTTCCAAAAAATGCGACTCTTAAAGGCTCTACGTACCTGCAATCCAATGGGCTCATTGTCTGACTGCCTTGCGACAATGAGACAATGAGCAGAAGAACTTGAAACGTCAATGTGGAAGTTGATATTCCGCACCATTTTCTCATTATCTGAAACCATAACCGGAACATGTTCTGTTGATGCACATGAAATGGACAGAAATGTACTATAGCCAATATACGTTATTGACTAGCCTAAGAGAGAGACAGTTATTTATTCTTGGATGTAGGACTCGATTAGAACTCCCTAGAGAGTCCAGACCCAAACACAATCGTAAGCAGTGCAACGCGATGTTATATACACAATCCAGTAAGAATGCAAGCAAAGCCATCCATTCTTCTTGCTTATGGCTTATTAATGTTTCGGCTTGATTCCCGAAGGCCTCGGAGCTTAAACCACTTGCCGCCAAAACCAGGACCATTATTATCAATTAGAGTTGGGCCAACGAGAGCAACCGTGTGAGAACAATGCATTCCGGCGTCTGCTCTAATAGAGCGAGACACTTCTTCATAAAGACAATGCGCAAGAACGCCTCTTTTACCCTTTGACAGTTGAAAAGATACTAAAAGGCTGGGATTTGGCTGACGTCAGAACGATATGGTGAGCCATAAGCAGATCAGAAACATCTCATTGAGGCTAAATTTTGGCTTATGTACCACTACTCTTTAGAAAAATTCTCGATAGAATATTGCACAAAGTTCATGAAATACTTGAGTGATCTTATAGGTAGAATCAAAGCTGGATATATGATTTCTTGGCAAACAATTTTCTGGAGCCCCTGATGTAAGAATACGTTTGCCGTTAATGAAAGTATACTTTCAGTGAAAAAAATCCCTCAAACTTAAAGTAATTTCCTTCATGACACATAGCTTTGATTGTTTAAAATTATAATCACTGAAGTGCAAAGTTTGGAATGTAATGACAATAGCAATTATTTTAGACGGACATTTTACAGCTGTTTCATTTTTTCACATGTACCTAGTTTGATAAAGAAATACTGTATGCGTGTCAAGGAACACTTCAAATGATGTTTCTCACACTCTATCACTTTCAATTTTCAATCGATTTCCCTCGACGAGTTTGCAGTCCATTAAACCAATGCCAAAATTATGGGACACTTTTAAGCACCTAAATGTGTGACATTCGTGTGATTAATTCGTTTTTAGTGACTCGTCCACACCAATATAATATGGTTAATGCTATTTTTGAGACTTCTGTCGATCGCAAACCATAACGTAATGACTTGAAGTTCCGCTTCTTCCTCCAAATGTTTTTGATGCTACATTTCTCATCAAAAATGTTCAAATTTTGACAACAAAATGTCACGAATTGATTCCAATATAAACATGAATTTTCATAAAAGAGCCCAATCACTCGTGCTACTGGAATTTCACCAACTCCGAGCGTTGAAATTTTGCTCAAAATAATTACAACAAGCCAGTTGGAAGATTTTATACTTTCGGTGTTTCCAGTTTTTGAGCCAATGCAATAGCTCAAAAACTGTCCAAAATGTCAATGCATTGACTATGTAACACTATGTATGTAATCTAGTGCCTTAGTGTTCTTTTTTGGATGTCAGTTAATCGACCAACACAAATTGAGTGCCAAACGCAAGACGGAGAAGCCAACAACTTTGAATAATTTCGGTTCGTTATGAGTATTTTGTATTCTAAATTTTGGAGACACTGGAGAAGCTTTGATCATGGCAATTTTGGCAACGATTGTGGCGCAACCTGATTCGCCCAGGAAACTCGTTCATTTTTGAATTTGGCAAGGAGTAGTACCAAAAAAGACAGACAGAGGGCACTGTCATAAACCAAAAGCAAATTCTGATTGTCTTCATGATTTGAATCTTTTACTTTTAGTAGTCCCTTCATATACTAGTTCAATTATCGGCCAAAATAAGTACAAAACCATTCGGAATTGTATTTTTTAGAAACAAAAGTTTAACAAAAGAGTTTTAGTGTGGATATGGTTGCCACGGAAAAACATTTTTGAGAACATTTCCACCAAGGATCGATGAAACAAGAAGTCTGAAATCACATGTAAAAAGGCCAAAACTATACCAAAAATATAGAGTTTGCATCTATGTTACGTCTAAGTTTTTCAGCTTTTTGTCTTCTGATGTTTAATATCACAAGTTAATCATATACCATTTTTAATGCAAGGTTCAAATGAAAACACGCGTTTTGACGATCATATTTAAAAGAACAAGAAATAATGTCTTTTAAGGCGCAAACATCCGAGACTTTTTCTAATTTTGAATCTTACTGTTCGGATTATTTTAGTCTTCTTATGATATAATATCAAATATGCAACTCTTTCAGAATTTTCATCTATCAAATATTTATATACGTATATGATGCCTTCTTACTTATTCCAATTTTTGTATGTACCTTGCATTCACTGAAAAACATTAGTTAACATACAGTACAATGTCAATGTTTTGTGGTGTACTACACTTTTCCATATTTGGTCGGAGAGAAAAAAAAATAAAGAAAATAAAATTTAAGGAGAATAGAACCGAATCCATACACTGTCTACAAGTCTATTTCACGTTCCTTTCTATCTTTGAAAAGGGGAAAACTTTGAATCCATCTTAGATCATGAAGTTCGTCTCAGATCAAAAAGTCATGGATCTACATCTTTTTTAACCGTTTCATTCCATTCCCTGAATTCTTACCTGAATTTACGATACCTCCTCCTATTGACGCTCGGTTTAACCCCAACAAAAGAGAAATGGTAGGGCTTTGAAGGTGTTCTCTCCGCTCGTTTACTTCTTTTCTCGTGGTCTTCTTCGACGGATCTTGGAACCAACCTCTTTGGCCTTCGTTCCCTGACGATGAGAACCGATGAAAATGGAATGGAATGGAACTTCTTTGGTTAGAGACCGGTGCTTGCGAGGTGAAATCGGGTTGGATACTGAGCTCTTCGGAGTCGTCTCCGTGCTTTTTATTGGGAACATCAAAGCCTTCATGAGACGTGGAACCGGCCTGACATTTTGGTACGAGATGGGCATCTTTTGGTTCCATCTTGGAAGGCTTGTGAGGAGCGGATGGGGACCAAAATGTCGGTCTTGAGGAAATGCAAGGTGACACTTGGGCTAGGATCTCCCTTGTGGCGACTGTCCAGAGCTATTTCAGGTACCATGAGAGATGACCTCTCTCTCTCTGTCTTCATATCTCATCTCATTCACAGAAGCTCAGGATATGTCAGACGAGGAGTCGTTATTAACTTGTTGGAAGGGCCCCTGGGGCTCCCCAAAAGTGAGTCCATGAACAAGTCAGCCTTTCGACTTAAGTCTTTGAGAGTCTGGATGGTTCCGGAATAAATGAAGAGGAACCTACGGGTTTGAGCATGCTTTATGTAATACAAATTAGTATTTTGGTCGTTGAAGGTACTGTTGACATGCCATCAATCCCAAAACTAACGATAAAGTTCATAATGATAACTGGAGCAAAGCTAAATTTATGTTCATTTGAAGTGAGTTCAAAAACAAGAAAGTGAAGTGAACCCAACGCTTTTGTTTGACTTCAATCCTTTGTCACTTTTTGAATATGTATCATAACATGAAGGCAAGGGCATCTAGAATTTGATGGACTGCAGACGGCCGACCAAAATCGAGTAGATTTACAACACAGAAAAAGGAAAAGCCCCGTTTCTTCCATTTTCCTGTACACTAAATCAACTCGATCTTGGTCGCCGTGTTCAATCCAGTAAATTCTAAAAATCCTTGATGAAGGTTTTGTAATTACAGGTTGTCCATTCTAAATTGGTACCTTCTTTTTGTACCACAACTCACTTATCATCGATGTCAAAAATGTGATTATAGCTTAAAAAACATTCTGCTTTATTTTCTTAATTGAGAGTTTTGCAAAATGTTTGGAGAAGGGAAAAAGTGCAATCAAAATTGAACTCAAAAATACTGTTCGTCAGCAGTGTCACTAATTATCTATATTTAGTATTCTTATGGTCTAGAGGTTAAACTTACAACCATTCTCTAAGTGTTTTGAACAACTGAATTATTCCATGAGTTTTGGAGGAGCGTGGCATTGTTTCAATGGTTTCATCAGTGCAAACCGTAACCATCTCATGCACACAGGTAAAAAATGTTAGTCATCAACTTTGCTTCTTTCTTCCTCACTCCTTCGTGTCTTCTAATCTGAACATGTTTTGGCAATGAAGAAATCTGAGTGAAACACATCACCATGAATACATGGCTATTTCTTACTGTTTTTAACTGTGCTACCAGTGTCTTCGGTTTGATAGATTATGACTTTAACATTTTTGAAAACCTCAACCTCATCCAAAACATCTATCACAATGAATCATATCTCTATGAAGCCCTCAAAATCTACCGGAAAGATATGGCGCAAGTTCGTGATTTCGTGAATAAAAATTATCTTCATCACTCCACTCCTGAAGAAGTTTTAGACCACACCCATCCCATTGATGTGTTCAATAGAATCAAACATTTAATGAAGGTTGGGATTGGTTTCTCTTCGGAGAAGATCAAAACATCAAGGAAAAACCTTAAAGAGATGTTTGACGAGAAAATGGCATCCTTTCCAAAGTTTGAAGACGCAAGATCAGCTTTGAGAGGTCTCCTGTATCTATTCGAGACTTATGGAGTTGATCCCATCGATGCATCTCGTGGAAAACTGAAAGGAGTCGAACTTCCCCAGACCAAAATCGACTTTGACAGTAAGGAGGTTTTGGATGCCATAGATCTGGGTGTTATGGGAGAAATCGCTTTGTCTGAGAACAGATTTGCCACTGCAACCGAAATGTTCAGGGTCTTTAATGTCCTAATTCCAAAACATTTGGAGGCTTTCCCTGTTTCACAACAAATCTTGGACTTTTTTGAAGTCCAAAAGAAGAAGTTGATTGATTTGAACAACCAATATCTTATGAAACGGGAGTTCTACGTGGGCAAGAATTTTCATACCACCAAGAAGCTCCTTAATCACGATTTAACACCAAAGAAGAAGCAAAATAAGGTTGTTCCCAAAGATTTTACCGCAGACCTTCGAAGTCAAGAAGGTTTGGATTTTTTCTTTCAATCAACTTGTCGAGGAGAGAAAATGACAACAGCTGAGATCCGTCAGAAAACTGGCCTCATGAGGGTCAGTCATCCCCAAAAATGTCATTTACTTCATCACAACGATCCGTTTCTCAAACTAGCCCCGTTCCATTTGGAAATCGTGTCCAAATCTCCTTACATCGTGATTTTCCATGGAATCTTATCCGAGGAGGAGATCCAGTACCTCATAGAATATTCTAAACCCAGGTTGTCCAAGAACCGAGAATATGGAAGTGGCAGTCCGGAACCCATTCATACAGCTGACATTGGAAAGGTTCGAATCGTGGCCAAAAGTGTCCAATGCTGGTTGGAAGATATCGTGTACAAGAGCAACGCCTTGGACGATCTTCATTTAGTGGATCAATTCATTGAGACCGGTATTGATCGTGACATGGAATATCGAGTTCTTCAACCCGTCATGTTCAAGCTTTCCAAGAAGATCGAAATGGCCACTAGGATGAACGTTACGGGCAAATACAGCTCTACCGGATATCAGACCACAAATTATGGCCTTGGTGGGTTATGTGAGGCTCATATTGACCCTCATGGTTATCAAGAGGGCTTTGAAATCCCTCCAGAACGCGAAGGTCTCAAGTTAACCGGTGATATGTTGGCCACTTTTATGGCTTGGCTTAACGATGTGGAAGCCGGAGGAGCCACGGCTTTCTTGGAACCTGGCCATGAAATGACAGTGTGGCCTACTAGAGGATCTGCTGCTTTTTGGATTGATCTCACGCCTAGAGGCTTCAGAGATTCCCGGACACTTCATGCCGGTTGTCCAATATTGAAAGGCTCGAAATGGATTCTGAATAAGTGGATATTCTCCTATGACCAATTCCGGAACTATCCCTGCGGATTGGACGTGAAGGACTCCTACGAAGGATTTAAAGGATTCTACTGATGAAGCAAGACAATCATGTCTGTGATATTCTCATAAATATTGATATTGGATCAATTGAAGTCTAATGTTTATTTGAGCTTAGTTAAAGAGAAATTGTGACAATCTATTTCAAGAGAACCCTTGAAAATTAGGGCAAAAATAATTTTCTGTCAGAATAAAGAGAAAAGTTTTCTTCGTGGTGAGTTAAGGTCTTTGTTCAAAAGAATACATATTCTTTTTTTTTTGAGTCAAAGAACAGAGTTATTCTACGTTTCGAAAACTCTTTATAGAACAGAACATAGACAGGACATGTTTTTTATTAACAAATACCTTAAATAAACCTTAAGAGGGTTACCATCCATTGTATGATTTTGTGGTGATATTTGAACTCTCATATTTTAACTTTTGGTTGAGTTAAAAATTGAGATTCTGATAGTGAGTGGATTTGAAAGTTTTTTTCTTGCAGAGTAGAAATTCTAGACGGTTCACGAAGCTAACTCTCCTTTTGCTGCAAGTGTTCAGCTGACCCCAGCTGACCTACAGTACATTTTAAAACGTTTAGAAATGTTCCTCTACAGAAAAACTGTTTTATCTCCGCTCTATAATCCTAATTCATCAGAACACAATGATCTCTTACTAATAGAAGTTGCTCCTCTCATCATAAGCTTCATTGTGTTGACTTCAGTCGTTCTCGAATTAATCGAACCTTTGAATTTTAGCCTCATTCCTAAAACCTTCTTGTTCTTTAGAGTGATTGTCATATGAAAGGAAAACAAAATTTAAAATATCTGGTGTTTAAAACGTGTTTCGCAACCGTAAGGCTCGGTGAAGATGTTATCAACTCTCTGAATATTTCCAGTCATGAGTTCTTTACTGTGCTTTTTCTCTTTTTTCTTGGTTGTACCAGTTGCTCACGTTGGATTAAGATCAAAACTTGCAAGTGCCGGGTACCTCAGTTCTACAAGTAAGATCTTTTATCACCGTGTTGGGTGAATCCAAATTTGACTGGTAACCCGGTGACAAATACACGTATACCGTCTGTGGGCTTAACAACACTCTACAGTACAAACAAAATCGTGCGCAGGTTTCAGGCAACAGGTAGTTCGGACTTTTGCTTTGTAACTTAGCGCAACTCTTGACAGGAAGAATGTGATTGCCGACGATTTCGGAAGAATGAAAATTGTGTTTTTAATACTATTACATATCTTGTCAGTGATTCGTTGTGAAGATGAGCCCTATCATACAGTGCAAAATACCGCATCGAAAGCGCCAAAGAAGGCGGATTTGTACAATGAGAATGTCTTTACTTTCAATCTCTTTGAGAACTTTGAGCTGGCAAGGGAAGTGTATCTGTCAGAGTTGAAATTGATTGATCATCTTCTCAATGTGCAGTCTGTTTTGCAAGAAAAATACGACCATCTAACTTCCAATAGACTTTTGAAAGGTTCTCTTAGTGTTCCACAAAATTTGACCTTCGGTGATGGAAACGATTTTCATGGTGCAGTGAAGGGACTGGTTTTCCTTCACGATACCTATTCCTTCGATCTTAACCAGTTTGCCAAAGGGGTGATTCTCGTCAAAAATTACCCAAAAGGTCGTCTCAAGATTCCCCATGGACATCCATTGGCCTTTGACGATTTCCGACGGCTGGCCAAACAAGCCTTTGCTCTCAAATTTTATGATCGAGCCATCGAGTTTATGAGGATGGTATTGAAACTCTTACCTGAACAACATGGTCTTTCCAAAACTGAAGTGGAAGCAATCCACAAAATAAAGAGGGATCTGATTACACTCAACAATCAAAACCTCTACCAATCTGGTCAAACCATTCATTCTAACTTTAAGATATTACCCTACATTGTCACAGACAACTTGAAAAGGAAGAAGACTCAACCGGACTTTGTACAAAACGACGATTTGATCCATTTGAACGGATTCGGGAGATTTGAACGGGACGCTCATTTTCGTCGAGTTTGCAACGGCCAAATGTCCCAAAGGAATCCTCTTGAGCCTCAAAAATGTCATTTTCTCCATCATCACAATCCATACTTGAGATTGGGGCCGTTCAAAATTGAAGTGGCCTCCAAAGCTCCCCTCATAATGGTCTTCCACGACTTTTTGACAAAGTCCGAGCTTGAATTTCTCATTGAATACTCGCGTCCAAGATTGTCCCGAGGTCGATTCTACAATCCTTACAATCAAGCCTTAGATGCCGGACTTAATGAAGGAAAAAAGGTCACGAGAATCGTTCAAAAATCCGTACAATGTTGGATTGGCGATCTTGAATATCAAACATATCACGACAATCTTGACGAGTTTGAGCGTGACTTCAACTACACAATTCATTTTCCCAATTTATTCCGATTGACTCAACGCATGGAATTGGCCACGGGGCTAAATACCACAGCCAAATATGCCACCACAGAGTATCAGACCACGAACTATGGGCTTGGAGGCCTCTGTGAGACCCATTATGATCCTCATGGGTACATTGAAGGCGTCCAGTTGCCTCCACATCCCAAGTTTAAGCGATATTTGAAATGGGGTGATATGATGGCCACGGTCATGGGATGGCTTGAAGATGTAGAGGCCGGAGGCGCCACAGGATTTACGGATCCGGGCAATGAAGTCTTGATCTGGCCTCGAAAGGGCTCCGTGGCATTTTGGTTTGGCCTTGACCGTAAAGGTCATCGTGATAAGCGACTCCTTCATGGAGGTTGTCCTATTCTCAAGGGATCCAAGTGGATCTTGAACAAATGGATCCACTATTATGACCAATTCAATAAAGTTCCATGCTCACTCAACCCGGATGATGTTGTCCTTCCATTTGAAGGGATATATTAACTCTTTTTTTTTTCTTTTTAGGTCCATGAGAGAAAGATCATGAAATTCTGGAGCCAGTTGATTCCATGGGGCCTGATATTGGGCCTTTCAATGTCCTATGATATTGATAGCGGATACAATTTCCAAATGTTTGAAAATTTCGGTTTAACTAAAGAAGTCTACATCCAGGAAAAAGAACTCATCTCAAAACTGAAGACATTCAAAGACAAGGTTGTGAGTCTGCGCAACAACCTTCAGATTTTCTTGAATCAGACTAGAGAGCACACTTACAATGATGAACAATTCACTGAAAACCCTGTCAATACTTTCATTCTGATTAAAATCCATGGCCTCGGTCTTCCTCAACTACACCTCATTCACGAAATTCAAGACCTCAAGAAAGACCTCAACAAATCTACTTCCAAATTTCCTACAAAGGAGGACTTTGATGGAGCCCTTTATGGATTTGTCACTTTGGAAGATACTTATCAATTCAATACAACCCTTGCTGCCAAAGGCGTAATCGATCTTCCAGAATTCCCATCCGGACACAAGGTTTCTATGCAGTCACCTCACCAACTCACCCATATAGACCTCAAGCATATGGCCGATCTGGCCTTTCAAAAGGCCTGGTACGATACATCTATTCGCTTCCTTCAAGGGGCTTTTAATTTGATCGCTCAACTTCCAAAGAACGAATCACCCTCAAATGCAACCATGAAGAAATACAACTACATGAAACAATCCCTCATTCGACTGAATAACGAGTACATCACCAAGAAGTTGGTCATGTCCGACAGCACGTATAAAGTGTTCCCATACACCATTGATAAAAACTTTGAGAAAAAGGCCAAACAACCCAAAGTCATCCGGGACAACATCATAACGTATGTCAACTTGCAATGCCAGAGTGGCAAGGAGTTTTACATGCGTTCGGTTTGCAATGGCTTCTCCTTTAGGGCATACACCCGGCAGAAGACCCAATTCAATTGTCATTGGCTTCATCATCGCGATCCCTACCTCAGACTAGGCCCCTTTAAGCTTGAACAAGTCTCGGACGATCCCTACCTGGTGGTATTCCACGAAATATTCACCGAAGACGAGATGAAGTACATGGTGGAAAATTCCCTTCCTCACTTATCCAGGAGCAGAACAGGTGGAGAAAACAGAGGCGCAACGGCTCATGACTTTAAAAACGGCAAGAAACGTCGCATTGTATCAAAGTCAGTCCAACATTGGATGGCTGACCTGGTTTACGAAGACATGAAGGTTGAGGTAGACGTACCGGACACCAAATGGAATTACACTGTGGCCTCTTCCATTTTGCACAAACTCTCCACAAAGTTAGAATGGGCTACCAGACTGAACCTGACGGCCAAATATGCCAGCACAGCGTACCAGGTGACCAATTATGGCTTGGGCGGTCTTTGTGAGGTCCATATCGACCCGCATGGATACCTGGATGGTGCTGAACTTCCACCCAGTCGATTTGGCCTCCGAAAGTCCGGGGATATGTTTGCCACCATCATGGGATGGATCAACAGAGAACCGGTTGGTGGCGCGACTGCCTTCTGTTATCCGTACAAGGAGGTACTAGTGTGGCCTACTAGAGGGTCAGCTGCTTTTTGGTATGATCTGGATCGCAAAGGGTCGCGAAATGCCAAAACGAATCACGGAGGATGTCCGGTTCTGAAAGGGTCAAAATGGATAGTTAACAAATGGATCTACTATTTTGACCAATTCAAACGTTATCCCTGCCATGTGGATCCGAATGCAGAGCCCAAAGGTTTCACAGGAAACGCAGTTTATAAATAAAGGCAAATCAATGTCTGATGCATGGGAAAAGTACTGATATTGTAGCTTCAAGTCAATCAAAATGTTATCTTTTGTTATCATTCCAGATGATTGTAAAAAGATGAAGACAACCATAGTAATATTTGCCGTGTGTGGTCTCTTGGAAGCAGGCCAGTTTGATTATGGAGTGTTTGAGAACTTCCAGTTAACAGAAGAACTCTTTCGGAATGAAGTGGCTGGCCTGAACTTAATAAGAGACATTCAGAAAAGGCTCCAGGAAATCCAACTCAAATTGGAAGGGGGAATTGTGAGCACAAATGCTTTTGAGAATCTTCTTAGTCTTAAAGAGACCATAAGACAACTTACCATGAACCAACCTGTTGAAGACGATTTTATCAACTCCGCCAAAGGTTTCTTGATGGTGCTGGACACTTATGATGTTCCCAAAGAAAAGCTTGTTCAAAAGGAATTCGTTTACGCTGATCCTCACAAAGGTCAGGTCTCCTTGCAGACCCATACCCTATTTGAACCCCATGACTTAATGACTCTTGCATATGAGGCAGCGGATATTGGTTGGTTTAGCCATGCCATAAATTTGACCAAGATTGCATACAAAAACCTAAATTTCCCAAAAATCAAAAGGGACCAAAAAGCATCAATGGAAAAATTCAAGAACAAACTTGTCATGACACATAACAATGTTTTGAAATCCAAGAAAAGGTTGGTCGGTGACGGTTTCAAAGTGTTACCGTATTTAGTCACCCTCGATCTTGAAAAGAAATCAACTCAACCCAAGTTTGTGAAGAAATTGGATCCCTCCAAGAGGGAAAATAAGTTTGAAGCCAACGAACAACCAGATGTAAATGAAGATATCTTTCGACGAATTTGTCGTGGTCAAATTGTCGGCCAAGAAGTCAAGAAGCAAATCAAATATCAAAAATGCCATTGGCTGCATCAGAACAACCCTTACTTGCGGCTGAATCCATTCAAAATTGAGATCCTATTAAATGATCCATTCCGAATGATCTTCCATGAAATTCTAAATGAGGAAGAGATTGATTGGCTTATCCAATACTCCACTCCCAATCTCTCCAAAGCCCGTCTCATCTCTCAAGCAAATGTAGATCCCAAGAGAATTGGCCTAGAGGCTGAAAAGAGACGTAGAATTGTCCATAAAACGGTGCAATGCTGGATTGACGACGTCATCTTTACAGAAGAAGCCAAATTGAAAAAGGACAAAGAAGGGATGTTCAGAATCCAACCCTATTCCGGTGATCAATATGCCTATACAATTTTCAACCAGACACTCCATAAATTGTCAAAGAAGATCGAAATGGCCACCAATATGCTTGTCACACAAAGGTGGAGTTCGACTAAATATCAAGTAACCAACTATGGCCTTGGTGGTCTGTGTGAGACCCATGTGGATCCCTTTGGAATTTGGGAGGGAGCTGAAGTCCACGAGGAAGGGAAAGAAGTCCAGGCCACTGGAGACATGTTTGCCACTTTCATGGCTTGGCTAAATGATGTTCCTGCAGGAGGTTTCACGGCCTTCAATTACGAGGATTATGAGCAACGCATTGTCCCTGTCAGAGGGTCAGCAGCCTTTTGGTTCAACTTGAGGTCAGATTTAAAGCGGGAACCTCGGTCCGCTCACGGCGGTTGCCCAGTAATGGCTGGATCAAAGTGGATTCTCAACAAATGGATCATGGCCCACGACCAGTGGCACAATTTTAAATGCACACTTGAAAAGAATGTCACCTACCCTGCCTATAAAGACTTTTATCATTAGTCTTTTTATAGAAACATTAAAATATATTTTTTATGTTTTGTTTCAGATATGTCATGATCAAAATGAGAGCCCTCGGAGTGATTGTTATCCTCATTGCATTCATGTGTAATGCCGTTGAGGCTGGGAAATATGAGTTCGGGCTCTTTGAGAACTTTGATGTTACGGAGAAACTCCACAAAGTGGAACAAAAGTTTCTCCAGCAACTGAAGGAACTCAGACAAAACCTCTTGGAGGTCAAAACAGCCCTGTCAAATTCAACCGAACCAATCAATACCAAAGCAAAAATTCTTCAAACGAATCAAAACAGGAAAAATGCATTTCATCAGATTGTCAACGTGATGGAGGATTTCACCGGGAAGCCCATGGAAACCTACGACCAGGCAATCACCGGTTTATTAGTATTGCGGGAAACCTATAACCTACCCATGGAGGATTTCATGGCTGGGATAGTCAAAACCAAAGGGCATACCAAGCAAGTCTTTAAGGCCAACCACTTGCTTAACCTTCAGGACGCGTTTCATTTGGCAGTAAAGGCTCAAGAACGCAAATGGTTCGATGCCGGAATCTTATTCCAGCGTCAGGCAGACAAAATGATCGGAAACATGACAAAACAGGAGTTGAAGTCAATTGACCCCGAATTCTTTGCAGGCATGAGCAAACTCCGAAAGTATCTTAAGCAATCACAAAACCATTATTTAAAGACGAGAAAAACCTTACAAGGGCTTGACTTCCGAATCCTGCCCTATTTTGTGGATGACGATCTAAAGAAGAGCACCAAGCAACCCAAATTCGTCCGTGAACTCTCCACCTACAGAAGAAATTATAGTGACACTAATGAGTACAAAGAAGGGGAGAGACGTGACGAAGCTGACCGTCGCGTTTGTAGAGGAGAATATCAAGGGACAGCTATCGCCAAGGAAGCCCATCTACAGCTGTGCCACTATCTCCACCAAAACAATCCTTATTTGAGATTGGGCCCATTCAAAATGGAGGTCCTTGCTCGAGTTCCCTTTCGAATGATATTGCATGACTTCATGGACGAAGCTGAGATGAAGTGGTTGAAAGATTACTCGAAACCCCGCCTTTCAAGGACCCGCGACAAGTACAAAAGCAATGAACAAATCCAGCGACACAGTCTGGACAATAAAAAGGTCAAAGTAATCGCCAAAACCACTCAAACTTGGATTTCAAGTCGGGTATTCCTGGGCAAGGACGTCTATGACGACTCAAATCAGTTACTTCCCAATCCACATTTCGACAAATTTGTCGACGTCAATCCAAACATGGTCACCTTGTCACGGAAAATCGAGTTGGCTACCAAGATGCACGTGTTGAAACGTTTTTCATCCACAGAGTTTCAAGTCACCAATTATGGCCTCAGTGGACTTTGTGAAGGCCATATCGATCCCCATGGATATATTGAAGGGAAAGAACTCACCCCTGACCGCCAAAGTCTCGTGATATCCGGTGACATGCTTGGTACTTTTATGGCTTGGTTAGACGATGTTGAGGCAGGAGGTGGAACGGCCTTTGATTCGCCACGTTTTGAGCAAGTAGTGTGGCCAACACGTGGATCAGCTGCTTTTTGGATTGATTTGAGACCCAGTGGCATTCGAGAACTATTTTCTTCACACATGGGGTGCCCTATCTTGAAGGGATCAAAATGGATCTTGAACAAATGGATCTATTACTTTGATCAGTTTCAAGAGTTTAAATGTGGCCTTGAAAGCAAGTCCCATTTTGATGTTTTTAATAATATTTTCAAAACTTATCAATAATGCAGACAAGTGAATTGGCGTGATGAAATGATCAAATGTGTCACAAATCTGATATGGGCTTAGTGAATCAAAATAAATACAGTCGAATCTCGATATAAGAAATCTCAGTTTAAGAAATTTTCGCGATATAAGAAACTTTTCCGTGCTGACCAAATTTTACAACATAAGAATTCTCGCTATAAGAAATTTTCCATTTTTCCTCAATCTCGATATAAGAAACATTTTCATAGATTTGGTCTATTGTTCCTGCTTAAATTGGTCACAACACAAAACAAAAACAATAAAACGAAGCATTTCTAAAAGGATCGATTCAGTGCTTCCATATTTTGCGCTTTTCAGGGTGCCTTTTGGGCACTTTTTGGTTTTCGCGCCTTGCGCCTCTTTTGAACAACCTGTCCTTTTCAAATTTTAGTCAAAAGAACGAAAAATTGCATTTTGAACCCTAAAGTCCCTAAAAATTGTCCAACATGCCACTCAACAATAACTATTTTAATGACATAAAGGTTAAAAAAAATTGTTGACAATTTTTAAAAATAATATAAGCCCATTTTGCCAACAAACTTGTAATGCTTGAGAGTGAAAAAAATGTGTGTCTGCCAAAGCAAAACCTAGTGGAAAATAACAATCCACGGAAGTGTCCAAGGTCAAACTGAGAATAGAAGATTTTTTGTTGAGATATTCCAAAAAAAACAGCAAAAATAAGACTTCGTCAGTCTGAAAGCATGGAAGGCTCAAATTTTTTAAAAAGTTGTTTGTCAGTGTATAGGTTGGATAATATAACAAACATGATGACAACATTGTAGTTTCTTCTTTCATTTTTTTTGTCAAATTGAGATTGAAACAAGTTCTGAAGCTTTGTAAAAGAGATATAAATGCATGCACTTCTAATGTAAATTTGTGTGTTTTATCAACTATTTTTAAAAGCTAAATTTTTGAGTCATTGTCGGATTTTGTTGTAATAAAAGTAAGCTTATATATAAGGTTTTATAAAGGTGAGGTAAACTCCTCTGGTAGTTTCCGTGGTTTTTTATCGTTTCTTGAGCCAATTTTCTTGAGTCTCGATATAAGCAATATTTTGCCGCTGACAGAAAAGTTTCTTATATCGAGATTCAACTGTAATACCAAAATGAAAGATATCTCGATCAGAAAGAGCAACAACTTCTTACGACACAAACTACTTCAGGTTTGTTTCAGTGGCCTTGATATTTAATGGTGCGTCACTTAAAACGTGGCAATGAAACTACGAGTACATGTACATTAAAAGGTCAATTTTTTATAAGGTCATCTAGGACAATCAAGATGGTTTCTTTTTTATCGTCTAACACCTTCAAAATGACAAAGCCTTAAAGTATTCGGGGTCGATTCTAAGATCTGGTCCCCTTTTCCCTCAACTCTATCGAATGAATTTTTCTCCAGAGCCTAATCATGGGAAGAGGATTGCAAAAAAAAATGTGGGCATTTTTTAGCAATTTGAGAACTAGATGGAATGAAATTCATGCTGACGGAAAACTTCTCTTTTCCTGTCAACAAGACAATGGCAAAAAAGTGGCCACCTACTACTGATGTGTTTCGAGTTGGATTTTTGGCAGTTTTGCCATTTTGGTTTTTAGGGTCAATAATCTGACCACAAGTAAACTTTTCAACAGGCAATAGACCT
The DNA here is from genome assembly GCA_010645155.1 of Tigriopus japonicus. NCBI lineage: Eukaryota > Metazoa > Arthropoda > Copepoda > Harpacticoida > Harpacticidae > Tigriopus > Tigriopus japonicus. Next base: position 6,202,204 of record CM021315.1, on the reverse strand, counting down.
TATCTGCCATAAAATATGGCAGCACTGCCAACTCGAAATCCAAAAGTGTTACTACTGACGCTACTGACAGAACTCGACATAGAACTAGTTCGAGTGTTGCCAATTTGGTCCCTGTTTAGGTCTTTTCTAAAAGTTCAATACAACCTGCCCTTTTTGACAACGATAAACTTCCGAGTCAAAACTGGCAGCACTCCTGGTTCGAAAATACATCACTTCCACCTACTACTTTTTCCCCGGCATCAAAAAATTTCCTGGATAAAAGTCTCGGAAGCTTAATTGACTTTCTAGCAGTTAAAATTACACCATTCAAAGACAAATAGGTCCGCAGTTGCTCATTTTATCAACTATTATTTGTATTGATCTTTAAAAATCAAAAGTCTCAAGAGAAATTCTGATCTCAAATAGAATTGAGTATATCTTTTTACTCTTAAATATCTTTTCATCAAGTCAACTCATATCATAGAGTTCATCGTAGTCGCAAAGTAAAAAGCTTGCAGCTATCTGACGCATAGATAGATGTGTCTGACTGGAGGAAAGCAATTCACAAACCCCAGACCTGTGATTTAATTGCAATTTCAATCATAATAAAAATCATAATCATGATAAAATAAAGAATATTGGAGCTAGAAAAGACATTTTCGACTTGGTTTAATGTTTGCAATTTTTAACCACTCTCCTTTTACGAAACATCTAATTATCTTTTTAAATGATACCATTGCGTGCGTTTGTTTTGAACAATCATGTAACCCAAGAAATCGTTTGACTTAATTTGACCAATCATCACTCGCTCGTCAGCGATAAATTGATTACGAAACGAACGAATGATGTATTTCATTGCATTTCAATGTAAGTGTCATAACTTACATTTGGCCCTTTAAAACGAAATTGGAACAAGTTAGTTTTGTGCAAAAAATACAATCGAAATGTATTTCAATTAATGAGACCAATATGATTATAACTGTCATCAATTTCATTTCAAAAGCAATTAGCACAAGTCTGACTTAACCTTTAGAATAAACAAAGTCTTGATTGTCGTGACAACATAATGTATTTTCAATAATTTTCGCTAAAACCGTTTAAAGAAAAACTGGACTATTGATCATTTCAAGGACATCAATAACACAACATGACAACACTTTTATCTATTCTGCTTGGAAGAAGAATCGAAGTACGGTATGAGAATAAGATTAAATCCAAAACAGCCCTGAACCTGGAACAGATTTCTACTAAGGCGAGAATTTCGTTCCTCAGAAGAACAAGGTCAACGAAGCATCCTTCGGTTTATTCCTGCAATGAAGGATAAACAGAGGCTCATCGTTTCCAACGCGTGAATGAATCTGGAAATGACTCAGCGACAACTTATCCTTACTCGGCATGTTCCTTGTTCCCAAATTTCTCCCCCGTGTCCATTGAAAGTGCTCCAGCGCCTTGACCAAAACCAACTCCCTTAGGACCATAACGCCTTCCATAGCACATGCGACAAAACAGCTCCTTGTCGTGCTCCGAGCAACTCGTGGAATCCAACATCTTGTTGCACATTGCTGAAATACGACCAGAGATCACGATTCCGGAAAAGTTATGGTACAACTTCCGTATCATACTCACAGCATTTAAAGCAAACCTTGTGCCATTTGTAGCCACCCGCCACTTTCTCTTCGGCCGCATAAACGGCTCGATCACATTTGGGACACTTGGGCACCACCGGAGGTTTGAACGGCATCGCGTTTCTGGTGTCTGGAGACCGGAATAGAAAATGATCTAGGGTTTTTAGGGCTAGCCCACAATCTCAACCGAGCTCTCGACTGACTCATAAGCGGACTCGGAGATGTCTTTCATATACACAAGAAGTTACGAGCAACTCCCGTGCACAGCACTCCCCGCCAATCCCGTCCACTGATGAGGTATGTAGGTAGTAATTCCAATTCCCCTCGTGCAGTGAGCACTTTCCGTTCCTACGTACTGTACATTCAGTTACACACCCTAAAGTGGGATTGCTGGCTGTTGTGCAGAATGAACGAAGATCTTCTTTTGATCTCTTGGCATTTAAAAGTTCCAAGGACAGCCACCAACATAGTGGAAAGGCCAAACTTGGGGTCCAACTCTCGTTACACTTGTAGTATGGAAGCAAACGGGAACAATCCTTTGGGAGAACTGCGTTACTACTGACTGATGGGAGATGTTTTCAAGATGCAGATGACTGATGTTCCTAGCTATAGCTGTGGATTTACATCTGGTTTCATTGGGCTTTACATGTTGTAGTGAGGGAATGGAAAGGCACCGACTCTCTAATGGATCCGAATGGACGTGCCCTGTGTAAACAATACTCTCTGTTTCTTAGCCAAGTTTGATTCAGACTAATTGAGGAGGTGCAAATACACTCTCTCTCTCTCGGATGATGTCATTCATGTTATATTGCCACGATCAGCAATATTCGGAAAGGTGCATGTTGGATAGGAAAAGCTCAAAATGCAACTCTTTGATGTTATGGCAAGTCTTGACGAGTTTCAAGAGCCCTTGACGATGGCAATATTTTCAGTTCCTAATCCTGACGTGCTCATCTATCAAACTGCATCAAAAACCCAAGTAGGTGATCGTCTTATTTTGGCAGGATCGAGCGAGAGATGAGCTAATCTTGTGAATATGTGTTTCTGTAACCTTTTCAAATAGACCGTGTCGAGCTTTCATCATCCCTATTGATCTTTTTCGAGTCCTGAATCATCAAATCTGGCAGATGTGCAATGCCGCTCCCACTTTCGTTGAAAGCACATCATGTTACCAAGCAATACTACTTTGAGGAATGTAATGACTCCCTTGGGTGGGATTAGTATTTATTCCTCATATCCTCCACCCTCAATGAGGGTATTTAATTTGTTATTGGAACAAAATGGAATGAACTTTGCTCGTATGGAATGCTGAAGAAGCAGGGACGTTTTTCATTAGATTATGGAAATATTGGTGTACTTGGTAATATTTTAAGTCAAGATGCCCCCTGGTGAATGAATGTAGAGCCTAGAAGTATGCACAAGGTGGCCTAGCCTGTCAAACAGGTGCTTATTGGAGCGATTTAACGGCTTTCATAGGAGTCAAGGTTTAAATTTTGAGGCTTTTTGACAATGATACAGGGTTGTCCGAAAGAATTGTGAAATAAAAAAAGTCGTCACTTGTCGTAAAATCATCAAAAAAAATTAATGCCGCTACCAGGAATGGGATTCCCTGTAAAGAGAGTTAATGATAAATATAGTTTATAAAATTACCGTTTATATGAAATTTGATCTGCCAATGAGTTACTGTTGGCAGATCTGTACAATCCTTGAATAGTGGGTTGGTCAGGAATAGTATTCAAAAGTTTGTCCAATCCTGCCTTAAATGCTGTTAGAGGATCAGCTCCTACATATTCCCGACGAAGGCAAATAGGCAACAAATTGAACAATGAAGGAGCCTGATAAAGAAGAGAGGAAGACTTCATTGTTCGAATTGTTCAGATTGTTCAGATTACTAAATACTTTGTTTAAAGTTTTACTTTACCCATTGGCAAACGCATGCTTTACATTTTTTTACCTTTTTAGGTGAGACTGCATGGAAATCACCGTTACCTCTCTTATGGCTAGAATGATTTTGACTTTAAAAGGATTTCTTGTGAACACGAAAAAGTGAACACATTGTGGAAATCAATCGATTTGGCAACTAGAAGTAGATTTTAGATACTTTCTGTAAAATTCAACAACACCTTCTAGATGTGCTTTTCTTTGATTACAACCTGTCCACACTATTTCAGGACTGAGATGACAGCTCCAAATTTTACTATCTTTGTGAATGTGTTATATTTTACACAATCTGTGCTTTTTACAACAAGGAGTTTGTCTGCCAATTTTCAGCTCAATCCAACAACGGAGTCGAAAATTATGCGCCTTTGAAATTCAGGCAAGCATAGACAGAAATGAAATCGTTAAACTTCTTGTAACATCTTGAATTTCAAAAACGTTTAAAAACCCTTGTTATTTTAAGCATAGTTCTTGTAAAACATAACAGATTCACATAAATGGGAGCAAAGATGATAAAATTTGAAGTTGTAGTCTGTGTCCTGAAACAGCGTGACCTATCTATGATTAGGCCTAGTAAAACAGCTCACCCATCACATCTGGAGCCACAATGGAACATGCATAAAGGTTGCTAAAGTGAGCATATTAAATCATACCGCTAGTGGTAAAACAGGGCTGTTGGCTGCGCTGAGTTGCCCAGCCTATTTTGGCAAATTCAAGTCATTTCAATTTTTTTGTGTCTTCACTCATGTAGCATGCGTCTAGGTCTCTGTAAATGATCGTTGTTTTACATTTAGATACCTTTGCTTACATCTGGTTGATAATAGACTCAGTTTATTATGTATAAATTGAGCTCCATAAAATTGTACATTCACGGAAAAAAGTAGTAAAACTACTTCATTTCTCTGTTTGGGAATCATTTTTTTTAATTGAATGATTCTGTAGAATCAACTGGACAAAAAGCATAATCAAATCATTGTTTGGATCATTGCTAAGTCCTACTTTTGTAGTGGCACACGGCTTGCTTATGTGTTTTTTATTCAGTCATCTTGAAAGTGATTTTAATGTCCTTGATTTTGCATTAACATTAATCCAACTCCTTGCAAATTATTTTAACGTCAAATAGCAATCATTTTCAATCACCTAGACTCCTTGAACACACGCTAAAATTGAAATGACTTGTATTCACCAAAATGGGCTGAGCAACTCAGCACAGCCAATGGCCTTGTTTTATCACTAGCGGTATGATTTAAAACGCTCACTTGATGGAAGCAACCTTTGTGCATGTCCCATTGAGTTTTCTTTTTTCTTTTTTTACAATATCCATCTTTCACTTGCTCACATATAGATGGAATTCATCTACTCAATTGGTGAATAAAACAAAAGCAGGGCGATTGGAAATTAGTCTAATACTTGGGTCTCTCCCTGTCTCCAAGAATACCTTCAACGATAGTGAAGGTACAAGTATTCCGCCCAAGAAACGCGAGGAAGACTCCAGAAGATTTTGATAGCCAAGAAATCTGGCCTGTGGGTGTGCGTAGTAGTACCCATCGCAGGTTTGGGGATCGCGGGGATTGGAATTCAAATTTGAGCTCTTCTGGGATCAGTTCCCACTTGAAATTGAAGATAAACAGTCCAGGAAATTGAAAATGCCGAGACCGGTGAGCAAATTATTACTTGAGTGAAACTCACAATGTTATGATTCAAGAGGGACAAGATTAGGAGCAACCAACCAGTGAGCAAGAAGCAACCTTCATGCCCAAGAAATCTCCCCCGAGGTCTCAAAAGCGCCCATTTACCAACCAATTCAATTACACCCATTTCGTCACTATCCTCTTAAGAGCCTTGAAACCATCAGAACTCCTTGCTTCAAAGGATAATGGATGGTCTTGTCATGAACCCATTTTCACTTTAGGTTTCGTGTAAACGGGATGCTGGTCAAGAGCAAGAGATCCAATTATGGATTGAGGCCATGTTGGGCGAGAAATTCCCGCCAAATGTACCCTTTGAGGATGTCTTGAAGGACGGAATCGTTTTGTGTCGGGTGATGAACAAATTGGCGCCAGGCAGTGTGGCCAAAATTAACGAGACAGGGCCAAGTTTCAAGATGATGGAGAACGTAAACAAGTAAGAACGGTTTTAACATTCATTTCAAACACCATGTGTGCATGTGTAAAAAAGAATGTGAAGTACGAATGTACTGACCATTTGCTATTCAAATACTGAGGGAGGGCGATTAGCTCTAGAAAATGAGGAATTAGTACATATTAAATCTTTATTTACTATTATACAATAAAGATCATGAAAAGTCTGAACAGGGAAAACTCAAAAACGGAATCGGCTCTCAATTTGTAGTGCTCTACCTCAAATGGCGTTTAATGTTTCTAGGAGCCGTGTTAGTACCTAACTACCAAGAAACTAGGAGTTTCTTTAACATTTTTGAGTAGAAATAGTAAAAATGAGCCAAAATAATTCCTACCTATACGAAATGTAGACAACTGTAAAGGCTGAAAGGAGCCTTTAGGCAAACCTGGCTTAAAAATGAAGTAAAGAAGACTCTTATTTTACCTTTTTTTGGTCTTGAAGCAGAGAAAAAGCAATATCCTGCTGAGGAAAGCAAGATTACTGATAAAAAATCTACTATGAAGATATATTGGCCAGAAAGACCAGGGTAGGCAAAAGAAAGAATTCATTTAGGTCCATTCTTTTTTCTGCTTGTCCTGGACTTCATGGTCAGCATATCTCGGAAATCTATAAAATCAGAAGCCACTTTTGAAATAACTCGAAACACGCAGTATATGTAAATTAGTTTGTAGGGCTGAAGCCCCCCAGAATGCCTTTATTGACTCAGTGACTAGACCAGGGGTCGGCAACCACTTTTGGGTCAAGGCCCACGAAATTTGATTCGTGTTGTCAGGGGCCCACCAACCAGGCATTGGTAGATTGAGGGGCCCACAAATTAGCGATCAAAGAGCTTTGAGCCCACGAGTACAGTACTAAGGATGGCTCTCGGGCCCACTATTTTGGTCTTTCTCCATAGCTCCTGGGCCCACCAACGACCACCCTTGGGCCCACATTTGGGCCGCGGCCCGCCGGTTGCCGACCCCTGGACTAGACGATTATCACAGACTTTTATATGAACGTGACTAGGGGGAACAAAAGCAATATATTTTGAACTTGGAGTGAGGTGCATCAAATTTATCATAATTATTTTTCTCAACAAAACATAAACTTCCTTCTTTGCTTTAAAACCAAGAAAAAACGCATAAGAAAGTCTTCTTTCCTTCATTTTTAAGCCCAAATCAAACCTAATATAACAAACCTCCCCAAAAAACCTTTGGGTGCCGCTTTTTTACGGCTAAAAGTGCTCAGTTGATTTCACCATTAGAGATGTTATCAAAGATACCTTAGAAAATATAAATAATATTAGCCCAAAACATATCAAATGGACTGAATATTGTTAATAAACCATGAAATATAAGGTAGAAAGGAAAAAATATATATTTCATGACCTACCCAACAAGGCATGATTCTTACAACTCTAGCTTTGATTTAACCTTTGGCGACAGGTGTTTTTTCACGATTCAATATCCAACATGTGACAAAAAAAGAAAAGTTTTTTTTTTATTTACAAGGTTTTTTGTGTCGAATGACTGAATTGATAAGTTTTCATTGCCTAAGATTGGTAATATTTGTTCAACAATCTGGGAAATTTGGATAACGGGTCACATTTTAGGGCAAGGGCGAAAATTTTGTGTACCATCAAAATACTGTGAACCTTCTTCATCTAAATTTCAGGTTCCAAGATGCTTTGGTCAAATATGGCGTGGAGAAGAAGGACATTTTCCAAACGAATGACTTGTCCGAGAAGAAGGATATTTCGAATGTGGCCAATACTATGTTTGCCCTCGGTCGAGCTATTGTGAGTTGATTTCAAATCAATTTCGAACTGTAGAAATAGGGTTCGAATAAAAAAAAAATCCACCTTGAAATGACATTGCCAAATGACATTTCAATTGTTGGGGCGCAGGGTCGCTGTGAATCAGCGTCCCATAAACTATGACGACTTGAAATTATGCATGTCAAAACGAGACTTGTGGTCAGACACACTAATGAAAGATTACGCACATGAGAATTTTTTCCTAGTGTCTCAATTAGTGTCTCAACTTAGCATTAGAGGGAAAGTAGCAAATAAATGTAAAAAAACAATAAACTTACATGAACATACGAAACAAGCTCAAAAATTCTATAAAACCTAAGTTTGCAAAAGTAGTGTAATAAGTGAGCCTACATTGTCAAAACATTGGTTTACTTGTTATTGTTCTTTACTTGTTCTTTTCATTGATGGACTGAATAGACTTCAATCGAATTTTGAAAAGTAGGAAATATTTTTTGGAAGTTCTTTAAAAGGATTTTTTCTCTCTCTTAAATTCCATTGTTTTTAATGCATGTCTGCTATCGAATGCCGAAGCAAAACTGAAGCAAAAAGCCGCTTTTGATTCCCCTATTATTAAGCAGCGACATGCTTACTTTAAACTGGGCCACTCAGTCTAATGTGTGTACTCTTATAACCGTAGTGGCTCTATTCTGAGTGACAGTACTGAGTTTTCGCCATCAAAATAATGCCAACGAAAGCAGGCTTCTTGATGACAATCATTTTTATTATGTTTTTTTGTGAAGGAAGTAGAGCTTTCTTTGATTTCTAGATGATTCCGTGATTCAAGGACATTCAATAAGGTTCAAATGAGTCTCTTTGTCAATTTCAAGACCAATTTGCCTGAGCTTAGCTGGCCTGAAACTGTTCTTGGTATTTCTACAATTTAATTATACACCTCATATGTTTGAAATCTTTTTTGCCTTGGTTTGTGTCTGTAATTTGTAAGAACCCTGTAACCCTGGAACCCTGAACCTGAAATTAAAAACAACGCACCTTGTCGCAAGAATTCATGTCTCTACTTTCGATTTTCGATATAATAATGCCTCTTAAGTTATGGGAGGCTGTTCTGGCTATTAAAAGAAAAATATCCTCTCTAGAAGGTTATTTCTACCTTTGTTGAGCATTAGTTTTTGCTTAAATACTTTCAATGGAAAACACCCCAAGATTGGTTTATCACCAAAATGCCTTGTATACAACTATTCTGTAACCCTTCATACCGACCTCTAGTACCAATTCTGATTTTATTATTGGGATTTCTTTGCAGATAAAATTCCAATTAGTCTTTGTGATTCATCATGGGTAGAGCCCTAATTACATTTTATTATAACACTCTGAACATGCCAATATTTGCTTACTCAGGGTTGGTTCAGTCTGAAAATGACGTTCAATCCATAAATCTGCTCCAAAACACATTGGCTTTGCTTTACAGCATTAAGATATGTGATTTGTCCCTTTGATAGGAAGTAAAATCCGACTACTTAACTTCGGAAAAATAACCCATCAACGTTTCCAGAAAAGTTAACAAAAAACTTTGTTACCCTTTGCAATAAACATTGTACCCAATAAAGACACTATTAGAATCAAATGTTAAGCTTTAAATTGTTTAAAACGAGAAGAAAAATTATGGGAAGATTTGAAATCCTGAAAATTCATCCTGCTTTTAAACTTACTGCCTTTTTCCTGTAGATAAAATTCTGATTGGCATTTTCAAGTAGTTTTTCGTGACCCTTAAGTATTTCTCTCTCTTTTTCCCTAGGTCCACAAACACCCAGAATGGACGGGACCAACCCTGAATGTGGAGTAACAATCCAAATGGAGTCTAATCCTCCTTCACTATCTTTGGGTAACCGTTTCGATCCGATGCAAACATGCTTCTTCTACTGTTATTACTACATGATGACTTCTATGTAATCTAATAAGCACCACCAATCAATCCACCAAGTGTCTCATTTTCACACATTTTCATATTTCATACACACATCAAGCCTCAGTCTGCTTCAACACTGGCCCTTCTTGCGTTTGTTCGCTCAGTGCTTTTTGATGATTCCGAAGTTTCGGATCGCTCAACAAAGGATGATCCACCGAATATTCCGTATAAAACGGCGAATCTTCGAGTTTGAGGATGACTCGGGTGATAAATCCACCCGAAGCTTTCTTAGATTGGCCTTCAAGCAAGCAATCCAATGCTGAATCAAGATTGGCTTGAATCTCTTCCGGGTCTTGAGTGAGTTTTCCAATGGGAATCTCGGCAAAAGCGTAGTCAGGCTCATTGGGAGCCACCAGAGAGGGCTTGACTTTGCGGACTTGGATTTCCATGCCGGATTTGAAGATCTGGATCATTTTCTTGACATTTTTGCCCACGGAATCGCCGCCTTTCACGGGGGTTTTCTCGCGTAAAACACCCACCATGGTCTTCATGGAGGCGGCCAAGTCTTCATGGCATAAGAAGTGATCAATCTCGGCCTAAAATAAGAAGGCATTGGAATGCACGTCCAAATAATTGACCCTGGACAGTATTAGTAATAGAAAGAACCTTTTCATGGAATAAAATAGTGAAGAGTTTATTTAGGCCAAGTTTGGTCATTTTAGGGGTTGAAGGCAGAAAGCAATTCAATCAGTCTTTGAAACCGGCTCAACAAATTCATTTCCAAGTGATTTGAGATTGCTGAAGTGGGCCCTTAAAAATCATTCAAACAACGAAATAAACATATCAGAATTTTTGTTGAGTCTCTTTTTACATGTACATTGAATGTGTTAACTTAACCCATAAAATTTAGTTCAGATTTGAATCCCTTGGCCCGTGCTTTGTCAATAATTAATTCTTATGCTTGAGAATGAACAGGGCTTCAACCAAACTTTTTTCATGTAGAAAAAAGGAGACCAAATTGACCTGATAAACATAGAACCAGTTATTTGAGCACATAGATAATAGCTGAGTTTATATACCCTGTGACAACTTGAGTTGTTACAGAAATTTTACGTTACCACACGCCGTTGGTTTCATTTGCAAACACGAAAGTACGTAAGTTGCCACATAAAATCGTTCAAAGAAAGCTAAGCTTGAAAACCCCGTCGCAAAACTCTTTCATAACTTTTGCCACAGGATTTCTTGTCCTAACTTATGTACTTTCGAGTTTGCAATTGAAGTCAATGGCGTGTGGTAGCGAAAAATTTCTGTTACAACTCAAGTTGTCACAGGGTATATAAACTCAGCTAATATGTAATTACATTTCAAAACAGTATAACTTTCTGGAGACACATTATGTCTTATGTATGATCTGATTCATCTCAAAATAAATGAGCATGTTTTGATCACCCTCAAGCCATTGTGATTAGTTGATCGGAGGACCTATCTCACCATTGGCCGAATAATTCATAATCTTGCTCATTGCATTGAACTATCACTTGAGAACATGCTTCTTTCAGCCAAATTAGGCTATGAGATCTTTGTTTGTCCTACTTACCACATCCACTCTGCCTTTCATGATGTTCTGAATGAGTTCCGGCCCTCCAGTCATAGCTGCACCCGCTGCCAAGGCTTCAGCCTCCAATTCCTCAGAGGGTACAAACATGCAGATCCGTTTCTCCAGCACTGTATCATCCCAACGGTGCACGATGGCCACGTACTTGTTGAATTCCTCCATATAGCGACCCTAGATAGAAGGATAATCGGTGGATTGAATGACTTCGCATTAGTTTAGGGTCGGCCCACATGTGGACCCATAGGTGGTTTTTGATGGACCCAAGAGCTATGGGAAAGACCAGAGCCATCAATATTCCAATTAGGGAGCGGATTTTTAGTTGGTGAAGAAGGCAAAAAAGTTAACTTTGATTAAGAATGAGCTTCTTTTTTTGACAGAATGGTAAGTAAAAAAGAGGAAAAAATGCCGAAATAGTCGGGGGGGAAAGAGATAAAATACTCAAGCCAGAACTTCGTCATTAACTTGAAGAAGCTCGAATATCCCACAGTTCAGGAAATTTAAATGTTTTCCTATAACTCATAAAAGAGTTAAAAAAACTTGAAAAATTCAAAAATGAATGGGAAAAGTCAGAAAACGAACGCTGGAAAAGAGCAAAATATTCATCAAAAATACACATTTTTAAAACAAATGTGCAAAAAAGTTGGAAAAACCGATCAAAACCCCAAAATAGTTAGAAATCCCTAAAAATAGGAAAATAGTATGGAATGTAAAATTTTAGTTAGAATCTATTATTCAGCTCCCAAACCAAAACAAAGGAAAATATTGTACGCAAACAACTTGCAAAACCCAGAAAATTTCGTGTTCTCTGCTCTCAAAAAATAGTTTTGACCTACTACAATGAAGACGCCATCAATGGCAACGCATTCAAGTGTGGTCACCCTGTTGAAATCAAAACAAGAAATACTGTTCACAATTTAGTGATGTGACTTGGGCGCTTGAGCAAGCTTTTTTTCGTGACATCGTACACCGGGGTCGCCAATTTACCTTCAGTGAAATGGTATTCCCTTCAGCCTACCTATCTTCGTAAACCGGTTTTTCATTAAGAACCACTGAAACGCACCCCTGACTTTTGTAACTTTGGATCAGGGTTGCAAATTAACCTCAAATTCGTGTTTGCTTGAGTTAGTTAGCAAAGCACAAAATCTCCATTAGGTGACCCTACCGACCCTACCTTGCAACCTCCCGTGAAAAAACTTGCCCAAGCCCAGATTTCACATCACTAGTTCACATCGTTCTACAGCTAATCAGCCCCAAAATTTTGTCAGCTGTTTTGCGTCATAATTCATAACTGAATTGAAGGCTTTTCTCACTGACTTGTTTGGGCAGTTTCATGTTGAGTTCGACCTTGGCATAGAGCAAATCCTCTGGCCGATCCAAGACTTCGGGTGAAAAGTGGATGCGCATCATCCGAATGGCCTCGTGTAAATCGTAGCGTTGATAGCAATACCGAAACAAGTGATACACATCTTCCGTTGGGAACGATTTGTTGGTCTCATCGGCTCTAAAATAGTCCAAAACATTTTTTTTTCAGCCTTGATTTTGACTTCAACAACTTAATAGATCGAAAATGAGCTTTTCTGACAATTCTAAGGATTTTTAATCACACTTTAGTTGGTCAGGAGCGTTATTTAAATAAATGCTTCCTCTTGGTCAAGTGTGTATTTAGCAAATCTAGAAGATGAAGCTGATTTGAAATCCAAATGACATTGACAGCTTCTGTGTTGGCGGATTATTTGGGTTTTAGCTCAACCATTCGTGGGAAGTTTTCTTATTTTCAGTCAGAGTAACAGCTTCTGACCCCATGTTTCTTAATAATGAAAAAGATCATGATTTCAATTCAGCATGGGTCCAAGTTTTTACAAGGACTATCTTAAATCATTGAATCATTACAATCATGATCTCATTTTGTTTAACACAATTGTTGGTCAGCAATCTGATCCCACTACAAGCTGATTTTTTCGAGACCAGCGTTTCAACTGGCCAAAAAAACTGCTCTTAGACTTAAACTCTCAAAAAATGTTGTAATGGCTCTACCAACAACGCTAATTTCTAATTTTTCTACAATACAAACTGCTAAATATAAGCCTTGGTAAAGGATATCCACAAAAAATACAGAAAAAATCACGAATTCACTCTTGGCCATATTATAAAAATTTCTGAAAAAGGCTTTCACAACTGCCATATAATTTCAAAAAATCTCTTTAATCCTTAATATAACGTCAAATTCGAGGTTCCAAGGGCAATTGATGGGTTGGAACCCCTCCCTCTTTTGACAACTTGCCTAAGGGGTTTGGGCGTAACAGGTAATCCCATAGATTTGAGCATCAACACGATTTTAGCGGGCAAAGGCGGCGGATTGCGTCGAAGGCGCTCTTCTTTCTTCTTCTTATTGGCGATGGCCAGTTTGGCCTTGCGTTCACGGGTGCCTCGACGAGCACGCTCTAAAAAGGCACTGGTGTGAAAGTTGGCGAGGATTCCACCCCCTGACAGGCCAGGCTGTAGGGCGGGGCAGGCACGCCACGCCCCTCGACACAGGCTCAACATGATGATGATAATGAGAGATGATTGAAAACTGCGGAGATGGGGATGAATGGAAGATTGGCCAGAAGCATGTGTGATTATTTATGATGAAAACGGGATATTTATGGTGGGTTGAATCTTGAAGAGGTTGGGTGTGTTTTTGCATGAGGTTCCGTTTTGGAGATCAGTGATCCTGCCTTGGTTAGGCCCAAAAATTTGTTGGGCTTCTCGGAACTTCAAGTGTTGCCATTTTTGCTTTTCTCAAACTAGGAAGTTCAAGTTGAAGTAAAACTTGATTGCATGAAATTAGGCCAATTGAAATTGGGTTTGATCATGGGTTGCATTACTCATACTTGTTCTTTCCGTCCATTAAGTAACTTCCTTGAATACTTCTGCGCGTCATTATTGTCAATAAATATTCTCATGATTCTTATTTGGCTAGCCACAATCAATACCCCGCAACAGAATCATCCAAATTAGAGGGCTATAATCAAAAATTTTTCTATAGCGGTCTAATCCAAATTACATTTGTATGATATTGCTCCATGATACAGTTATTTGGATCATGACAGGAACCTGTTTTATTGCTAAATCATTGTCAGAAAAATATACCACTATTTTTGGGATTTTTCTGAGTCGACCCGCTTAAAATCTCGTTTTGAAATCAACGAAGCTGTTCGTTAATGTAGAAATCAAATGCTAGCTTTATGAAATGGCAAGAAGTCAGGTAAAATCTTGGCTGCTTTGATGGCGTACTTAACAACCTCCTTAATGATGATTGATTAATTTTTTGACCATTTCATTTAATAATTATTGTTGACTGCATTTCGTAAGGATGGTGGTGAGAGTTTGTTGGTATTTATGAAGTTCTGCTAAGCCTTGCTTCTCAATCATCATCATAATAGTAGAAGTAGTAGCAGTAAATTATAATAGTAGTAGTTGGATGAGGAGGTTCGTAACTAACAATGGTGGCAATTATAATATTAGCGGCCCTAGAAGATGGGGTTTGCCTCATCGCCGCATGTATTGAATCCTTCCAAATGAGTCTCATCATCATCATTATCATTATCCTCATCATCAAGGCTCATTATCTTGGACATCGTGATGGTTGCTCGTTTGCTCTTCTCCCGATTTGGACTTTGGATCCGTGGTGGTGTTGCTCGTCTTTGACTGATGATGATGATGGTGATGATGATGTTGTTGGCTCAGATCCGGATTGAACAGAATGGTGAGCGGGAAAAGTTTAGCACAGGTTTGACGGAATCCCTCCTGAGCGGACACGCCCACACTTCCGTACACATTGGCTCCCAGTTTGTGGTAGATCTCACTGCAAGTCTGGAAACGAAAGGGTAAACAATCACGTTTTCGTGTGTGAAAGACTTAAGGGTTGGTTGCTAAGTTAGTTTGGAAGTACAGTAGAAGCATACTAGAAGCATAGAAGATGGAGTAGAGTTAACCATGCTCGATCAAGTTTACTACATAAGGTGCGTTTTTTTTATAAAATCGCAGCTTTCGTAGCAAAGCTAGATGGGCAGGGTTATTTCTACTCCATCTCATATTTGTCTATATTATCGATTTATTTTTACTTATGCGCTTTTTTTCCTTTTATATATATTTTTTATATGCTCTAGACATGCTTCTACTTTACTTCAACACCTGACCTAGATGTTTTCTAGGTAGTGTTAAAGCAACCTTGTCACTACAAGTTGGACTTGTTGGACTTGGACCCCATTGGACTAAAAATTCTAAAAAGTTGCAATCATTTTCTATGAAGCCAATTAACTGTAAATGCAAGAACTGGCCTAAAAAAGGTCAAATGTGGCTGATAGGAAGCAGAAATTCTACAAAGAAATTTGCTATATTGTTACTCAAGAATGGTTTGCTGTGTAGTGATAATCACAAATATTGCAAAACTAAAAAAATTGGGAGGTGCGTGTGAAATATTACATTCAAAAAGTTTTCTACTGAATCCCAATGATGAAGGCAAAAAACATCAAAAGTTCCATCTTTGGGGTAAGTTTATGGCATTTTTCAACTTTGTCCAAGTCATTAGTGTTTGATTAAAAATAATACTACACTTATCAGTATTGATATTATTCATTTGATGCCATAGAATCACACCAAGATTTAAAAATGTTTCCTACAAGGAGAAATGAAATAGTTTTACTGCTTCTTCCTGGGAATGTATGATTTTGTTTTATCTTATTTTCTACCTAATAAACTGAGCAAATTATTAACCAGGTGTAAGCAGAGGTATCCTTACGCAAAATATTGATCATTTCTAAGAAACCTAGACTCTGTAAATGGACGATAAAATAGAAATAGCTTGAATTTGCCAAAATGAGCCGAGCAACTCAGCACAGCCAACAGCCCTCTTTTACCGCTAACGGTATGTTTCAAAACGCTCACCTGAGCAACCTTTGTGCATGTCCCATAGTGATTGAAGCGTTTGATCGCCATCAGACCTGACTTTGAAAAAGTATCTAGATAAGATAGTAGTTTCCGCAAAGTATCTAGATAAAGATAGTTAAAGATACTTTCCTGAAAAAGTATCTAGATAAAAATACTTTTAGATAGTTTTCCAAAAAAAAGTATCTAGATAAAGATACTTTAAGATACTTTCCCGAAAAAAGTATCTAGATAAGATACTTCAAGATACTTTTCACAAAACGTATCTATATAAGATACTTCTAGATACTTTTCTTCATTATGCATAATGTCAAATTATTTTTGCATTATGCACATTGAAAGTGGATGCATTATACATGTTAAGACTTGAGAGTGGACGCATTATGCACATTGAGAGTGGATGCATTATGCACCTGTAGTATCCTGCTCCCGAGTATGCCCCTCCCGACAATGCATCTATTACCCCCTATAAATATCTATGTCTCCAAGACAATAAACATCTAGTCATTCACAACACTCGGTCATGCTACAGCACCCTTCCTCAAAGTGGATAATGAATGCATCCTCAGATTGCATTATGAAGAAAAGTATCTAGAAGTATCTTATCTAGATACTTTTTTGGAAAATGCACAATGCATACTGAGCAATGCATAATGGATGCTTTAACACAAAAGATTGAGAGAACACATTATCTAGATAAAGATGGTTCAAGATAGTTTTCCAAAAAAAGGATCTAGATAAAGATAGTTCAAGATAGTTTTCCAAAAAAAGGATCTAGATAAAGATACTTCAAGATAGTTTTCCGAAAAAAGTATCTAGATATAGATTGTTTAAGATACTTTCCCGAAAAAAGTATCCGAGATAAAGATAAAAGATAAACTATCTTTTATCTTTATCTTTTATCTAGATAAGATAATTGAACAGGTCTGATAGCCATCTAGACAACAACACTACCATGTTAATCCAAAATGTTCTCGAATCAGCCGCGCGTCCATACCTTAATATCCACTCCAGTTTGAAATTGATCTAACGCCCCAATGAGTTTGAGTGCGTTGTTCTGGCTGTCCTCCGACCCCTCCAAGAGCACGCTCATCTCGGCTCCCACGGCCACGTGTTTCAGACTGCGCGCATTGGCACTCAGGAAATCGCGATTCCGCGTCACCGCCGATTTGCCGCCGAATATGCTCTGCGTTTCCCGGTCCAACACTTGATTCACGGGCTCCGAGAAGCCTTTGCGGTTCTCTACCACGAACTTTTGGAAGCGGACCACGCACGAGTGGAGCTGAGGATCATTAGGCGTGGTCTGGGGGGTCTTGAGAGCTCGTTTGATGGACTGGAGCATGAGGAGCGGTTTCTGTTTCCGCAAGTAGATCTCGAAGGCCAGAACGTGAGTGGACAAACGCTCGGAAGCGAGTTGTTGCAGGGGTTCAAGGAATTTCAAGGCCTCGCTCAAGGGATCTTCGGGTCGTTCAAGCTTGGCGGGATAGAGCTCGTCTTTTTGCGGGGCGTCCAGTTCCTCGTCGTTCTTCTTTTGCGACTTGTTGTGAAGCTCTTTGCGAGCTTGGAGTTGTTGCATCTCTTGGGCTTCGAGTTCGGCCTTCCGTTTGGCCTTCTTCTGTTTGTTCCGGAGTTTCTTGAGCTCAGAGGGATCCATGTTCTCGGTGTCGATCTCGTTGAGTTTGTCGTCGTCCGTGATTGGCTTGTCAAAGAGTCGCAGATAGACGCGAATGGCGCAGAAGGCGGCCTTCTCGTAGAAAGGATGCGCCCTGAGGACGTCCTCTAAGCGCAAGAGGTCCACGTAGGAGCGCAGGGTCAACTTGCGCATGCAGTAAGTGTGGAAGTCGAATTGATCCTCGATGATTTCCGTGAAGTGCTGCAATGAGGAACAAACAACAACGACAAAGGTCAGGTTTTGCTTTTAGGCTAGAAAAATAGCATTGATTTTGGGCTGAGAAATGACGATGACATGGGAGGTAATGAATACCATATGAGGTACCCGACAGGAAATCACATTTGCGTCTTTTTGTTGACGGACTGACTGGCGAGATAAATATCTTTTCTTTTTTTTGCAACCTTGGCAAATTATTATTTTTTTTTTTTCATCCGTGATGATTAGAAAAGAGGTTCTGAAATCTGACCATAAACAAACAGTTTCGCTAAATTTTGTCTCGATTTGAAAATAGGTCCAAAACATATGATCAAATGTTTTAATGTAGGATTACAACCCCAGCTTAAAATAGACGCCTATAGATGGCGCCAAAGGCGAGGGCAAAAAAGGAGAAAACTCTTGTGAGCTTATCACTTGGAACTTGCCCCCCTCTTACACTCCATCTATTGGCGATTTTTGAAAGCTTCGGTTCAAATCCTTCATTGAATCAGCCCATATTTTTTGGCTAATGGACCATATTTCGTGATCACAACAAATCAACTCCGACAACTACAAAGTTTCCAAATTCATTCAATAAAAAGTGGCCTAGCTTCACCCACAATCCTTCACCAACAAGTATCCTCTTAAGATTCATCACATCCATATCAATGTCTCAAATCCCGTGAACTCACCCGGTCGACTTCAATACACTTCTTGAGAGCCTCTCCGTATTTGCCGAGTCGCTCGAACGCGCCCGCGCACTCGGTTTGGAACCACATGCACTGCATCTCATTGAGACTCTCCATTGCGGGCACGCCTCCGCGCGTGAACCACTGACACATCTCCTCGGCCTCCTTGACCTTGTTGGCGCGGAGCAGGTACTTGGCGCTCTTGCAATTGATATAGCGATCGGCACGGTCCATGGCCTGGGCCTCGTCCATCCAATAGGCAGCCTCGTCACGGTTGTCCAGATGCTGCAAGTGAACAACAACAACTTAGACATCTTAAGGAAGGAGAACGTCACGTGTAGATTGGTGATACCTTGTAGATTTTGCCTTTGTGAAGGAACAATTCGATGAGAGTCGGCGTGTGTTCAATGGCTTCATCAATTAGTTGAAGGGCGGTGGCGTAGTCACTCTTGTGATCGTAATGTTGCGACAAGTAGTAAAGTAACCAGAGAAGGGCTGTGGGGGGTTCTCGGGTCTTGCCATCAAAAGTGCCATTGGCGCGCATGTGCTTCAAATAAGTGGTGCAAATGTCCTCAAGGATGGCGCAGTTTTCCGGATTCTTGTATAAGGGCTTGAGATCCACAAACAACGGTGGCACACCTTTTCGCAAGGCCTTTTTCAAATAGGGCTCGACGAGTTCACGGAACTCTTGTCCTGAATAACCAAAGGATAATGAGCTTGAGACACCTCCTACAGTTTGTCCTATCATTCAAAAAATAAAGATTCTCCTGTAATTTGGCCTGGAGTTTTCCATTAGAGCAAGTTACTTTTCTTATCAAAAAAAGGGAATACAATAATACAAAATTTCCTTTCTAAAAGGGCATCCTTGGCTGTAACTACTATCCATAAATAAATCAACTGAGTGCCCTTTTTTTGGTGCTAGGGTCGGAGGTTTGATCCTCGCCCGGCCAGCGAAGCCAGCCATCACATCGTCCAAATCATTTCCGATAGGCAATTTCAGGTTCGGTATCAGAATGGTTCTCCGTCTGTGGGTGTGGATTAACGTCTAAAAGTTTCCTTGAGAAAGGTCGAGGAGGAGAAGCGAACCTGGGACCTGGGACCTCTTTCAATATAGGAAACTGCGCTAACCACGACACCACGTCTCCTCCCTGATGATGGACAAATTTGTTTATCTCTGCACAAAGTGTAGCTAAACAAGCTCAAGTAATTGCTCATCAGTCATCAACCTACGAGGGTATCCAGCCTAAAAGTAGACTAGGCTTGTAATTTGTAATAGAGTGCAACTTTTAAATGTTTGATAAATATCGAAGTCAAGATTAATCTCTTGTGAGCAAATGTCATTTCACATGTTTCGTTGTTTGACTACCCTGTTTGAACTTATGATTTGATTAGCAAAGGTATATAGACTGACCCCCTGCTTGATTTAAAAACTTGAAAGTCTAGAGCAGGAACACCCCAAAATTTCTAAAGCTAAGACTTTGATCAACCCCCATTCCAATACGTATTAGGTGAACACTTGTGGACAAAAGTTTTCAAGTTGTAATGTGAAACCTCATGGATTTCTTAAACGGAACTTGATTTTTGACTTTTTGTTCCTCACTTTTGACGCTTATTTTCTATGTATACAGGGGTTGCCCAACTTACCTTGTCAAATTAAACAATAAATTCGAAGCAGGTTGCCTTACAACAAAATATGTAATGCAACATCTGTTGATAAAAGATCAATCTTGATTTCCATTTTAATCAAACATCTAAAATCGCAATTGTGAATGAGTTACAGGCCCAGTAAACCTATAGTCGGGATAGCCCACATATTTCCACCCTGCTAAAAAGAGCCAAAATATAACCATGAATTTGACCATTTGACCAAGCTTCATAAAAGACCAACAACTTGACCTAGTTGGCGCTTCTTTACCTCACCGTAGAGGGCTAACAGAGAAATGACACTGAAAATATTCATGAGTAGAGACGGGCGTTTCGTGCAAATAAGAGCATGCGCGTTAAATGGAATACATATTCACCTTCAAAGATATTGCTGAGGGTAAACAACTTTACCTCTTATGAAACCAAATCAGAACCTCACAATAGGCCTTGTCTTTGTTCCTGTTAACAGGACAGCTACAGGAGTACTTCTAATGTTACTCCAACTTGAATTCAATTGATTTCAAGTTGGATAGAATGAGCCGCGTCTGTGAACGTGGAATTTTATTCCATATAACGTCCATCGTCTTTTTAACACAAAATGCCCGTCCCTATTCATGAGTCACCAAGCCTGCATTGTGTGAGTAATGGGATACTAAGTTATGTGATTCACTACCAGAACTTGCTTTTTTAGGGAGTCCATGGCAAAATTGCTCATTCAAGTGCTTTGCTCAAACAAGAGCAATGTATGATGAATCAAATCACTTGACACCCTTGCTACTGGATCAATGAAGTGTGTTCAAAACAAATCTCCACTGACTGTACCAAAGTGACTTTTCTATGTAAGCCCTCTACCTCACCCATGTTGTTTAGGCAGCTTAGGCCATGACGCAAGCATAAAAGAATGGTCACGAAACCTAGAAATGACATCCCATTATCTCTTCTTACCTTCGGCATAGTTGAGTGGCAATCTTTGAGGAGCCTGAGCTTTGGGGTAGAACCCGCGGTATTTGACATAAATAGCCAACTTTTTGGCGGGCGTGTCCGCCTCTGAAGCCTGTTCCAAGAGCTTGTAACTCTCGTGATTCTCGGGATTGCGTTGAATGAGCTCCTCAAAGATGGCCTTGGCTTCGCCATTCTTGCCCAATTTGAGAAGTAGGGTGCCTTTGGTGGTCAGGAAGTGGGCTTGATCGCAGATCTGAGGTTCGTACTTCTTGAGGTGTTCCAAGGCCCCACTGACATCACCGGATTCTTGGATGACCATATTCTGGTAGAGGAGCAACTCACTGTGCTCATAATCATAGGCCGCTTTCTAAAATCATTCATAGGCATTCTTTGTAACAAGCTATAAGTTGAAACACAAAGGTTAATATTGTGTTACTTGGAAACCCAGAGTGATTTTCATTCTCCCAAGCTTTGATTGTCTTAATTATTTGGCTCTAAATAGAAAAATACGTCATGTTGTATTTTAGAGGAAGTCTTAATAAGACACCTTTGCGGAACATTGTTAGCAAGATTAGTTCAAGATTCAGGGCACAATCAACCATCAACCCCAAGGGTCTCGAACGAGGTTTGTTTATGGGGATGACCAATTCTCATCCGTGAATAAATGGGCTCATACCTTGTTGTAGAGCGCCTGCATTACTTGACCGACTACCTCTCTATTCACCGCCTAAATGAATGTGATTTAAATCTCTGTGGATGCCACATGATTCTCTATTTTGCATACCTGTTGAGTCTTTCGGAATTCTTCTAGGATTTTCAGGGTCATGTCGTAGTCATTGAGAAGATGGTAGGACATGGCAAAGCCAATCCACGAGGCACGTTGGGTGGGACGCAATTGGAACAATTGATAACGCGTTTCCTAACACAAAGAGAAAGAAGGAAAACATACTTATATTTTAGGGACCTGTTTTCATTCATTTCTTTTCTCTAGTGGACTATTTTTTGATAGTTAGAGTAACATGAAATTTCCATTGAAACTCTCATGGAGCGACAGACGTCTTTGAATATAGATGGCGCGCAGTGTTGTTCATTTCCACATGAAATAATGCGCCTTTAAGCACCATCTGCTGATTCAAAACGCAACTATGATAAATTTGGATAGATAGTGATATTTATCAAGGCCATCTTGTGGTTTTTCAATCAGATGTTTGAACAAAAAATGTTGATCCTTGTTCGTATCAATTGCTCTTAGAGTGATTCTCCAAAATAGCTTCATCTTTTCTCACACATTGATCCCTTCCTCATTCTTAAAGGAATAGCCATCAAAAGCCATTGAATTCATGCACTTACTTTGTAACCTTCCAAGTCGCGCATTTGAATCTGGAGCAAAGAGAGATCGCGCAAGATCTGAATGTTCTCCTTGTCCCATTTGAGGGCGTTCCGATAGCACTTGATGGCCTCATCGTACTTCTTGTCCGACCTCTGGAGCAATCCGTACACGTGCCAACACACGTGACTCTTGAGATCGTTGCGTAGGCCTCGACGCACGTAATCATAGGCCTCTTCCTTGCGACCCAGGCAATTCAGAGTCAGGCCTTTCATGGCCAAGGTTTCTATTCGAAAAGCATTGGACGTTTCATAATTTTTTTTTTGTTGAAAACTGAATGATGACCTTGAACTTACCACCATGTTCAGCAAACTTGGGATTGGTGAGGATTTGCTTGGCGAACTTGAGACCGTTCTTGTATTGCTTCTGCTCGTAGCATTTCTAAAATGAACCAAATGAAGTGTCTTCAATGAGAGAATCGAATCGTTCATGGGTTTTTGTTGTACATGTATGTTCAAAAACAGTTGTGGCATAATTAATTGGTAGAGACTAACAATTATAAAATAGCATAGAAATGACATCATGTTTATATAAGAAAGAATCGGAATTTGCTTTCTTTGAATATTTTGAATTCGAAAACATATTCAATGAATGGTTCATGACTTTAACTGATCAGCCTTGGAAGCATGGCACGTGGACAATCATTAGGAAATCTAGTTGTTCCAAAAGCTTTGCTTGATCTGCGGAAATATCACTTTTCAGTGAGGTCCATTCATGTATGGAACCACTTGCCAAAAAGTGTGAAACAGTGCACATCAGTGAACGACTTCAAAACTGCATTCGACTCCTATAAGCAAGACGCATCCCCAATCCAAATCAATCCCAACGACCTTTCACACATCTAATAAGACATATTCTCGTGTTCATTTTACGTTTCTTCTCAGATTGTGTCATTATGTTCCTTTGTTTGGCTTTTTTTTCTTTTTCTTTTTCATTAATTTCGCTTTTTTTGTTTTTTTTTTTTGCTCCAAGTTCATGGGTTTTTTTTTTCATCCTTTTTCTACTCTGACCACTTCAAGTCAAAATATCTTCCTTATAACCATAAATGGTTCCTGAAGATTAATAAACTATACTATACTATACTAAATCAGGTCTTGAGGGAGGTCATGGTGGTGAGTGACAATTACGTACAATAATACTCAGTATTCTCCCATTTTATTTTCACAGCATAGAAAGAAATATCTTATCCCTGTTTAGGCCTACGAGTCAGTACTATGGACGTCTCGCGGGCCCACTATTTTGGACTTTCTCCATAACTTCTGAACCCATCAAAGACCACCCATGGGCCCACATGTGGGTCGCGTGCCTAGCCCTGATTTAACCTATCTTGGCTATTCTGTTGTTTTTTCTTTTGATTCGTTGTTTTGTTTCGACTTTTACAGAATTAGCATTGTAACACTATCTCTGGACTTGAAAGTGCGATACATCAAGCCGCATGTTTGAAATGCCTTCCCAACTTTCAACTGGATATGCTCATCGAACTTTCCATCATCTTGGATGACAACTCCTAGATCCCTCATGAACGATACCTGCTCATTATCACATCCTCCATTGTCTTTGAGTGGAACATCTAATTTTGACGCCCCATACGCAACATTGTGCGAAATTTCATCCCGTTCAATGCCATGGTAGTCTTGGCATCCCAAAAGAAGGCTTTCTCCTAGTCATCAACTACACTTATTGAGTCCTGACTTATGCACTGAAGATTACCCAACTTTATTTTTAGTTTTGGCATCCATTAAGTTATTGAATAATTGAATAGATACTTTTTGGACAACTTTTCTTAAAAACACAAGGATGCGTGGATACTTCCTACTCTTAAGGTATAGATTAGAAACACCAAAGAACAGCGTGGGTCAAAGGTATTGAAAATATGAAAAAGGCAAAAACAATATCTTTATCTTTCAGAAGCTAAATGAATCGAGTGAAGGGGAAATTCCTGGCAACGGCACTTTTGCCGTTAAACTCTAAAATCAAGAGTTATTTTAATACCGATATACCAACTAACGTATCCTTACTGGGTTGTCCTTAGGCAAAAACAATATCTTTATCTTTCAGCACTTAAATAAATCGAGTGAAGAGGAAATTCCTGGCAACGGCACTTTTGCCATTAAACTCTAAAATCAAGAGTTATTCTAATACCGATATACCAACTAACGTATCCTTACTGGGTTGTCCTTACACAGTTGACGGGCCAAGTATAGACTTCAGCGTTTTTAGCACATTGTGTGCGTTTCAAGTCTAATTTAGGCACATGGTCGTCTTGGCCAATTATAAAACATTAGACATGCTGGGATGTTGTTCCACCCCCAAAATTCTCTTCTCCACCTTTTGAGGGACCTAAGTATCTCAATGATATATAGAACTCATCTGTACCCAGAGGCTCTAACAAGGAAATGTTAAAAACAACTTCCATTCAATAATCGTGTGTGATACTGAAGCTTTGAAATTGAAAAAAAACTTTCAAAAATCCCAATATTTATTATGATTTTAAGGAGTCTACACTTTGTCTGTTGTCCCTGTATTTCCAACTTTGAATGTATTGGATAAATCCCACAATTTCTGTTTTTTAAATGAAACCAATCTAATCCCTTTGAAAGATTGATAATCAAACGCTTCCAAAGATGCTTTTTTACAAAGGAACTCCCGCTCCCTTTCCTTGGTTACAACAAAAGCATTGCTTTCAATTTAATATCTTATTTGAAGTAGACTCATTGGTCAAAAATGAAGACTTACCTGTTTTGACGCAATTCGATCGTAACTCTGAACGGTAACAGACTTTTGGATCCGACCTCGACGCTTCGAGGAGGTAACGAGAACTGAAAAAAGTTTCATGTCTCCTTTTGATGCTTGGAAGAATCCGACTTGTTGCTTTCTTTCTCGAGGATTTCCCCCTCTCAAAAAGAACCTCTCTCATCCAAGACCAATTTGAAGGTTTGTCGGTTCCTCACGACAGAGAAACGAATGGAATAGGCAAGCGCATTTCACACAACTTATGATCCATTCGTCTTTAGAGCAAGGCAACTTTATACAGAGCCCTGTAGATAAACCGAGACGATTTTTAGACGGCATTTAACCCTACAGGTTTGAATTCACCGAGCCAAGAAGCACTGGAATCATAGAGTGGGAGGCTAGCAATGAGAATAATGATTTCCAGTAAGAACAATTCAATTACGTTCTTCTGCAAAGTAGACCTTGCGTATGTTGACAGGAATACGTATTTCAATTTTCAGCTCAATCGAACGTCGGAGACAAAAGTTATGCTCACTCAAAGTTCAGTGCAAATCCTATCGAGCATGAATATACTAGCCCTTTTGTGGTAATCGTTTTACCACAAAAGGGCGAGTTCGTTCATTCTATGCTCTCTTCAGTACATAAGTTTGAGAAGGCATAACTTTTCACTCCGGCGTTCGATTGGGCTGAAATTTGAAATACGTGTTCTTCTCAATGCTAGCCGGGTCTCATTTGCAGAAGAACGCAAATGGTTCGTTTCTGCTGGAAATCATAATTCTCATTGATAGCCTCCCACTCCATGATTTCCGTGCTTCTTGTGAGGGAGCAAGCTCAAACATCGGTGGTCCTCGAACTGCAACACATGGGCACAACAAGGTGGACATCAGAAAGCTCTGGAAGTGCCAAAAGAGCACCACGGCGTTTAATTGAGGTGGAGCAGTCATTTTTAAGTTCCAAAGACATTTGAGACCAGTTTTGGAGTGAGAATACAATCCCGCATATAAAGTCGAGGTCGGTTAATTAGGTCACGGGCCAAAAATTGATATAATGTCACTTAAAACTTGCTTAAAAACAATTTTCTGAATTTTTCTCATCACCTATTCCTAAGATGGTCTCATTGTTGCCTGAACCCGAAATATTGACTTAATCTATTGAGCCCTTCTTCGAATTTGGGTGAACAAAAGTCCGATCGTGTCCTTCGAGAATTATGTTAGAAAATAGCCATTAAAAACTGAACGGCTTAATAGATTTTACCAATATTATGAATCATTACCGAACTAAAAGTGCCTAACAGTTATTCAGAAGAAAAGTTTCATAAATTTGTTTTTAAGCCAGTTTTAAGTGACATTATATCAATTTTTGGCCCGTGACCTAATTAACTGAACTTGTTAACATATTTGGCATTGTCTCTTCACGTCAAAACTGGTCTCAAATGACTTTGGAACTTAAAAATGACTTACCCAACTCAATTAAACGCCGTGTCTCTGTTTGATATTATAAACTGAAATTGCAATTCCTCAAATTTGTTCAATTTAGGATCTACGTATTTTGTCACCTACGCATTTTTGTCTCTTAGTACAAATTGCACATAGAACTGTTTTAGGTCATATTTCTGTGACAACATCCCGGATATAACTATGGATAGGTGTTTGTGTTAAGTTTTAAATCAGTGTTAAAGCGCGCTTTAATAGAAAATTTTGACCACAGTGTCGGTGTCAGACCTGCTCAACATACTTTGAAAAAGTATCTAGATAAGATAGTATTTTCCGCAAAGTATTTAGAAAAAGATACCTCAAGATACTTTCCTGAAAAAGTATCTAGATAAAGATACTTTAAGATACTTTCCCAAAAAAGTATCTAGATAAAAATACTTAAAGATAGTTCCCGAAAAAGTATCTAGATAAAGATAAAAGATAAACTATCCTTTATCGTTATCTTTTATCTAGATAAGATAATTGAACAGTGAACAGACTCTAATGAATGCATCCTCAGATTCCTCACTCAATGTGCATAATGTGTCCACTCTCAAGTCTCAACATGCATAGTGCATCCACTTTCAATGTGCATAATACACAAATAATTTGACATTATGCATTATGAAGAACAGTATCTAGAAGTATCTTATCTAGATACTTTTTGGAAAATGCATAATCCATACCAAACAATTCATAATGGATGCTTTAACACAAAAAAATTGAGAGAACACATTATTTAGATAAAAATAGTTGAAGATAGTTTTCCAAAAAAGTATCTAAATAAAGATATTTCAAGATAGCTTCCCGAAAAAAGTATCTAGATAAAGATACTTTTTCCCCCAAAAAGTATCTAGATAAAGATATTTTAAGATACTTTCCCGAAAAAAGGATCTAGATAAAGATAAAAGATAAACTATCTTTTATCTTTTATCTTGATCTTTTATCTAGATAAGATAATTGAACAGGTCTGGTCGATGTCAGCGCCGATGTCAGATATCCAGTGTTAGTGTCAGGATCGAATTAAAGAATGCCGGTGATATCACCCATCCGGCTGTTCCTAGCTCAGCCTAGAGCTCTAGCTCAGCCTAATGACTTTAGATCAGCCTCAAAGTCGAATATAATAGTGCTCTAATTTGTTCTCCATTTTGAGAGGTTTTGTGAGAATTTTGATCAACTTAACGACAAAATTTATTCCTGACTGTTTCTCAACTCTGATTTGAAAGTTGTTAAAAATTATTAGGACCAAATTCGATTAAAACAAACTTAGCATTTGCCGAATCATTATTTCTGAATGCTCAAATATTTCAAGATAAATCTTAAACCATGTGTATGCTTATCTTTGTTCTTGTCCATGGACGATAAAAGTAAAAATCCTAACACAAATAGTGAAAAACGCCCCACTTTAAGTTGGCGATCGTTAATTTACATCAGAAATGGAATAGTTAATCTGCACGATTGTATTGTACAAGTGGTTGAAAACTATGATTTAATGTGTGAAAAGCAGATTTATTTATTTTGGAAAAGATTATTTTTCGTTCACAAAAAGGTCTACAAGAACACGTTGAAACCACAAACATGCAAGCGATTTACTCTCACAACTGTGAAACAACTGTTTGGCCCCCGTCCTAACGAACTTCAAGCTCTTGTCCTCTATCCAATTCTGTTTTGTCTCCGAAGGGAGCATCAGACGGTTGACCCTCTCACCACCTTTAAGAGAGGTCTGGACAAGTTTAGATACGCATCCCAAACGGCCTAGAGCACTATAATAAAAGAGTACAGTCATAAAGTGCGCCATCTAGCGGATTTCATGCGGCAACAGCCCGCCGTTCCCATGATACTCACATTTTTGAAGATTGCGACGGTCATTCATCAGTTTTGGACAAACTAAAGTGCCTAAAATGTTGATGGCCGAACTCCAAATGATACCTTAGTGTTTTTCTGATGAATTTTGACATATATCATGCTTAAATCACCTTTATAATAGTCAGATTTCCATGCCATTTTGAGAGGGATTTCACTAATAATTTCAACCAAAAACCACCACAGGTCCATTAACAATACTCAGTCAACATTTGAGGCACTTTTAGTTTGTCCATAACTGATGAATGACAGTTGCAATCTTCAAAAATATGTGTATCATGGGAACGGCGAGCTGTTGCCGCATGAAATCCGCTAGATGGCGCACTTTATGACTGTACTCTTTTATTATAGTGCTCTAAAACGGCCCTTAATTCTACCCTCTACCCTCAAAAATTGACCCTATTGTTGAAATTTAGTTAGGCAGACTGAGAGTGGATGAGGGAATTCATTTTAAAAAAAATGGGAAAAACTGGTATGTGGTGTATGGTGGCGTAGAAAGTGAAAACGAATGACGAATGGCATTGACATGATCGACAAAATAGGCACATACTCTCTTACCGTTACTGATCAAAGATACGTAAAACAAGTAAAATGAACAAATAGATTAACACGCTATTTTATTTACAATCCATCAAATTTGAAATTTGAAGAAATTGGTTTATTCACGTTGACCACAACAAATCACACAGAAAAAAAACTATTTTTAAGGTTAGCACTTATCAGTCTCATAGACAGAGGGCATTCTTGGTCGAGTCCACGTGGTTTTTGTTGGTAGTCAGCTTTTGGTATGGCCTATTCTCTCCCTTTTTCATTAAAAGGGTGCCCTGATTTTTTCGAAAAAAATCAGATTTTTTAAGCTTTCCGACCATATGTGTAAAACACACTTTTAGAGTCGGCGATGTTTCCATAATTTTTTCACCGTGAATCTTGGAAACATTCACGAGTTCCCAAAATATCTTGGTTAGGTGAAAACTGGCTAAAACTTTAGCACCAAATGTGACGTTATCCCTATCAATTGCAAGATTTGATCTTTTCACACGTGAACATGCACATTTCAGAGGATTTGTCCTAAAAAGCTGTTCCACTAACCCTTACTGAGCTAAATTATAATACTTTTTTAGCCTTTCAGTGTGCAAAGGTTTAATGCGACGATGAAAAGGTGTGTTCAGCTAGATTCAAAGTTTTTTAAGTATAGAAAAAACCTGACTCACGCCAATATGTTCCAATTACCACGAACCATCAAAGGATTTGATCATCAATTCATCGTATTGTTCTTAGCTACGTACTCTAACATAATAAAACTAAAGTCTTGAATTGGCCCCTCCCTTTTTTGTTACAAATGTACCTTTTGATCGAAGAAAGTTTGATGTAACTTAGTTTATTCAGATTTCTTGGTTTTGCAATCAGTTCAGTTAAATGTTGCAAGTCAAAGGGTTGTTGATGCTTCCAGTCACAATTTAAAGCAGCTTTTTGAGCAGTCGTACAATTTGTACTATGACGGTGATCAAAGTTAGTTACGGTCACAATTTTTGGCATCTTTACTACAAAGTTGGTTTATCTATCCATGTTTCTGTCAATAAACTGAAGCCCTCTCTATCATTTTGGTTAACATGCTTATCGATGAAGAATGATGGCTTTACCAAGACCTATCTTATTTACGTATGGGTTGAATATTCCAAACCGGTTATAGAAGGGAAAAAAACACCAAAACTGATTTCTGGATTTGGCAGGATTTCCCGTCTTCAAGCATGCATAAGATGACAGTTGTCTGAATACACATTTCCAATCGTGTCTCCTTCCAAGCTTCTTGGGATTTTGGTTTGCCCAATGACAGGGATTACTTCAAATCAAATAATTTGCTAAATTAAGGCGTTGTGCATTTGGCGTAGTTTCAAATGCATCACAAAATGCGTCTTATCTTGAAGCAACAAAGCTCTTCCAGTCAAACTCGAGGTTTAAAGTTTAAGTAACGAAAGACAACTTGACACCCCTTCATCATTCATTCATCCTTTTTTATTGCCAGTAGTGTTCTAGTTATTTACACAAAATTGAAATTTCTTTTGTTTGAGATGCTTGTTATCTCAAAGGCTTTCTCAACTAGGTTTGATTCGTGAACCAGTGTTAAATCTGACACTACAATATAAACCATTGTAAAAGCACAGTTAAGCCACAATGGTAGTATTCTATGTTTGGTGAACCGTCGTTTTAGAATGTTCAGCATACTCGTATTCGTGTGTTTCTTTGTTTGACACCGATATCCATAGTACGCCCAAAACACGACGACGCAGTGGGTCGAAAGTCCGTCGAGCCTAACGAGATGGGAAGTCTTGATTGATACAAATGCATTGAAAGGCAAATTTGCACAAAGAAGGTCCATAAAGTCCGTCCTCACAAAAAAGAGTTCCTTGGCAAAACGTGTTTTTCCTGCTCTCTAGTAGTGGCATATCAGTCACACGAAACCACGTGGTAAGTAAAAACCTTCTAGAGTATTCCCAGTGCACAAAAAATGCCGGTAAATTTCCAGCCAAGCCCTGGTACAAGCAAAGATTCATCCGCCACCTTCATCAGACATAGCGTCCTCTTCAGCCCATTAGAACCCAGGCCAAGTTGTTAAAGCTTCTGATCCTCCTCCTTGTCGTTCTCGTTCTCCCCGAGTCAGTCAATCCGCCCATCAGCCCCATTGGCTCCCCTGGAGTTCCATCGTCTCTTTGCGACGCTTTGTTCTGCCATCATGCAAGACCGGACTGAGCCCTCCTCAGCCACTCTGATGATGAAACCGCGCCTTATTTCACCCGGTTCGAACCAGCTTCAACTCGAAATGGACTCGTCCAGACTCAGACTCCCGACTCGAGTTCCACGTTCAAGCGAGTTGGCTTGAAGTTACCCTTAGCATTCACCTTACTCCCCCAAATGAGTCGAGTCGAGAGTCGTTGGGTACCGGGTAGAGAGATCCGTACGAGACTTCAAGCAAGAGCGCGGGCAGATGGCGTCAGAGACTCGTGTGGATGATGATGAAAATGGATGGAATAGAGATTTGGAGCTTGCTGACGAAATTTCCGTTGAGGCTTTAGAGTTGTCAAACGACGCGTTTGGGGCCACGTTGTTGATGTGAATGCCGCTGGCTTGGGTGACACATTCGGCTTAGACTACAACACGAGATATCCAATTTCCTATGTGATACTATTCTATTCATAGGAACCTTCATGATTCATGACATGTGACCTAAATCATCGGAAACGCAATCAGCACATGATGTAACCACCACGAGGTGTCTAAGATGTCCAAAACCAAGGTGTTTTCTTCAAGCTTGAACAAGCTAGAAAATGATCATGGATTGACCAAGCTTTCAGCATTTTCCACGCCAGCCAATCTCACACTATCGCACATAGTACCAACAATCTCGTTGGAAAGTTTGATTGTTTCCCATCGTACATTGAAGCATGTTATGCAGTCAACAATTCCTGGTCGATCCCACTTTCTGGTTGATCATGAGTTTTGGCGATGCCGGAGGGTAAAGACGCCAGCTCCGACCGTCATTTGGCTTTGAACGACTTGGGAGAAGCTGATTTGACGAGTTTAATGCAGTAGACCAATGTAATGGAGGTAACAGTAAGAAACTTTGGGATGACCTGCTGGTACAATGGACTCTGTATTGAACAGAGTGTCTGCCGGCATTTCCAATCCGAGTGGATTCTTAAACTTCTCATGAAAATGGGAAGGGCACAGGGGGCGAATTCTTCTGAGAAGGTCTAACCTATGTTTTGAAGGGGTGGGCGTTTCAACCCTAATCAAATTGAGTCTGAATCATTGAACCTTTTTGTGAGTGGATTAAAGGGATGTAATTCAGGATAGTAAATTGAATGATGCATAGGTTCGAAAAACTAAGCTTATCTGCCAAAATCCCGCGCACCAATAAGACAATCCAAACATAGGATTGTAAATGACTCATGTCTATGCATTTTCTGAAGTAAAGGTAGGTGTCACTTGGGGTAGGTGTAGTTCATGGTCAGTCCGATTTTGCTGTACTACTTCTTGGTATGATAACTGGCTCTTTTGACTCCAAAAAACTTCCCTGATCCCCACCTACACCCTTATGATCCAGAATGATGCATTCTATTTTTCAACCATACCAGGGCCGCGGTTGGAGTCCGAAATAATATGTGAAGATACCTACAATGATTTTTAAACAATTTGAGAGACAATACTTGATTTCAATGATAAAAATTGTTCACCTTAAAGTATTCATGCGACTAATTTAACTTTGGAATTGCTAGATTTATATATTCCACTGATTTTAATACAGTATCAAAAAACGCTTCTAAGATTTTTTATAATGAATTTTAACTTCAGGAGCCTACAGCTGACAATTCCATTCCTTTCAAAACCATTGCATCACATATTAATTAACAACTAAATAGTGTACAAAGTGATTTTACGGTTTAATTTACAAAGAATAAGCAAAAGTGCTTTCATGCATATGGGTTTCTTAACCAATGGTTGGAATTTTTCAGTAATATGAAATTTGGTCAATACTTTTACTATGCCAACCTGATTCTGCTGAAGTAATGCCCTCGTTGAGTTTGACTTTAACTTTGTTATCCAAAAATGAATGCAAACTGATTCTTCGTTGTTAAATGCACAATCTTACCTACTATCCAAAAAATACCCCCTTTTAAAATAAACATTACCTTGAATATTATTGAACCTGTTTTTCAAATTGAATCTGTTTTACCCTTGATCTGCTAATGGAAAAATAATTACAACTGTCCGCCTTCAAAACGTGGATTAAAAATATGTTGAATCAGCTATAAAAACATGCCATAATCGGTCACTTTTTTTTCTTTTTGAAGCTTATACCTTTAGAGTATAAATCAACTTGCGAAATGGTCTCAGGCACTGAAAATGACTTTCTGCGGAACCATGACACCATTTTTTCAACGAATTAGTATAGACATGTACTAAAGTGAAAAAGCACATAAAGGAAGTCCAAAAAAAGTTTTCATTTTAGAGAAGTGCTACAAACTGCACAAGCACCTATTTTTACCGACCCAAAAACTTTCTTCTGGTTCTTGTCCAAGCAAGAAATTGCCAGTTTTGGGGCTGATAAAAAAAATCCGTCCATATTCACATTAAATTTTGCGCTCTGTCAGAAATATGGCTTGGCCCAGAATTTCCCCCACAGCCCCTTCTCCATGAGTCATCCACCTCTGTGATCTCCCCCGGCATCCAAGCTTCCTTTTCCCTACCGATTCCGTTCCCCTCCCCTCTCCACTCTCCTTTTCTCCCTCTCTCTCTCAATCTCAAAGTCCCCAGTTCGGTTCTCGCTTCTACAGAACAGATTTGAAACTTGGGGTATCAGGCTGGTTCAGGTTTGGCTGAATTGGCCCCTTTTGGCGTTGGCTTGAACGCTCCCTCTTTTTTGCCGCGCAAATTGAAATGGAACACGAGTTAGGGTGACCGCTTTGAGAAAGAAACCCATTCATTCGCCTTGTTCTAAATTCAGATTGAAAATCATCAAAATTAGGATGTAGTATCATATTTTGTTTTTATATACCAAATGCCAATCAGTGCCAATGACGATGACAAGAATAGAGAAAGAGATCCCAGATTAACCGTTTTCATCCGAAAACAGATTAGCACCTCAGGTCGTGGCCGGATTTTTAAAGATTGAGTGCGTGGTCTGTATCGCACTCATGCACTGAATCGGGAGAGAAAGAGGGCTTGGGTGTCTCTCTGTGAGGGTTGTTTGGTTGGGGAACTGGGCGCTAAGCTTCGGCCGGCTTTTTTCGGGGAGGGTCTTCTTCTTCTTGGACCTCTCTTTCCACGTCTCCTTCAAATATCTCCCGAAGCTTTGGTCTCCTCACAGTTCGAATTCTCGTTCTACTGATCACACCTCATATTTTTCGTTCTCCACGAAACTTAAAAACCCAACCTTTAAAATGGCCGATGTTGAGACCAAGACCCAAGAGGTAAGTTTATTTGACATTTATTTTGAGAAGTTTGCTGATCCAAAATGAGCAGTTCTATTTCTTGCATCGTTGGGGATCTGACGCAAGAGCTAGTTGGAAAGAAGTAGTAGATTCTCTCAGAAATGGGTGTGGCACTTTCAAATACGATTTTTCAAGATAAGATCCTCCAAATTTGTTCATCTCAAAAAGATGACCTTTCATGTTTAAGTACACCCCTCAGAAACGATTTTCAAGGGATGGAAAATTGATTGTGTACGAAGGAATCATTCTTTCGAGTGCCCACTTTGTCAAACGGCATTTCGCGCAGCGATTCGCCGTTCGGAACTCCAGACGTCTGGAGAGACTGCGAGGAATTGAAAAAGACTGGCTAGATGGAATGCATCTTTGGGGGCGAATTCGTCTTCATTTTAGACTACTCCCCAATTTTGTGCATGCAAGCGAATGCTGAACTAATACCAACACGTTTTTGTTCGTGTAATAAAAATGAATATCCTTTGACCCACGAATGCAATACGAATGGGCGTAAACTGCAAAAATGATGTTGCATCACAAACTCGATTGGAGTGAACCAAGGCATAAAAAATTGCAATTGCGTCGCAAGCATCAAAATTCTCTGGCGCCATCCCGATTACTTTTGGTTGGCTTGTAAAGGCTCTGGCCTGAATGCAGTCTCGTCGACACGTGGCACTGCAGTTCAGTTCAGTTCAGTTTTCACATTTGCATTTCTCTGATTGGATTGAGCTATGGGCTCCTCTCTCTCTCATTTGTACAGAGAGCACAGCAATTCAGAAACGAACCATTCACCTGTGATCGTGATTCAAATGAAATTGAGGATGACGTTGACTCATCCACTAATGACTTGAAATGACTGCAATTATTCTTTTGATTAAAGGCCATTTGTACTGATCCTTGTCAATACCAATGGGTAATTGCGTTGCATCCTTACAAGGGAACATCGCGACCTCTTCGTTCCGTTGAATTCCCTTTTCTTTTCTCAATCTGCAAATTATAGCTTGGAGAAGACACTTGATGGCAAAAGGAATTAGGATCGGCCTTAAACGTGGCGTCATTACTTCATTTTCCGAAACTTGAGAATGCTAATCCCATACATTCAAACGCAAAAGGCCTCGAAAGAAGATCCCCCCCCCCCACACACACACATGTGGTCCTATTGCGTATGAGTTTCCCCACTTAATGGGCTGAAATATTGCGAATCATGGGTCATCATTCTCGATTTGCTGCATGATTGTTCGATTCAGCCTTGACTGTACGAGATGAGAGCAATAAAGGCTATGGACATTTTCCACTTCCAATGCTGCAATTTCGAGCTCACAAAAGCATGAATGGCAGTTCATGGGAAGCTATCTTTCTGGGCCTGCCAAGCATTTCCGTCCATCTTTTGGTACTCGGTCCTCCCTGAAGTTGCATGCCATCTTCGCGAGGTTCTTAAACAAAGCTTCTTGCCACTCTTCTCGGGTAGAAGAGCCCTCGCAGGTTTACCTGAGGGCCAATTTTGCTTGCCTGAGCTCGTTGAAAATTCGATTCTCCTCTTGTTTTGTTCATGCTCCTAAAGTAACGGCGGTCGTTGGTTTCTGTTTTCGGGGGGGAATCTCGTGACGAGACCGGCTTTTCGCAACAAACACTATGCAATCAATGGTGGCTCATCTGCCGGTTAGGGAGGGGCTTTGGTAAATGCTAGAATTGTTCTTGCCATGAAGACTTCCTCGTTCGTTCTTAGACCTGATTACTACCCACAATTGCACTTAAAAAGTGCAACAAAACCTTGGCCCAGGAGTCAATAAAAAAGAATGATTCATCTCTTGAAACCACCAGTGTTCCTCCCACATCTTGTGGTGGAGTCGATCTTAATATTTCAAGAGCTTTTTGGCTTCACCAGATAGCCATCAGGTGATGAATCATTGCTCGGGAGATAAACACACCCATGGATGTTTACCCCTCTCAAGGATGTTTGTAGAAATTGACAGTTTGCAATCACTTGAGAATTGCCAGAATTCCTTCTGAAGGGGGTGACCATTTCACCCATTGCCTTTGAGCACTCGCCCATACCTAGATGCCCACTTGAGACCTTCAAGTCAAACGGCGTTGAGACATGACTAGGAAGGGGAGACACTTCACACCTGTTCCGTCAATAAGATGATGCATTTGTTCAACATTGTTTCTTCGTCATATTTCAGCCCACCACTGAGCAAAAGCCCACTGAGGAGGTTCCCGCCGCCACCGAGGCTGAGGCTCCCGCCACCACCGAGGCCGCTGCTGAGGCCACCAAGGAGGGTGGTGATGCCGCTCCCGCTGAGGCTGCCACTGAGGAGTCCTCGTAAAATCCCACAAGATGCATCAATCTTCCAAAACATCTTCTCTCATTCTGAAGAACATGTCATTTTAGAGCAACGCTAGCTAGCAATTTTATTTTATATCAATTATGTACATATCTTAGTCCATCATGAGGCCGTTCTCTCCCGTCCCTTGACACGATACCACCATCCATCACTATGACTTTGAATCTTGACCCGAGTCAGCAATGACCGGAGATCAAGCTCAAAGGATTAGGTCGAGATGGGCGGGAGAGGAGGTTCTCGGCCGTGCCTATATCTTGTACCGTACATGTATGCTGATATTAACATTGCAATTCCGTTCGCCTCGTCAAAGACATCAGGCGCATTTTGGAAATGTCAAAATGTGTCCACGGTTGACCTTCACTAAAAGTGGAACTTACCATCCGCCACTTGCTTGGAGAGGAACTCTTCATATCTGTCGAAGACACGGGCGGCAAAATGCGGCCAGTTTTGCAGATATGCAAGAGCAACACCATCTCTATCCTCTCCTCCGTTTTCCAACCTGATGTCGGCCTGTAACGCAAGGAACGCTTATCCGGGCATAACTGCAGAATACCCGGATAAATAACCAAGTTCCGTTGAAGATAGTCAATCCATTCAGTGACGAGAATGAGAATAATATCAGAAAAAAGAAGACAACCAAGGAAAAAAATTTAAAACGAAACTGTTTACATTTTGGACATTTCTTGACAATTTGGCATTTCAAAACATCTCGATGGATTTGGCTTTAGATATGACAGTTTCGTATAAAAATGAGACATCAAACAATAAAACGTTCAAAAAAGAATCTCCACCCTGTTTTACAATCATTTCATACTATTGAGTGTTATTGCGTCGCATTTTCTTCCCAAATCCGTCGTATTCAAAAGTTGTGCTGCCAAGACTTGACCAAAAACTTCCAATGGAGGGCCGTATGGAGGACGAGCGTAAATGGACATTTATGATTAATGTGCATTGAGAAATAGAGGTCTTCTCTTTTTTGAACTCTTGGTTGAGTCAAGGCCACAAATGTTAGCTTTTTTTCGTTACAAGAGAGGTTGTGAGCCATTTTTTCCGCCTTAAATGACGCAGTAAACCAGTTCCCAAAAAGGGTTATTCCTTATGTCGAATGAAATCTTTAGATTATTGAACATCTCTAATGTTTAATCCATTTTATTCCTTCTTTTATTGGGTAGTCATTTCAATGTCTTTTCAGCTACCAGACAAAACTTGAAGCGAGCTGAAATTGACAAACACAAAAGAAATAACTCAAAAATGTTTTGAAAATCAGTATTTGGAGCAAGTGCAAGAAAAATAAAGGGTTTGAAAAGTTTAAGATGCAGTCGTAATTTCTCCCAACGTCATATTTTTGCAAGAGGTTCGGTCAAATTTGAGAAGATTTTTCCGCGGCAAAAAAACCTTGTTCTCTGTAGAGTGCTCTAGTTCTGCGAGTCCTTTCATTGCGTCGATCATTACGAGTCTCAATGAAGATTGTGATGCATGTTTTCATGTTATAAAAAGGTCTTTTTCTGTGTTTGGTAGCATCCGTTTTTGCCTTTTTTAGTATGAAATATTTAAAAGGAGTGCTAAAAAGATTGGAATTTTATATTCAAGTTTTCATAACTGATAATTT